>CM019154.1:9153544-9178260 GCA_009733165.1 Naja naja | reverse complement strand
AAATAATAGAATGATCTCAATTTGAAACACAGGCAAGCAAGCAATATGACAACTCCATGATCCAACTACACATGCCAAATATGCAGAAGCTGGACAATTTTATGGCAACTAGGAAAGGAAAGGGAAAGGAAGGGCAGGGAAGAGAAGGAAAGGAAATTAATTATGGAAGACCTGAATAATAAAGTCGGAGTAAAATAGTATGTGAGGTAACATAAATAAAGCAAAGCAAGATATAGACCAGTGGTGGCTAACCGTTTGGGCTCCTGTGCCAAAATTGTACACTTAGCTCGTGTGCCAACACCCAGAAGGCAATAAGCACCCTCCATGCCCCTGTGCATGCACATAACCCTTACCTGCACTGTGCCTCCCAGATGATTTTCAGTCCATTTGAGGCTTTAGCCTCCCAGGGGCTTGAAGAAAGCTTCTGCAGGCTTTGCAGGCTGAAAAATGGGCCCATTTTGTCATTGCTGGTATTTCTGGAAATACAGGAAGTGATGAAACGGGCCTATTTTTTGCCTGCAAAGGCTCCTCAAGCCTCTGGGAGGCCGAAAATCAGCTGGGAGGCGTGTGGACAGTGAGGTAAGTTTGCCTGTGGCTCCGTGCCAGCACAAATGCCATCATTCGCCATCACGGATACAGACTAACAGAGTTCTAGCAAAAAATAGAACTTTGTAGCCAATATCTTCTTCAAAAATAAAAGTTGCTTTACCAAATGGACAAAAGTGAAATCAAACTGGCCTCTAATTAGGAAAGCAAAAATGAAAAACTGTATCTACTGGTAGTCAGCAGATACAAAGCTTGGTGCAAATCATGGTACATATCGTGAACTCCTTGCAAATTTACAGTTTAAGATAAAACAAACAAAAGAATAATCAGGACAATGGCACAGCAATGTTTCATGTGACTCTGTAATGAAAGTAAATAATATTTTAATGGGAAAGATTTGATAAATCAGTATTTAAATACACATAGAGAGAGACAATTTATTGGGCAAAAACCTCCATGAAGAGTGTGGAGATTTACTGAATAATTGTAGTCTTTTATATTCTATAGAGTAGCCTTGATTGGTAGTATGAATGTTTTAACAAATCATCTTTAATCATTGAATAAAATGTGTTTTGACACTGAAATTTCAAACCATTAAAATATATATTTTACCTAACAGATGAATGAGTTCTGTGTTTATCTTTTTTTGACTTAATGGTTCAAAGCTCACTTCTACAACAAATGGAAGACAGGTAATTACATATTGGATTAGAAATCCATTTACTTAGTAATTAAAGAATTTCTAAAAGAAGAAAATGGTGATTGTGTATATGTCTAAAGATTCCTGAGAAAGAACAGACAAAATCACGAATTAGCTGGAGATTTCCCAGAACTTTCAGAATGGGCATGTGAGGAAAACCATCACAACTGATGAAATTTTCTTAGGAAAGAGGTTATTCATTTTGATAAGAAATCCTAATTCCATATTTATCCTATAAACTTCTATGCTTTATACATAGAATAATGACTATAAATTATAAACACTTATGTAACAATATGGATTTCATTGTCATGTCCTAGTCAATATGGATATTATTTTAATAACTGCTTTTCTAACCTTTGCAAAATATCTTTCTATCACTGTCACAGACAAATTGTCATTATTTATCTTTGCATCAGTATCTTCACCAAGGTAGCATGAAATTCTCCTAAAGAAAAGATAACTGCAATATAATAGCAATAGCACTTATATACTGCTTCATAGTGCTTTACAGCCCTCTCTAAGCAGTTTACAGAGACAGCATATTGTCCCCAACAACCTGGGTCCTCATTTTAATGATGTCAGAAGGATGGAAAGCTAAGTCCACCTTGAGCCCATCAGCATCAAACTCCTGGCAGTAGGCAGAGTTAGCCTGCAATACTGCATTCTAATCTCCTCATCACCATGACTCTAATTGATGAATTAGAACCACCATCTATTTTTGAACATTTAAATGTTGCTTGAAATTGAGATAGGAATAATGACTTTTCCCCCTACATAAACCATTCCACAGACCAGTGAAAGGATTAGATTTAATTTGTTTTCCTTATTGTGTCTTATCTATCAAGCATTCCAGCATGGTAATGTTTGATGATGTTAAAAGCCAAAGCAAAATGGTGATTATTGATTCAATCTAATCCCTAGGAAAGATGTCCTATCCTTCTGACTATGATTATTTTCTATTTTCAAACAATAACAAAAGTCTTGGTTTAAAAGTTTTTGTCAATATAATGTTGCATTTACCATATTAAATAATGCTGAACACAGCAACTAGTTAAAGCCTTAAGTCAGCCACATTAACAATTAAAGTAGCGTTATTTTGAAAGAAACTGGTTGCTATTTAATAATGTTTATAAACTACCCAGGTCTAAAAGATTCTGATGGACACTGAGTAATATCCTTAAAATGCAACAGATTTGCAGTAGCATATTGCACATTAAATGAAAATATCTAATACATCTACATCAGAAGGTATTTTTGGTTTTCACTTGCACTGCAAAGTTTCCAAACTTTTCATTAGCAGAGATAATATGTGTGTGGATATGTCACATTGCAAATCAGGATTAGCTGCTCCCTAGCAATGTGTGAATCATTAAAATTGGCTGAATTACTTTTCTAATTATTTAAGGCATCTTCTAATCAGGATTAAAAAACCATATCCATACTCTGATTTTTAATTACAAGCTGATGCTTGGGGGCTTTACCTTGGCAGAAGTGCTACAGATAAATTCTCTTCACAAAATTATATATGCTGAATGGCCCATCCATGATAACAAGATGTCATAGTTATTAATATTTTGGATTCTGGAAGAATCATTTCATATGCTGCGGTGGTGTTATGCTGCATGGGCTTACTGATGGGTGGCCTGAAGAATTTTTGTCCCTTAAGTTAAAAGCAAGAAGTACAATATTTTCAGGAAAAGGAAAGAAAATACATTCATTGAAATTATAAACACAACACAGCAGGAAAGGCAACTGAATAGCAGAGGACTGCAAAATGTTTTACAGGTAACAAATTTCTTTCCTATGTCTATTTGTCTTTTAATTGAAGCAAGCACTTGTGAAAACCACTTCTAGCTCACCTTGTGGTTCTTTTAATGCAATGGAGCAATCAACCACACAGCTTCAATCAACTTGGCACCATACAGATATTTTGGGATGACAATATCCAAAATATTTAGGCAGTGTAGTCTAGAAACCAAGGTACATAATAAGCATCCTGTTTCTCTGGGATCTTTAGTGCCAAGGATGTATCTGGGTCCTTACTTGTTATTGAAATCCTTTGGCTCTGAGAGGATTCTCCCAGGGCACAAATGACCTCTGTTTAAATTCCAATAACAAGCATTTTCAGATGCTCATCAAAAGCTTTGGTCCTATCTAAGGTTTCTTATTATATTCTACTGCATATTCTCACTTTTTTTGCTATACTGGAGATGTGTATGCAAAGATACACACTATTTCATACATCTATTTCTTTCTTTCTTTCTTTCTTTCTTTCTTTCTTTCTTTCTTTCTTTCTTTCTTTCTTTCTCCTCCTCCTCCTCCTCCTCCTCCTCCTCCTCCTCCTCCTCCTCCTCCTCCTCTCTTCCTAGACAAGTCTCTGCAGTTTTCCTGGCAACATTTTCAGAAAGGATTTGACATTGCCTGCTTCCAAAGGGCTTCATGCACGAAGCAAAACTAGAATTCAGTTTCCCAGTTTCTAGCCTGATGCTTTTAACTTATACATTAAAACTGGTATTCATTTTATTTCCACAGGTGTAAAATAAATAATTTTAAAATATATCCACAATTGGGCAAGATTGCCAAATATGATGAGATTCCAGAATTGTCATCCTAAAGTCTCATGAGAGCCTGAAGTCTTGTGAGATTTTGTTATTCTTCTCTAGAGTCATAATTTTTGAGAATAAGAGTAAAGTCCATTGCTAGTATTGAAACCACAGTACTCTGAAGAGCAAGCCTCAGCTTCTACAGATGTAAACATATATGAAAATTGGCTAAAAACATACCTAATATCTTTGCTTCAGTCAGAGAAATGAATTAGGACAACATTGTTTCAATGAAACAATAGTGGTATGTGAGAATCATCTTGGGAGACAGGAGGAAGAGCCTAGACAATGGCATGATAAACAAAATTTGAGTCTGGAAGAGAAGGACTGGTAACAGCACCTCAGAAGAAACTCCTCTCTTTAGTCTGTAGGAGATTTTTTTTTAACATTCATGTCAGAAGCACTGAGTGCTTCTAGGATTAGCTGGTAACATCACTATTGCCTAGAAACACTGCATTGGGGGCTGCTTTCATGTCCCTGACAGGAACTAGAGCAAAGATTGAGAGCTTACTCCACACTATTATAGCACTCGGGTCTCAAACATGAGCTTGCTAACCTCCAACCCAGATCCTATCCACAAGAGCCACCATGCTCCTCATCTTGAAGAATAAAAGTAAGAGGGTATTTTTATTTTGATAATATAATCTTATCATGATAGTAGATTGATCTACTATTTCTGGTTGTGCTTTTTGTCTAGACTACCTTGCAAGGCTAACAGAAACACTAGCTGAAGCCTCAGTTGGAAGATTTGATTAGAAATCAAATCAACTGAACCAAAGATTGGCAAATCTTTTCTGCACTAAGTGCCAAAATGGGAGTGTGTGCATGGTGGAACACCAGAAACTGGAAGAGCAGCTCCCCCGGCATGCGCATGTGCACTGGCCACCTGCTCTTTCAGTTTCTGGCACTCCATTGCACGGGAAGACTAGCTGGCACACCGGAACCCAGAAGAGCAACTGGCATACATGCCATAGGTTCGCCGTCCCAAATATAGGCCATCTTTATGCTGATTTGAAAAATTTAGATATTTTTGGGCATACATTGAAACAGATCTACAAATTGAATCAGGCCTATTTGATTAGATCACCTGAACTGGGTAGATCCTTTCTCCAATTCAAATGATCAGAATGGCTCTGGTTAATACCCTACACTGAATCAGTAATTTAAATAGGATCAGGACTGATTTGCGCTCCCTTCTAATGGAGTCTCTGGAATTCTGCATTTGCATCTAGGAGCCACAATTTTAATCGGAGACTTGGCGTCTTATTCTGCTCCTGAGCACTGTTCACAACAGCCACCTCAGTTGTTTACATTCACACTGCTGACTAGATTTATTCCACTCCGTAATCAGCAACAGCCAGAAAAAGCACTTACTCTTTATATTCATCCTTGTTTGCAGTTTAATAGTTCCTTGCACAATGAAGATTTCTGCTCTTGTTGCCTACTTCACTTTCCTTTCTTATTTTTGTAAGAAAAATATTGGGAAGAGTCTCATATGACGTTTGGACTATGCAAGAAATTTTTCTGCGCTGCAAATTATTTTTCATTGAAATAAATCTTACCCCTACGAAAAATATTGTAGTTCTCAAGGATTCTCCTATGAAACCAACTGCTAAGGATACTTCTTTTTTTTTAAACCAAAGCACAATTGTATCAGTGAACCCGAATTCTTCCTTCCTTCTTTTCCTTCCCTCCCTCCCACCCTCTAGGGGAAGGTTATATTTATGCAGAAAAAAAAATATTGCATGAATCATCTCCAGGAATAGCATACCATGATTTTGTTAAAACATCAAACAATTTCAATCATCCCCATTTAAGTCAGAAAATTAGCAGATTAGATGTAGTGTTTGTTTATTAAAATGTTTTATTGCTTTGAAAAATCTCATCCTAGAATCTGAACTCTTAAATAGAAAGAAGAAATCCTGTCTTTTCAGCTGAAGCTCACTTTGAAATCAGATAATGAATTCTTCCTGCTTTCTCTATGATTGTTAACCAATAAATTTGCCAGCAAGGGTAGAGAATGTATTATAGTTCAATGATGATAACCTCTCCCTCTGCAACAATGGAGGGAAATATCAGCCAGCTTGGTTACATGTGCATTTTTAGCTTGCAGATGTGTGCAGTCAATGAGCAGGGAGCAAAATAAAAAAAAATCCCCATCCCACAGCCCTGCCTGAGGAGAGGTGTCCTTGCTTCAATGCTTCCTTCATGCAACCCTGCAGTTTAGCCATTTTTATCCCCTTATCTATTTCTTCAATTTCTATCTATGGTTGGTGCTTGGGTAGGCACGGATGCTAAGCACAATTGGTAAAGATTATGTTTACAGGATGAGTCATTTATGCAGAAAGGATTTCTGAATTTTTTTAACTGGAAACCCAAGATCTGCTTAAATTAAACCCTCCTAGTGCAACAAAAACAGCATTATTAGAGCCAGTTTTCGAGATTCATACATTATGATGCTGCAATTTGCCCTGAAAAAGGGGATCCAATCCTAAAGTCATTATCAAGCCATCAGAATGCTAGCTAATCAACACCCCATTTCCTCAGAAATGTATGAGCATTTTCCAGCTTCTATAGTACTCATCATTATCAACATTTATATAGTAGACTGTGCTATCCTTTAATAGGATATCAGGCTTACTTGTTGTGATGCACTCTACTTTCTTGACTCTTAGGAACCATCCAGTTTTAATAAACCAGCCATTAAATCCAAGTTTCACTCTGTGGTTTTGTTATCACTATTATCACCACTCTTTGTTCTGGCCAGACAGCAAGCACCCTTGTCCTTTATCTGTTTCAATAAGAGCAGCCGGCTTGAGGGTATTGTATCACTGGGAAGTTTTGCATAGCTGAAATCAGACATAGAGTTCTGATTATACTTAAAATGAGACATGTTATGGCTGTAGAAGAAAATATAAAGTTCAGCTACTAAAAAATTCAAAGAATACTTTGTAAAAGAAACAACCTTATGGATGCACCCATAAGAAGTACTATGATGTGCAGATGGATAGACAGCATTCCATTCCATTCAGAGAGACCTCCAGTAAAAGTCATAATGATGTCATAACAACTACATACAAATGAAAGAAATCAAGTAATTTGCATCCATTGCATCATAACATAAAGGATATAATAATGCATCAATGTCATTTGTGCAATGATATGATTTTATATATATATATATATATGTAGGTCTTGGTGTATTCGGATCTTGTCCCGTGTAAGATTGAGAATACCTTGGTGACGTTTCGACGAGATCCCACTCGCCATCTTCAGGCTGATGTCTTTGGCTTTGTGCTTGTGCCAGCAAAGCGTGATCTGAGCTGCCTTCTCTCTATAAATACTGGAGGGGAGGTGTGGTGTGCTGGCTCTGCTGTAAGCGGGTTGGTTGGCTGTGTTTTTGGCTGTGTTGTCGCTTCTTGATTGGTTAAAGGAATTGGTGTTTGCTGATTGGTTGACTGTGTTGTTGGCTGTGTTATTGCTTCTTGATTGGCTGATGGAGTTGATGTTTGCTGCTTGGTTGGCTTTTTCATAAGAGCCTGTGTGGCTGAGGTAGTGGCTGTGTGTCCTTCAGCCTTTTGTGTTTTAGCTACCTGGGTAGTGGGCTGTGTGATGACTTTCTGAGTTTTATTGTTGTGACATCCTGGGTCTTGTGCTGTTATCTCCTGGGTCGTTGTCTGTGTTGCAACCTCCTGAGGTTTTGTGTTGTAATCTCCTGAGTTCCATGATGTAGTATCCTGGGTGGAAGGCTGTGATGTGACATTCGGGCCTTGGTTTGGCTCTGAGTTTGAGGTCTGGCTATGTGTTTATAGCGTGTGTCAGTTTGCTTAGTTTGGGGATCAGAGGGGGGTGTAGCAGCTGGAGTTGCAGCTATGGTCTGGTTTCTGGACGGTGGTTGCCTTTGTCTGTGGGGTGGGCTTGGGTTTGAGTCTGGTGAGAGAGATTGGTGGTGGCATCATGTGTTATTTTGGGTCCGGTGTTGGTTTTCGTGGCAAGACCGAATGCATAAGACTACATATTTTTACCCATGAAAATCTAGAATATATATATATATATATATATATATATATATATGTTTATATATTATCTTTGAATAGGATTGAGGTTTGGAATATCTTCAGGCTGGCTTCAGCTTCTCCTGGGAGAACAAGCTGAAGACACCAGCCTGAAGATGACGGATGAGATTCGTCAAACGCTGCCAAGGTATTCTCAATCTTACACGGACAAGACCGAATACACCAAGACCTACATATATATATATATATATATTATCATATATATATAACACATACCCACAGATGGATGAGACAGACATCTTCAAAACTGAAGCTAGATTGAAGATCTTTTTCAGATGAAAAATAATATATAATTCCTATAAATAGACTATTATATATCTATAAATATAAGCTATAGCTTGAATCTATAGAGATACTTCCAGTAAAGACTGCCAATTGTCAGTGCAGTGCAAATTTCAGATCAGCCTTTCAATTCCAAATTCTTGCAGGACCATATGATATTATCTTAGGATACTTGATAAAGCTACTTTCTGAAAGAATCTTAATGTATATTTTATCTTGTGATTTCTTCCAGTGTATTACAATTCAAACAAGTATATTAGGAATGCAAAACCTGGTCATTCTTTATACAACCTTTAGACTTTATATCCAATCTGTTGTTTCTATTCATGGTGACTTTGTTGTTATGACAATAAATGAGATATCTTTCTTTTTCTTTCCCACTTCGGGGTATAAAGTGCTTTTATGGCAGCAGTTCAAGTACTAGCTGTCCTTAGAAGTATAAGCACAGTATGGCAAGTGGCAGAAAGGGAATCTCTATTTTGTCTCTGGAAATACAACAGCCATTGCTAAGTAAAGAGAACATTGAGAAGGAGGCTGAGAAGGGGGGACTGAGGAAGAGATCAGACCTTGTGTACTGCTCCTAAGATAATTGGAACTGTCATTTTGACTCATGAAGAGGCGCCAGAGTAATTTTCTAATCTTTTAGGGAAATACCAAGGATTGACAAATGGAGGACACCTCTGGATGGATGGATAGGGCAAATAGACATCTAAATGTTAAAAATGGCTTGAGATGCTGCTCCTTCTACCATGGTCCTACAGGAGTCAAGCAATTGCACCAGGAAATTTATGTTTCTTCAGAACCATGCAGAGGTGGTATTCAGCAGGTTCTGACCAGATCTGGAGAACCGGTAGGGGAAATTTTAAGTAGTTTGGAGAACCGGCAAATACCACCTCTGACTGGAGATTTTACAGTATCCTTCCCCTGCCACGCCCATCAAGCCAGGCCCACAGAACCGGTAGGAAAAACATTTGAATCCCACTACTGGAACCATGCAACTCATCAGGAGGAAGTTCTTTTGCATAGAAGAAATTAGAATCTTCCATTGCTTTTTTTAAAAAAATAGTATTATTAATAGCAGTTTATTACTTCTTCTGAATCAAACAAACCAAGGTTAAATGTACTGCTGGAATGAATAAACTACTTCTAAATCCCTTTGAGGTAAAAACCTGCCTTCTTAAAAAAAATCATGGTTGGAAGTAAACAACATTTAATGTTAGAATGGATTAATTAAAAATGTTAGGAAACAGCCCTTTTTCATTATTATAGAATTGTAAAAGAAAATAAGATATTTACTATCTGTGGCCAGCTGATTAATCAGAGTACAATGAATATGACTTCCAAATGCCACTTCTGCAGGATAATTGCTAGTTGTGTCCGCATGTATTTTACTTAAAGTCTAATCCATGTTCAAAAATAGAAAACATGGAATTACAGTAATAATCAGAATTTTTAAAAATCCAGATGCTGGTGAAGATGGCAGAAATTTGAAATTAAAATTTGTAGTCAATTTGTGCATAACTCCAATTGCTCTTTAGTATCAAGGTGATATCCAAATCAAGCAGATACTTAAGATGATTCTTCTTCCTACTAAATGCATTTTCAAAGTTGTTACTGATTTCTACACAGCATTTCAAAAAGCTTTGACGTCTCTGCAGGAATTTTCTTCCCTGATCCATGGAGACATAACAATTTGGAGCCTTCTGCAGCTTTTAATTACAAACAAACGTCATTCATTGTACCTTTTTGAGTGCATTAGTACCTAATGATTAACCCTAGAATAATTTAAATATTTTATTGAGGCTGTAAACACCGTTGATCAGTTTAATTACCTCAGTTCATTATGGAAATGTTGAGGGGTTACTTTTTCTTTTCGTTTGCAGAACAGGCACAATTAAAAACAAAACTGCAAAGCATCAAGATAAGCATTTTTCTGCAGTCTTTCTAAAGACAGAAGATTTTAACTAATTTTGGATAACCTAACAACCTAAATCTGTGCTTTTCCAGTATATTTGATTCTGTCTTTTTTGAACTGAGCATACAACAGAAATATATCAACTGAGTACCATACAAATTATAAACTGCTGCTTAATCTTTCTTTGCAAACCAGTTTTTAGAGGCTAAGCACCCAGCGCGTGCTCATCTCTCATCCCTACCACTCACACTGCGATAATAATCATAGCCCTGTTTTCTTTCTTTCTTTCTCTTCTCCTATTTCAGGGAAAAAGAGAATGCTACATGTGGGTGTCGATACAGCCTGACATTTGGCTTTGTTGGAAATTGCTATTCACTGCAAGTGAACAGCAAATTACTGGGCTGAATGTTAATTCTTTGAGACATGAACACGTTTAAATGGCCTGAAAAACACTTCTTCCCTGGAAGATTTGGGATATGCAGTTTATTTCCAGAGAACAGGATTTGAGCCAGATGATCCTTGAACAATTGCTCATTTAAGGCTTAGAACATTGATCTTTTTTAAAGGATGATTTATCTCTTAATCATTATAGCAACTACTTTACTGAACAATTATTCTGAATGCTTATGATTTTTTTTCCTCGTGAAGACTATAAAGAAACCTGTTACATATGTGTGAAGTGATCTTGTATGAAAGAGAACTAAATAATGTAGCTAATGGGAATACATTCCTGCTTTTCAATACAAATTAGATGTGAAATTAAGAGACCAATCATATCTGCAAGGACAGAGTGTTGGAGTTTGTGGAAAACCTAAAGAGGGAAAAGACAGTGTTTGATTTTTTAAACTCTACCTAATTTTTTTTCTTTTTTAATGAATCACATCCCATTGAAACCAATTTGAAGGAATTATGTTAAGCCAGATGAGGCAAAATCTTTTTCTTCCCATTGTTTGAGAGACACAAACACCAGGATTGTCTACTCAAAATCCTAGAATCAGTGATGCAGGTAGATTTGTTCCTTGCTGCTTATTTTCTTAATATAATTGCAAATATTTTAAGTAACAAATATTCATTTTATTTGTTATAATTTTAAAAATCATTATTTTATATTTTATACAATATAAAGGTATTTTCCCCATTAGCTGTCATTTGTCAGCCATTTTATTTACCTAGAGAGATTTCCACTATAGTTATCACTGCTATCTATATTCCACCTGATGCAAATGTTAGCACAGCACTCTCTAGGTTGTATGATGCCATTGAGAGGCAGCAGCAAACCTACCCTGAGGGTACTTTTTTTTGTGGCTCAGGATTTTAATCAAGCTTGTCTACAGTCTGTTCTTCCTAAGTTTGTGCAGTTTGTGCAGTGTATCACCAGAGGTAAGAAAACTTTAGGCCATATGTATTCAAACTTAAGACAGGCATATAGAGCAATCCCGCTCTCCCATCTGGGTAAGTCTGACCACAACTCTCTGCTATTGTGCCCAAAGTATATCCCCCTTAGGAAAAGGATATGGCCAGTCAGGGAAAACTGTTAAAATCTGGCTGGAGAGAGCACTCTGCCAGTTGCAAGACTGCTTTGAGACTACTGGTTGGAGTATATTTGAACATTTGGAGCTGCAAGAATTCACTGACACCATACTATCATATATCAAAACAGGCACGGATAATGTAACAGTGAACAAGTGCATCAGAGTCTATGGGAATTGCAAACCCTGGATGTCAGCAGAGGTACGGACACTTCTGAGAGCCCAGAATTCCGCCTTTAAGACAGGTGACAGAGATAAATACAATGAGGCCAGGGCAAATCTACGAAGAGGCATCAAGGTAGCTAAATAAAAATATAAACAAAAGGTGGCGAACCATCTAGCAGACAACAACCCGTGACAGGTGTGGCAGGGACTGCAGCATCTAACCAACTATAAGGGCAATATGATGAAGACAGTCAACTCCGATGCCTCATTGGCAGAGGAGTTGAACACCTTCTTTGCCCGCTATGAGGTAAAGAGACCTGACCCTGTAGCCCCAGCCCACCGGCCCTCCAACTCCCAGCCACTCACCTTGCATGGACACCAAGTGAGAGCTGTATTGAAAGCCGTGAATTCCAATAAAGCTGCAGGTCCAGATGGGGTGCTGGGGATAGTGGTTAAAACATGTGCTGACCAACTATCAGAGTTCCTAACAAGGATTTTTAACATCTCTCTGCAAATGGCCAGTGTTCCATCATGTCTGAAAGCAGCCACTATCATTCCAGTCGAAGAAAACAGCAATAAACAGCCTGAATGACTATAGACCTGTGATGGCGAACCTATGGCATGCATGCCACAGGTGGCACGCAGAGCCATTTGTGCCGGCATGCAAACTGCAGGCAAACTTACCTCACTGTGCATGTGTGCACCTCACAGCTGATTTTCAGTGGGTTTGAGGCCTTTTTTGGCCTCCCAAAGGCTTGAGGAAGGCTTCTGCAGGCTTCTGGAGGCTTTGCAGGCCGAAAACTAGCCCCATTTCATCACTTCCTGTTTTTCTGAAAATACCGGAAGTGATGAAACAGTTTTCGGCCTGCAAAGCCTCCAGAAGCCTGCAGAAGCCTTTCTCAAGCCTTTGGGAGGCCGAAAAAGGCCTCAAACCCACCGAAAATCAGCTGTGAGAGGCAGTGCAGGTAAGAGGGCGGTAGGGTGTGTGGGTGGGAGTTGCGCACACATGCGTAGTGGGCGTGGGGGGCATGCATTGCCTTCTGGGTACTGGCACGTGAGTGTGAGCATAATTTTTGGCACAGGAGCCCCAAAAGGTTAGCCACCACTGCTATACACCCATTGCACTAACGTCTGTAGTGATGAAGTGCTTCGAGAGACTGGTTCTTCAACACCTCAGGTCATGCCTTCCATCAAACTTCAACCAATATCAGTTCACCTACAGAGAAAATAGGTCAACAGACAATGCCATTGCTACTGCCCTACATTCTGTAGTGAGTCATCTAGAGGAACCTGGGAACTATGTCAGAATGCTTTTCATAGATTAAAGCTGGGCTTTTAACACCATTTTGCCAGACATCTTCATCAAAAAGTTGACTGACTTGAATTTCCCGTCTCTCACCTATGATTGGATTAAAGACTTTCTGACAGACTGGCCACAAACAGTGAGAACTGAGTCTTTCACATCCTCCTTCCTCAAGCTTAAGACTGGCTCTCCTCAGGGCTGTGTGCTCAGTCTGTACCTGTACTCATACACATATGACTGCATAACTTCTAATCCATCTAACGTGATAATAAAGTTTGCAGATGATACCACCATATTGGGTCTTATTACAGGAGGAGACAAATTAGCATACAGGGAAGAAGTCCAGAAATTATCCACTTAGTGCTCAGAAAACAACTTACATCTTAACAGCAGCAAGACAAAGGAGACTTCCAGAAGTAGAGAAAGGAACCTACCCCACTCTACATCAAGGGGGGCTGTGTGGAGAGGTTCTCCTCTTTCAAATTTCTGGGAGTGCACCGTAGCCAAGATCTCACCTGGAAAAATAACACAATCCAGGTGGTCAGTAAGGCTCAATAGAGACTCCATTTCCTTAGGGTCTTGAGGAAATATCATATGGAACTGATGACTTCCATTTACCTGTCTACGATAGAAAGCATCCTTACAAATTGTATTATGGTATGGCATGCTGACTTGATAGCTGCGGACAAAAAGCCATTACAGAGGGTGATGATCACAGCACAAAAAATTATGGGCTGTCCCCTGACACCACTGGATGAAATTGCCAGGAGCTGCTGCCTCAGCAGAGTGAAGACCCTAGCCCTAGGCAGTGTTTTTCCTAGAACCAATGCCACCATCCTCAATTTTGCTGGAGTCAAGATTGATGAGGAATCTGAGACCCAGAAGAACAGAGATGTGAAAAGGCCACATCACTACCCTCAACAAAATTATTTGAAATCCTAGCCACGTTGTTTGCAAGCAAACATTCCTTAATTCCTAGTTCTCACTTAGGGAAACATTACTTATAATAAATCAAAACCATTCACTTAATTCTTCCTGTTGAACCTGTACTGTAGGTCTTGTAGGAATTTGGTTTCTTTGTAGCTTGCTGGAGTCACTTATATCACCTAATCTTCCCCCATGGAGCCTGTAGAAGCCAACAATCTGCCTTTCTGTGCAGCCTTCCTTGATATCTTCAGTTGTAGGTACCTGGCTAGATATCAATATTGCTAACTCCATATTCTTCACAGCCGAAATAATGATAGCACCATCTCTACTGGATTTCAAAGCAGTTTGGCATATTACCAAAGCCTGACTTGCCTTTTCTGGGTACTTTGCCCCTGGGACAGCTTGCTGGAATGACATCTTTCTTTTTCTTTTTTGCTTTCTGTTTGGCTCTTGACAGTTTACCTTGAACTGTCATCAATATCCAACTCAGTTTTCATATTTCACTTTGCACCCAACTCTTGCTGCTGCTGCTGTCAACTCAGCTTCTGAAGTTGAGACCTTCTATAATTTCACCAGCTTCTGTCCCTTCTCTTCCACCTCTTCACTGCCAATTTTTCTGTATAGTCTGTGCCAGAGCAGCTGTCTCCTAATCTGGCTCATAACACCGTGATCCCTGGAGTTATTCAAAACAAACAGCAACCTGAACCAGAGGATACATTCTTTAACCATTTTACATATTCTAGTTCTAACATAACAGTTCTGGTTTCACAAACAGCATGTAATATTTTATTGTATGGTATAAGCTAGAACTACATGTTCATTTCAGTATTTTATTATGCTCACTGACTAGAATTCAGCAAGTCAAGTGCAAATGAAACAGAATAAGACAAGATAGTTTATAACTAGATCTTGAATGGAATCAAAACACGTCTTTTTTACGAACAGTATAGTGAAAGTTAACCATACCATAGAACTGGCTCACATTTTTCATTATTTTTTAACAAAGTAATTAACAGTTTAAAATAATAAAAAAGATTTTGTTCACTTCTTGATTAGCCTTCTTTAATCCCCTACATTAAAACCTCATGATGCGTTGGAAAATGTTTATGGTTATTTTTCCTATCAAACAATGGTTACCAGCTTGGCTGGATGTTTTATAGAATTTATATAGTTATCTTCTAAGGATTAATTTTTCAAATAATAAAAACCCTTGGTCTATGTAATGTAAGTAACAAGCTTCTAGTTTTTTGGCTGAAGAATATAAGGAAAAAAACCACTAAGTCCTTACAGTCAAAGCTTCTTTTATTCCCCCAGTTAGATTAAAAACAAACATTTCTTTCTGACAAAAGAGAAAAAAAGATATGTTTATTCCAGAATCAGAAATACAATAACTCAAGACCCATTGTGGTTTTTGTTTTTATTTTATTTAAAAAGTTAAATAAAACTTTTCAACCTTACCTTTTCAATCTCTTTAAAGCTTCCCATGGTTCTAGTTCTAATGACAGGGTGTTGCATAGTTTTAGCTTTTGCAAAAGAAAAAGTGTTGGAACAAAGATGTTATTATATTTCACAGCATTCTTTGAATATTACAGAGAAGAAATGTATAAATGTGTGTTTTCTTTTATGAGTGCTATAAATTGAAAAAGGGTGAGAAAAAGACAAGAGCAACAGCTGAATTTTCTGCTGTGTTAAGCAACTCTGGGGCCTGGAACTCAAGGCCATTCATAAGACCTGTTAAGTTTGCATGAACAGTCAGACGCGAAGAGCTTCAGTGAAGAGTTTATTTAGTGACTACAGCTCGAATGGACCCGACTTGACTGGGCTACGGCTGCTTCTTATAGCCAGCAGCCGTAGTTGTCAGCCAATCAGAGTGCAGGGTTTTCCCGCACTTTTTAAACCAATCCTATTTGACATTTTACAAAAACAATTCAAACTAAACCAATGACATTCAAACCTGCATACATAACACCCCTCCCCATTAGGTTCAGTCCATACAAAACCCCAACCTATCTAATGTATTCTTTTAAATGGGTGGGGCTCTTGTGTAACGTGAGACCTTGTGGTTCAGAAGTTTTAACATTCTCACCCAGTGAGAGAGGAAATGTGTCTGCTGACATTTCCCCACTGGGACTTCCTGTGAAAGAAGACCCTGTTTGATTGTTAGAATCTGGTCTCTCCTCCCAATCCATCTCCAGCCCAATGTCAGCATCCAAGTCAGGTAGTGATGTACAATCTTCCACTTCTAAGGATGGATTTTGGCATTGTGACAGGTTTTGGAATGGTTCCTGTCGTAATGCTTGTTACACATGGGGTGGCTTCTTGCTTGCTGATTATCCTCCTGTTCCTCCCCTCCCCCCCTAGAATTGACATCAGGTGAGGGAACTAGAGAGGAACAAGTGTGATGTTCCTGAGAGAACCTGGATCTAAGTTGATCAATGTGCCTGCTCCAGAGAGTCCATCCTCTGTTTGCACGCCTAGAACGAGGGCCTGTGATTTGAGTTATCTCAGCAGGAATCCACAAAGGTTCACCCATAAGGTTCTTAGCATACACAGAATCACCCACACTGAATGTGCAAACTTTGGAAGTGGAATCTAGTGGTGCGTTAAGCGTAAGTGGGATGAAGGCGATCAAGGGAAGACCTAAGTTTCCTACCCATCAACAACTCTGCTGGGGATAAGTTATTAGATGGGTTAGGAGTGATGTGCTGAACACTGAGAAGTTTTTCAACTTTCTCAGTGATGTCCCCAGGACCCAGTTGCTGAAGCTTCTCCTTGGTAAAATGTACCATGCGTTCAGCCCAGCTGTTAGCTGAAGGGTGCCCAGGGGCAGTGGGGCATGTCTGATACCCTGTTGTGCTAAATAGGATTCAAAAAGGTTGGATGTAAATTGAGGGCCATTGTCAGAGACAAACATCAGGTAACCTGTGGGTTACAAAAGTTTTTGAGCTGCTTGATGACAGCATCAGTTGTGGTGGATGCCATGGGGATTACCTCTAGCCATTTGGAATATGCATCTACTATAATAAGAAAGGTGTGCCTCTGGTAGGGCCAGCAAAATCAATGAATCCTGGACCATGGGCCCCTAGGACATTCCCATTCCTGTGTGGGGGTGAGAGGTGGGGCAGGCCTGACTACCTGACAGTTGGGACAAGATGCAACCCAGTTTTCAACCATTTTGTCAATACCTGGCCACCATACATAACTCCTGGCCAATCCCTTCATCCTTACAATACCAGGATGACCCTCATGTAACATTTCCAAACCCTCTTTGCAGTTTTGCAGGAATAACCACCCTGTTACCCCACAAAATACATCCTCTTAATACAGATAATTCAGTTTGCCTGGACTTAAAGGTTGAGCCAGGTGAGGTAGATCTTGAAGAGGCCAACCTTTCTTAATCCAGCCTATAACAGGAACCAATAAAGTGTCTTTGGCAGTCTCTCTGGCAATTTCAGCAGCATGCACTGGAAGCTTGGCAACAGTTTCTAGGAAAAATGTGTGTGTTTCAGGTTCAAAGTCCTCCTTGTGGCAAGGAAGTGGGCAACGACTCAGTGCATCAGCATGTCCAATGTCCTTGCCAGGCTTGTGGATAAGTTTGTATGAATAAGCAGCAAGAAATTCAGTCCACCTCAGCATTCTTGGTGACAGGATAGTAGGTGTAGGTTTGTCTCCTGCCACAATGCCTAACAAGGTTTGTGATCTGTAACAATGGTAAATGTTCTCCCATACAGATATTCATGAAATTTCTTAACAGCTGCAACAATTGCCAATGCTTCCTTGTCCAATTGGCTGTAATTCCTCTCTGCTTTGGTCAAAGTGCAAAGTAAAATGCAATAGGGGCTTCCCTCCCACTGGGAAGCCTGTGGCTCAAAACCCCCCCTCCAAAGGGGATGCATCACAAGTCAGTACAACAGGTAAATTCTCAGAGAACTGTATCAGTACAGCATCAGATGTGATTAGTCTTTTAATACTGTTAAATGCTGATTGTTCCTTCCTCCCCAGACCAAACAGACTTTTGTCAAGTAATCTGTGCAATGGTTCAGCAATGGTTGCCTTCTGAGGTAGGAACATGTGATAAAAGTTAATGAGTCCAAGGAAGGCTTGAAATCTGTTTTGCATTTAGGTCTAGGGGCTTCTTTGATTGCTTGAACCTTGGCATCTGTAGGGTGGATGCCATGCTTGTCAATCATGTAGCCCAGGAACTCAACCTTGTCAGTTTTAAGAGTGCATTTTTCTTCCTTGACTTTTAACCCCACTTTCCTGAATCTGGTAAGGACTTCTCTGAGTCTTTCTTGTAACTGAGTGTCATTTTCAGCAGAGATTAACACATCATCAAAGTAAGGCACTACCCCTGGCAGTCCTTGGAGCATTCTTTCCATAAGGCTTTGGAAGATGCCTGGTGCCACGCTTACTCCAAATTTTAACCTTACATTTGAAGGCACCTCTATGAGTCACAATGGTTTGGCCTCTGCAGTGGCATCATCAACTGTTAGTTGTTGATATGCCTGGGCCAGATCCAATTTGGCAAAGACTGTACCTGCCAAGTGAATGTAGCAGATGATGCACCACTGGAACTGGTATGCACTCTGCTGCAGCGCGCATGGTTCAGTGTCCCCTTATAGTCTCCACAGATTCTTACTGACCCATCAGTCTTGACTGGTGTGACTATGGGTGTCTCCCATCTGGAGTGGTCAGTGGGCTCAAAACCCTTGAGCTATTAATTTGTCTAATTGTGCATCAATTTTTCCTTTAAAGCAAATGGGACCCTTCTGGGCTTTAAAAGCAGATTGGGGGCACCTGGGATCTAGGTTGAAAGTGATAGGGGTCCCCTATATACTTGTCCAATCCTTAGCTGAAGACCTCTGGAAACTCAGACAAGGCCTCCTCCCATTCAGAGTTGCTCCGCGTGATTGATGCCAGTCACCTCGATGCCTAGTGGATTGAACCACTCAAGTCCCAGCAAGCTTGGGATTCCTTCCACGATGGTCAGGGGCAAATGTTTGGTGTGGCCTTTGAAACTTCACATTGAATTCTCTTGTTCCAACTACTGGAATCTTGTTCCCTTGGTAGTCTTTAAGTCAGTGCTTGCTTCTGGAAATGTTTCTTCTGAATGTTGGGAAGTAGCCTGTGAATAGTGTCCCATGACACCATAGATAAATAGACCAGGTCCACTTCCATTTTGCAAGGCCTTCCTTCAATGAGAACCTTCACAACTTTTCTGCTTCTCAGGGTGAAGAATGACCAATGGTGACTGTTTGATGAGTTTCATTCTTCCCATTTGCTTCTGAGTTGCGCCCCATTTCTCACTGAAGTTGTTGGGCTTGAAATCTTTGGAAACTTTCTTCTGTGTGGAGGAGTTCTGGATGATTTGCAGACTCTTGCTAGGTGACCTCTTTTTTCACAAGAGAGGCAGATGGTATCAAGAAACTTGCATTCAGTCAGGGGTGCCCCCCACAACCTCTGCAATAAAAGTCTTGCCTTTTTCTTCCCAGGTCTTTCTTTTTCTTTTCATTCTGAGTCTATAAATTCCTTCCTCCACCTCACTACAGTCTGATTCAGAATCTATCTGCTCGCAATGAGTTGTTGTGGACTTTCCACATCAGGATGGCTTGAGGCCTTGTTAATTTTCTTCATGGCTGCTGCTGAGGGACTTAGTGGCTTCTGCTGAGAGCCTCTTCTATGGCCTCCTTTGCGTGATCTTAGGTTTTAATAATAATTTGCTCTGAAGCACCTTGTCTTTGAGGCCTAGAACAAACTGACGCAGCATGGCCTCCTCCAAACTGTTAAACTTGCATGCACCCCCAATGTCTCTTAAGCTTGCCAGAAGTGATTAACGTTTTCGCTCCCCTTGATCCAGCGGTAAAACTCGTGTCTCTTAATGAGGCCGCGATGACTTCAGGGGCGTAATGGGCTCTTAAAGCTTTTCTAAATCAGGCCATTCCATTACCTTCAGTCTGCAGCTCATAAATGCCTTCCACCATCTTGAAGACTGCCGGACCAGATGCGTAAGGAAGACCGCCCTCTTCCTTCTCAGAGATGTCATGAGGTCGTTTCCTTCCAAATACATTTGGAAGCAAAATCATCTGATTCCCAGTCTTCTGCCCGGATCGACGGGGCTGGGGTGTGTTCAGTGCAGCCATCTCACTCTTCTGCTTGTCTTCGTTATCTCTTCAGGGGAATCCCACCTACATAGCCAGTGTTAAGTTTTGCATGAGAGAAGAGTCAGGCGAAAAGAGCTTCAGTGAAGAGTTTATTTAGTGACTACAGCGAATGGACCCGACTTGGCTGGGCTATAACTGCTTCTTATAGCAGCAGGCCCGTGGTGCCAGCAATCAGAGTGCGGGTTTTCCCACACTTTAAATAATCCTATTTGACATTTTACAAGAACAATTCAAACTAAACCAATGACATTCAAACCTACATAACAAGGCCCATTCACTCAGTACAGAAATTGAGTATACCTTCTGTAGCTGCTTGGAATGCATTTTTTACCCTATAAAGAGAAAGCTTTAATGTGTAAGTTTTATGTACAAAAACATCTGAAGATATCCAAATTAGTGTGGGCATTATAAAAGGTTAATATCTATAGGTCAAAAAGTTTAATCTTAGCAACTTTAAGATGTTTGGACTTCAACTCTCAGAATTTCCCAAACACCTATGCTGGCTGTGGAATTCTGGGAGTTGAAGTCCATGCATCTTAAAATGGCAAGGTTCAGAAACACTGATCTATAGAGTGACTGAGAATAGGCAGATACTGATTTCAAATATAACTCATCAAACTCATAATTTTAAATCAGAGATAGCCATCTTCCAACTGAATGCATCTATTTTGTTTGGTCCACACACTTTTATATTTATTTATTATTATTTATTTATTTGAACTTATATGTCACCCCATCTCCTCAAGACTGCTGCAAGCAACACAACTAAAACAGGAACAATAAATACTTAAAAAACGATTAAATTAAATTATAAGTTCAAACATTATAAAAACCTTAAAACCATCCTCCCCAAGGGTATAGGTTGAAAAGGTTTTCTTTTTTATAATGTAATGTATGAGTTTAATTATACTATGTTTTTCCATAAAAGACACAAAAGCTCTGGTTATTTTTCATTTTTATCTCAGCTTTCAATTAACCAAAAGAAGTAAATGATAAGAATGAGATTTGGCAATTTCACACAGGATTGGGCAGTGGACAGGAGAGAGAGACTGAAGGAGCAAAACTACCCTCTGATTTGGTGGGGAAAAGCCAGTCCCTGTCTCAGCTAAAAGTGCCTGACATTATAGAAGCTTCTGCAAATTGGACTCTGAATAATTTTGCCAAAATTGCTGGAAGAAAAGGAATTTGTACAAGTGTATTGGAGGCAGTACACCAGTTCTGGCAAGTAGGACACAGCTGATATGCATCTGCTGCCATGAAAAATAGGATATTTTTCCCAGGGTGTGTTATGGGGATAGAGAGAGAATTAGACATTCTTCCTATCAGAATTCCCCTTCCCCTGTCTTTCACAACTATCCCTGTAGCTCAGGGATAGCCTTTATGGTTATTAATGGTGACTGCTCAGTCTTTACAGGAAAAATCAGCCAAAGGTTCTTCTGGAGAGAAAATGTTATGTATGTAGGTTTGAATGTTATTGGTTTATTTGAACTGTTCTTGTAAAATGTTAAATGGTATTGGTTTAAATAGCGGAAGAAAACCTGCACTCCCATTGGCTGGCAACACGCTGCAGGCTATAAGAGGCAGCCGTAGCCCAGCCAACTCGGGTCCATTCGAGCTGTAATCACTGAATAAACTCTTTACTGAAGTTCCCCGCTTGACTCTTCATGCAAACTTAACAGAAAAGATGAAAATGAACTGAACTTAGCAATGCATTAATGTTAACAACCATTACAGAAAAATAAAGGCCATGTTCCACAAATCCATGCTGTTCTTTCTGTTGCTTATTCTCAGGCTTGTATTAGGCACTTTGGGGCATGATCACGCTTCACAGAGATCATACTGCTTCTTAACTTCTGGAAAGTGAGATATGGAATGATGAATTTAAGCTGTCTGGTGCTGCTCTCTTCAATCCTGCTCACACATACCTTCTGTCATTGGTGACAAATTCCAGCACAATCTTGATCCTATGCAATGAGGCTCATAAATATTCTCTTTAAAGTCATTCCAAAGCTGGGCATTCGTGATATGCTAATCTCTGCAGCATTTACAAACTTAAAAGGGGTTTACCTACTTTTAAAAACTTTCTAGAGGCTTGAATGAGCAGACTTTTAATCAGTGACTGTGCTTCCTGAAAGAGAAGGTTAAAATTCTATACTGCCACAGATTCATTCTTTCTTGTATTATGCCTCTTCTGTATGCATGTTTTATTTTAAAAGTTATTTTGTGACTTGCTATGTTTTGGCAGTATTTAGTGGCTCTAACTTAGAACTGTTGTTAAATGAACAGTTGTAAGTAAAGGAGTACTGGAATTTGCCCTGCCCATGTTGCAGGGCATGTGTTTTTCTCCTTGGTAGTTCCTTGATTGGGCTATTGTTTTTTCTTTGAATCGTTTGTCTGGTGTTAATTTCTGCTTATCAGGATGTTGGCTGGTGGAGAGGATATGTTCTAGTTTTTTTTGTTTCCTTCTTAGCTTTTTTATTGTCTTTTGAATGGTGGGTAAATTTGATTTATCTCTATATGTATATTGATGTCTGATTTGTTTGAGTGCCAAGCTTCCAGGAATCCCCTAGCATTTTTGCATTTAGCTTGTCTAGGATTCTCACAATTTCCAAGTTGAAACTATGGTTGTGTCTGTTCACGTGATATTAAAAAAAATTCTTTATGTCTTCTAACTGCTAGTTGGCACTGTAATAGACTTCTGCCTGTTGAACCTACATAGTAGTCTTTTGTGAGAGTGCCATAGTTTCTAAATGCTGCATTATAGTTTTTGCTATGAGTCTTGAGAGTGGTGATCCCACAATGTTCCTCTGATTTGTTGATATATTTGTCCATTAACCTGAAAGTAGGCAGCGAAGCAGAGGTTGATGAGGTCTGTGATTCTGGATATTTCAATCTTAGTGCATTTGGTTAAGTCAGATGTACTGCCATGAATTCTTCCATTAGTTTTGAGTCTATAAATGTAAAGAGTGTTGTGACATCAAACAGAACAATAATTTCATCTTCTGTTTTTAGATATTTGATTTTCTGGAGGCATTGTAGTGGGGAGCTGATGGAATATTTGCTCTCTTTTGTGAGATGTTCAAAATTTTTAAAACTTCTTTGGCTGTACTGTATATTATGGTCCCCGGTAATGATACACTTGTATAAATTTACTAGAAACCAGAAGACTGCAAGTTCTGCTCCTGGCATAGACATGAAAGCTATCTGGGTGACTGGGCCAATCTCTCTCTCATTTCAGTCTGCTTCATAGGGTTGTTGTTGTGGAGAAAATAGGAGGAAGGAGTATTAAGTATGTTCACTGCCTTGTGTTGTTTATAAAGAATAAGAAAGGTGGGATACAAATAAATAAATAAAGCATGCCAGGCTTGTATATTTATGGCATCTATAGCAGAATGAGATAAAAACATAAATACCACTGGTATTTATGTTTATTTAACAAATTTGATTGATTTGATTGATTTATTGGTCTTGTATGCCCCATTTCCCAAGACTCTCAAGGCTCCACAACTAAAACATACATTCATAATAAATAAATAGTTAAAAGGGCCTTGGTGGCTCGGGCTGTTAAATGCCTGCACTTAAGATCCAGCTGTCTACAATTACTGTAGGCTCGAATCCCACCAGGCTCAAGGTTGACTCAGCCTTCCATCCTCTCGGGAGGTAAATTGAGGACCCAAGATTGTTGGGGCAATAAGATGACTTTGTAAAAATGCCGCTGAGTAATAAGCAGGCATATACAATGGAAATGAAGGCTGCTGCTGAGCACACTGGGTTGTATCCCAAAATTGTAAGCTGCTCTGAGTCTTCAGAGAAGGGCGCATATAAATGTAATTTAAAAAAAAATAAAAAAAAAGAATTAAACCAACCAAGCCCAATATCAATATTAAAATTAATTAAATTTACTTGCCATTGTTCTTTTTTGTGATTTGATCTTTCTTGGTTAGTTCACAAAGTACAATTTATTTTATGTACTGTCTTCTAAATAATCTCCAAATGGCAACATTGCTGAAGTACTGCATGTAAACACCTCAAATACCTTCATAACCAATATGGCTCCTCTGCTCAATCTGATTACAAACAATCAGCCTTGATCCACTCTAGACTCATCCACTCATTCTTTTGCTTTTCAGCCTTTCTTTCAGGTATCTGCTTTTTCCCCTACTGCTATAATGTATCTTCAGCTCTATTGATATTACAAATAAATGGTTGATTCATACATGCACATGTAATATTTTGTGACTCATATTAAGTGTGGGAAGTTGCACCATAGAAAAGTGTAACACCATAAGGACTGTCAGGAAATGTCACCTGAAGTCTCAGCCACTTGTTCAGTTATGTCATACATTTTTACTAAGTCAACATGCATATAGAGATAATTTTAAAAATGCATAGCATTTGCAAAGTACAGTATTAAGCTCTATGAAGAAATTGCATATAAAAGGAAAGGCGACTTCATGGATAAATAGGATTAAGCAATATTAACTGAACAGTTGTGGGCTGGGATCA
>CM019154.1:9132253-9152544 GCA_009733165.1 Naja naja | reverse complement strand
TTATTAGAGCTTTAAGGTGCATACAGCATTCCAAATTTAAAATTGACTTCCATAATATGGGGCATAGCTTTAGTCATTTCAGATTCCTGTATATAGGATTTGTCTAAAACTTTGAACTTTGACTTCTAAAACAATCTTGTTTTTTTTCCAGGAATATCATATTCCTTTACTTTGATGAAATTTATAGTTGTTATAGAATTTTGATTTAAACCTCTATTGCAATTGCTGACATGGGACAATTATTTCTTTACTGTCTGCTTTTTAATTCTCTGCTTTTTATACTCAACCTGGAAAATGTCAACAACAAACCAAATATTTATCTCTGTCCAGAGATAAAATGAAAGTTTGATGCTGCAAAGATATTATCCCACTGGTATGTGGAATTTCTGAACCATGGACCATGGCAAGCTTCATATTGTTAAAGAAAAATGTCAAGAAAGAATACTGACATTCTGGAAATCAGAAAATTGAAATGGATTGGAATGGGTCACTTCACATCAGAAGTGACATATTTCCTGTGGTGGACAAAAAAATATGAAACCATGATTATTAACAAAGTTGATAATACCAGCAAAGTTGGTATTAAAGTTAATGACCAAATACAACTGTCCTCAAATAATAGAATGATCTCAATTTGAAACACAGGCAAGCAAGCAATATGACAACTCCATGATCCAACTACACATGCCAAATATGCAGAAGCTGGACAATTTTACGGCAACTAGGAAAGGAAAGGGGAAAGGAAGGGCAGGAAGAGAAGGAAAGGAAATTAATTATGGAAGACCTGAATAATAAAGTCGGAAGTAAAATAGTATGTGAGGTAACATAAATAAAGCAAAGCAAGATATAGACCAGTGGTGGCTAACCGTTTTGGGCTCCTGTGCCAAAAATTGTACACTTGAGCCGTGTGTGCCAACACCCAGAAGGCAATAAGCACCCTCCATGCCCCTGTGCATGCACACTAACTTACCTGCACTGTGCCTCCCAGATGATTTTCAGTCCATTTGTTCAGCCTCCCAGAGGCTTGAAAGCTTCTGCAGGCTTTGCAGGCTGAAAAATGGGCCCATTTTGTCATTGCTGGTATTTCTGGAAATACAGGAAGTGATGAAACGGGCCTATTTTTTTGGCCTCAAAGCCTCCTCAAGCCTCTGGGAGGCGAAAATCAGCTGGGAGTGCGCATGGACAGTGAGGGTAAGTTTCTGTGGCTCACGCACCAGCACAAATGCCATAATGTCACATCACGGATACAGACTAACAGAGTTCTAGCAAAAATAGAACTTTGTAGCCAATATCTTCTTCCAAAAATCTAAAAGTTGCTTTACCAAATGGACAAAAGTGAAATCAAACTGGCCTCTAATTAGGAAAGCAAAATGAAAAACTGTATCTACTGGTAGTCAGCAGATACAAAGCTTGGTGCAAATCATGGTACATATCGTGAACTCCTTGCAAATTTACAGTTTAAGATAAAACAAACAAAAATAATCAGGACAATGGCACAGCAATGTTTCATGTAACTCTGTAATGAAAGTAAATAATATTTTAATGGGAAAGATTTGATAAATCAGTATTTAAATACACATAGAGAGATTTATTGGGCAAAACCTCCATGAAGAGTGTGGAGATTTACTGAATAATTGTAGTCTTTTATATTCTATAGAGTAGCCTTGATTGGTAGTATGAATGTTTTAACAAATCATCTTTAATCATTGAATAAAATGTGTTTTGACACTGAAATTTCAAACCATTAAAATATATATTTTACCTAACAGATGAATGAGTTCTGTGTTTATCTTTTTTTGACTTAATGGTTCAAAGCTCACTTCTACAACAAATGGAAGACAGGTAATTACATATTGGATTAGAAATCCATTTACTTAGTAATTAAAGAATTTCTAAGAGAAGAAAATGGTGATTGTGTATATGTCTAAAGATTCCTGAGAAAGAACAGACAAAATCACGAATTAGCTGGAGATTTCCCAGAACTTTCAGAATGGGCATGTGAGGAAAACCATCACAACTGATGAAATTTTCTTAGGAAAGAGGTTATTCATTTTGATAAGAAATCCTAATTCCATATTTATCCTATAAAGTTCTATGCTTTATACAGAATAATGACTATAAATTATAAATACTTATGTAACAATATGGATTTCATTGTCATGTCCTAGTCAGTATGGATATTATTTTAATAACTGCTTTTCTAACCTTGCAAAATATCTTTCTATCACTGTCACAGACAAATTGTCATTATTTATCTTTGCATCAGTATCTTCACCAAGGTAGCATGAAATTCTCCTAAAGAAAAGATAACTGCAATATAATAGCAATAGCACTTATATACTGCTTCATAGTGCTTTACAGCCCTCTCTAAGCAGTTTACAGAGACAGCATATTGTCCCCAACAACCTGGGTCCTCATTTTAATGATGTCAGAAGGATAAGCTAAGTCCACCTTGAGCCCATCAGCATCAAACTCCTGGCAGTAGGCAGAGTTAGCCTGCAATACTGCATTCTAATCTCCTCATCACCATGACTCTAATTGATGAATTAGAACCATCTATTTTTGAACATTTAAATGTTGCTTGAAATTGAGATAGGAATAATGACTTTTCCCTACATAAACCATTCCACAGACCAGTGAAAGGATTAGATTTAATTTGTTTTCCTTATTGTGTCTTATCTATCAAGCATTCCAGCATGGTAATGTTTGATGTTAAAAGCCAAAGCAAAATGGTGATTATTGATTCAATCTAATCCCTAGGAAAGATGTCCTATCCTTCTGACTATGATTATTTTCTATTTTCAAACAATAACAAAAGTCTTGGTTTAAAAGTTTTTGTCAATATAATGTTGCACTTTACCATATTAAATAATGCTGAACACAGCAACTAGTTAAAGCCTTAAGTCAGCCACATTAACAATTAAAGTAAAGTTATTTTGAAAGAAACTGGTTGCTATTTAATAATGTTTATAAACTACCAGATTCTGATGGACACTGATGGAGTAATATCCTTAAAATGCAACAGATTTGCAGTAGCATATTGCACATTAAATGAAAATATCTAATACATCTACATCAGAAGGTATTTTTTTTCACTTGCACTGCAAAGTTTCCAAACTTTTCATTAGCAGAGATAATATGTGTGTGGATATGTCACATTGCAAATCAGGATTAGCTGCTCCTAGCAATGTGTGAATCATTAAAATTGGCTGAATTACTTTTCTAATTATTTAAGGCATCTTCTAATCAGGATTAAAAAACCATATCCATACTCTGATTTTTAATTACAAGCTGATGCTTGGGGCTTTACCTTGGCAGAAGTGCTACAGATAAATTCTCTTCACAAAATTATATATGCTGAATGGCCCATCCATGATAACAAGATGTCATAGTTATTAATATTTTGGATTCTGGAAGAATCATTTCATATGCTGCGGTGGTGTTATGCTGCATGGGCTTACTGATGGGTGGCCTGAAGAATTTTTGTCCCTTAAAGCAAGAAGTACAATATTTTCAGGAAAAGGAAAGAAAATACATTCATTGAAATTATAAACACAACACAGCAGGAAAGGCAACTGAATAGCAGAGGACTGCAAAATGTTTTACAGGTAACAAATTTCTTTCTTATGTCTATTTGTCTTTTAATTGAAGCAAGCACTTGTGAAAACCACTTTCTAGCTCACCTTGTGGTTCTTTTAATGGAGCAATCAATCAACCACACAGCTTCAATCAACTTGGCACCATACAGATATTTTGGGATGACAATATCCAAAATATTTAGGCGTAGTCTAGAAACCAAGGTACATAATAAGCATCCTGTTTCTCTGGGATCTTTAGTGCCAAGGATGTATCTGTCCTTACTTGTTATTGAAATCCTTTGGCTCTGAGGATTCTCCCAGGGCACAAATGACCTCTGTTTAATTCCAATAACAAGCATTTTCAGATGCTCACAAAAGCTTTGGTCCTATCTAAGGTTTCTTATTATATTCTACTGCATATTCTCACTTTTTGTACTGGAGATGTATGCAAAGATACACACTATTTCATACATCTATTTCTTTTCTTTCTTTTCTTTCTTTCTTTTCTTTTCTTTCTTCTTCTTTCTTCTTCCTCCTCCTCTCCTCCTCCTCCTCCTCCTCCTCCTCCTCCTCCTCCTCCTCCTCCTCCTCTCTTCTTCCTAGACAAGTCTCTGCAGTTTTCCTGGCAACATTTTCAGAAAGGATTTGACATTGCCTGCTTCCAAAGGGCTTTATGCACAAGCAAAACTAGAATTCAGTTTCCCAGTTTCTAGCCTGATGCTTTTAACTTATACATTAAAACTGGTATTCATTTTATTTCCACAGGTGTAAAATAAATAATTTTAAAATATATCCACAATTGGGCAAGATTGCCAAATATGATGAGATTCCAGAATTGTCATCCTAAAGTCTCATGAGAGCCTGAAGTCTTGTGAGATTTTGTTATTCTTCTCTAGAGTCATAATTTTTGAGAATAAGAGTAAAGTCCATTGCTAGTATTGAAACCACAGTACTCTGAAGAGCAAGCGCCCTCAGCTTCTACAGATGTAAACATATATGAAAATTGGCTAAAAACATACCTAATATCTTTGCCTCAGTCAGAGAAATGAATTAGGACAACATTGTTTCAATGAAACAATAGTGGTATGTGAGAATCATCTTGGGAGACAGGAGGAAGAGCCTAGACAATGGCATGATAAACAAAATTTGAGTCTGGAAGAGAAGGACTGGTAACAGCACCTCAGAAGAAACTCTCTCTTTAGTCTGTAGGAGATTTTTTTTAACATTCATGTCAGAAGCACTGAGTGCTTCTAGGATTAGCTGGTAACATCACTATTGCCCAGAAACACTGCATTGGGGGCTGCTTTCATGTCCCTGACAGGAACTAGAGCAAAGATTGAGAGCTTACTCCACACTATTATAGCACTCGGTCTCAAACATGAGCTTGCTAACCTCCAACCCAGATCCTATCCACAAGAGCCACCATGCTCCTCATCTTGAAGAATAAAAGTAAGAGGGTATTTTATTTTGATAATATAATCTTATCATGATAGTAGATTGATCTACTATTTCTGGTGTGCTTTTGTCTAGACTACCTTGCAAGGCTAACAGAAACACTAGCTGAAGCCTCAGTTGGAAGATTTGATTAGAAATCAAATCAACTGAACCAAAGATTGGCAAATCTTTTCTGCACTAAGTGCCAAAATGTGTGCATGGGGAACACCAGAAACTGGAAGAGCAGCTCGCATGCATGATGCACTGGCCACCTGCTCTTTCAGTTTCTGGCACTCCATTGCACGGGAAGACTAGCTGGCACACGAACCCAGAAGAGCAACTGGCATACATGCCATAGGTTCGCCATCCCAAATATAGGCCATCTTTATGCTGATTTGAAAAATTTAGATATTTTTGGGCATACATTGAAACAGATCTACAAATTGAATCAGGCCTATTTGATTAGATCACCTGAACTGGGTAGATCCTTTCTCCAATTCAAATGATCAGAATGGCTCTGGTTAATACCCTACACTGAATCAGTAATTTAAATAGGATCAGGACTGATTTGCGCTCCCTTCTAATGGAGTCTCTGGAATTCTGCATTTGCATCTAGGAGCCACAATTTTAATCGGAGACTTGGCGTCTTATTCTGCTCCTGAGCACTGTTCACAACAGCCACCTCAGTTGTTTACATTCACACTGCTGACTAGATTTATTCCACTCCGTAATCAGCAACAGCCAGAAAAAGCACTTACTCTTTATATTCATCCTTGTTTGCAGTTTAATAGTTCCTTGCACAATGAAGATTTCTGCTCTTGTTGCCTACTTCACTTTCCTTTCTTATTTTGTAAGAAAAATATTGGGAAGAGTCTCATATGACGTTTGGACTATGCAAGAAATTTTTCTGCGCTGCAAATTATTTTTCATTGAAATAAATCTTACCCCTCGAAAAATATTGTAGTTCTCAAGGATTCTCCTGGGAAACCAACTGCTAAGGATACTTCTTTTTTAAACCAAAGCACAATTGTATCAGTGAACCCAATTCTCCTTCTTCCTTCTTTTCCTTCCTCCCTCCCACCCTCTAGGGAAGGTTATATTTATGCAGAAAAAAAATATTGCATGAATCATCTCCAGGAATAGCATACCATGATTTTGTTAAAACATCAAACAATTTCAATCATCCCCATTTAAGTCAGAAAATTAGCAGATTAGATGTAGTGTTTGTTTATTAAAATATTTTATTGCTTTGAAAAATCTCATCCTAGAATCTGAACTCTTAAATAGAAAGAAGAAATCCTGTCTTTTCAGCTGAAGCTCACTTTGAAATCAGATAATGAATTCTTCCTGCTTTCTCTATGATTGTTAACCAATAAATTTGCCAGCAAGGGTAGAGAATGTATTATAGTTCAATGATGATAACCTCTCCCTCTGCAACAATGGAGGGAAATATCAGCCAGCTTGGTTACATGTGCATTTTAGCTTGCAGATGTGTGCAGTCAATGAGCAGGAGCAAAATAAAAAAAAATCCCCATCCCACAGCCCTGCCTGAGGAGAGGTGTCCTTGCTTCAATGCTTCCTTCATGCAACCCTGCAGTTTAGCCATTTTTATCCCCTTATCTATTTCTTCAATTTCTATCTATGGTTGGTGCTTGGGTAGGAACGGATGCTAAGCACAATTGGTAAAGATTATGTTTACAGGATGAGTCATTTATGCAGAAAGGATTTCTGAATTTTTTTAACTGGAAACCCAAGATCTGCTTAAATTAAACCCTCCTAGTGCAACAAAAACAGCATTATTAGAGCCAGTTTTCGAGATTCATACATTATGATGCTGCAATTTGCCCTGAAAAAGGGGATCCAATCCTAAAGTCATTATCAAGCCATCAGAATGCTAGCTAATCAACACCCCATTTCCTCAGAAATGTATGAGCATTTTCCAGCTTCTATAGTACTCATCATTATCAACATTTATATAGTAGACTGTGCTATCCTTTAATAGGATATCAGGCTTACTTGTTGTGATGCACTCTACTTTCTTGACTCTTAGGAACCATCCAGTTTTAATAAACCAGCCATTAAATCCAAGTTTCACTCTGTGGTTTTTGTTATCACTATTATCACCACTCTTTGTTCTGGCCAGACAGCAAGCACCCTTGTCCTTTATCTGTTTCAATAAGAGCAGCCGGCTTGAGGGTATTGTATCACTGGGAAGTTTTGCATAGCTGAAATCAGACATAGAGTTCTGATTATACTTAAAATGAGACATGTTATGGCTGTAGAAGAAAATATAAAGTTCAGCTACTAAAAAATTCAAAGAATACTTTGTAAAAGAAACAACCTTATGGATGCACCCATAAGAAGTACTATGATGTGCAGATGGATAGACAGCATTCCATTCCATTCAGAGAGACCTCCAGTAAAAGTCATAATGATGTCATAACAACTACATACAAATGAAAGAAATCAAGTAATTTGCATCCATTGCATCATAACATAAAGGATATAATAATGCATCAATGTCATTTGTGCAATGATATGATTATATATATATATATATATATATATATATATATATATATATATATATATGTAGTCTGGTGTATTCGGTCTTGTCCCGTGTAAGATTGAGAATACCTTGGCAACGCCGTTGGAAATCTCATCCGTCATCTTCGGCTGGTGTCTTCAGCTTCGTTCTCCTGGGAGAAGTGTGTGATCATGGCTGTTTTTCCCTTTTAAACTCTAGAATTGGCTGTGTTGTTACTTCTTGATTGGTTTGTGGAGTTGATGTATGCAGATTGGATGGCTGAGATGTGTGTGAGGTGCTGGCTGTGTGTCTCTCAGCCTTTTGTGTTGTAACAGGTCATTACAACACAAACAGGTCGTTACAACACAAAAGGCTGAGAGACACACAGCCAGCACCTCAGCCACACAGGGTCTCAGGAAAAAGCCATCCATTATCATCTACGAAAACAAATATTATCATATATATATAACACATACCCACAGATGGATGAGACAGACATCTTCAAAACTGAAGCTAGATTGAAGATCTTTTTCAGATGAAAAATAATATATAATTCCTATAAATAGACTATTATATATCTATAAATATAAGCTATAGTTTGAATCTATAGAGATACTTCCAGTAAAGACTGCCAATTGTCAGTGCAGTGCAAATTTCAGATCAGCCTTTCAATTCCAAATTCTTGCAGGACCATATGATATTATCTTAGGATACTTGATAAAGCTACTTTCTGACAGAATCTTAATGTATATTTTATCTTGTGATTTCTTCCAGTGTATTACAATTCAAACAAGTATATTAGGAATGCAAAACCTGGTCATTCTTTATACAACCTTTAGACTTTATATCCAATCTGTTGTTTCTATTCATGGTGACTTTGTTGTTATGACAATAAATGAGATATCTTTCTTTCCCACTTTGGGGTATAAAGTGCTTTTATGGCAGCAGTTCAAGTACTAGCTGTCCTTAGAAGTATAAGCACAGTATGGCAAGTGGCAGAAAGGGAATCTCTATTTTGTCTCTGGAAATACAACAGCCATTGCTAAGTAAAGGGAACATTGAGAAGGAGGCTGAGAAGGGGGGACTGAGGAAGAGATCAGACCTTGTGTACTGCTCCTAAGATAATTGGAACTGTCATTTTGACTCACGAAGAGGTGCCAGAGTAATTTTCTAATCTTTTAGGGAAATACCAAGGATTGACAAATGGAGGACACCTCTGGATGGATGGATGGGGCAAATAGGCATCTAAATGTTAAAAATGGCTTGAGATGCTGCTCCTTCTACCATGGTCCTACAGGAGTCAAGCAATTGCACTAGGAAATTTATGTTTCTTCAGAACCATGCAGAGGTGGTATTCAGCAGGTTCTGACCAGATCTGGAGAACCGGTAGGGGAAATTTTAAGTAGTTTGGAGAACCGGCAAATACTACCTCTGACTGGAGATTTTACAGTATCCTTCCCCTGCCACGCCCAGCAAGCCAGGCCCACAGAACCGTAGGAAAAAATTTGAATCCCACTACTGGAACCATGCAACTCATCAGGAGGAAGTTCTTTTGCATAGAAGAAATTAAAATCTTCCATTGCTTTTTTTAAAAAAAATAGTATTATTAATAGCAGTTTATTACTTCTTCTGAATCAAACAAACCAAAGTTAAATGTACTGCTGGAATGAATAAACTACTTCTAAATCCCTTTGAGGTAAAAACCTGCCTTCTTAAAAAAAAATCATGGTTGGAAGTAAACAACATTTAATGTTAGAATGGATTAATTAAAAATGTTAGGAAACAGCCCTTTTTTCATTATTATAGAATTGTAAAAGAAAATAAGATATTTACTATCTGTGGCCAGCTGATTAATCAGAGTACAATGAATATGACTTCCAAATGCTGCTTCTGCAGGATAATTGCTAGTTGTGTCCGCATGTATTTTACTTAAAGTCTAATCCATGTTCAAAAATAGAAAACATGGAATTACAGTAATAATCAGAATTTTTAAAAATCCAGATGCTGGTGAAGATGGCAGAAATTTGAAATTAAAATTTGTAGTCAATTTGTGCATAACTCCAATTGCTCTTTAGTATCAAGGTGATATCCAAATCAAGCAGATACTTAAGATGATTCTTCTTCCTACTAAATGCATTTTCAAAGTTGTTACTGATTTCTACACAGCATTTCAAAAAGCTTTGACGTCTCTGCAGGAATTTTCTTCCCTGATCCATGGAGACATAACAATTTGGAGCCTTCTGCAGCTTTTAATTACAAACAAACGTCATTCATTGTACCTTTTTGAGTGCATTAGTACCTAATGATTAACCCTAGAATAATTTAAATATTTTATTGAGGCTGTAAACACCGTTGATCAGTTTAATTACCTCAGTTCATTATGGAAATGTTGAGGGGATGCTTTTTCTTTTCGTTTGCAGAACAGGCACAATTAAAAACAAAACTGCAAAGCATCAAGATAAGCATTTTTCTGCAGTCTTTCTAAAGACAGAAGATTTTAACTAATTTTGGATAACCTAACAACCTAAATCTGTGCTTTTCCAGTATATTTGATTCTGTCTTTTTTGAACTGAGCATACAACAGAAATATATCAACTGAGTACCATACAAATTATAAACTGCTGCTTAATCTTTCTTTGCAAACCAGTTTTTAGAGGCTAAGCACCCAGCGCGTGCTCATCTCTCATCCCTACCACTCACACTGCGATAATAATCATAGCCCTGTTTTCTTTCTTTCTTTCTCTTCTCCTATTTCAGGGAAAAAGAGAATGCTACATGTGGGTGTCGATACAGCCTGACATTTGGCTTTGCTGGGGAAATTGCTATTCACTGCAAGTGAACAGCAAATTACTGGGCTGAATGTTAATTCTTTGAGACATGAACACGTTTAAATGGCCTGAAAAACACTTCTTCCCTGGAAGATTTGGGATATGCAGTTTATTTCCAGAGAACAGGATTTGAGCCAGATGATCCTTGAACAATTGCTCATTTAAGGCTTAGAACATTGATCTTTTTTTTAAAGGATGATTTATCTCTTAATCATTATAGCAACTACTTTACTGAACAATTATTCTGAATGCTTATGATTTTTTTTCCTCGTGAAGACTATAAAGAAACCTGTTACATATGTGTGAAGTGATCTTGTATGAAAGAGAACTAAATAATGTAGCTAATGGGAATACATTCCTGCTTTTCAATACAAATTAGATGTGAAATTAAGAGACCAATCATATCTGCAAGGACAGAGTGTTGGAGTTTGTGGAAAACCTAAAGAGGAAAAGACAGTGTTTGATTTTTAAAACTCTACCTAATTTTTTTTCTTTTTAATGAATCACATCCCATTGAAACCAATTTGAAGGAATTATGTTAAGCCAGATGAGGCAAAATCTTTTCTTCCCATTGTTTGAGAGACACAAACACCAGGATTGTCTACTCAAAATCCTAGAATCAGTGATGCAGGTAGATTTGTTCCTTGCTGCTTATTTTATTTATTTATTTATTTATTATTTCATCTCTATATATATTTTCTTAATATAATTGCAAATATTTTAAGTAACAAATATTCATTTTATTTGTTATAATTTTAAAAATCATTATTTTATATTTTATACAATAAAAAGGTATTTTCCCCATTAGCTGTCATTTGTCAGCCATTTTATTTACCTAGAGAGATTTCCACTATAGTTATCACTGCTATCTATATTCCACCTGATGCAAATGTTAGCACAGCACTCTCTAGGTTGTATGATGCCATTGAGAGGCAGCAGCAAACCTACCCTGAGGGTACTTTTTTTTGTGGCTCAGGATTTTAATCAAGCTTGTCTACAGTCTGTTCTTCCTAAGTTTGTGCAGTTTGTGCAGTGTATCACCAGAGGTAAGAAAACTTTAGGCCATATGTATTCAAACTTAAGACAGGCATATAGAGCAATCCCCTCTCCCATCTGGGTAGTCTGACCACAACTCTCTGCTATTGTGCCCAAAGTATATCCCCTTAGGAAAAGGATATGGCCAGTCAGGAAAACTGTTAAAATCTGGCTGGAGAGAGCACTCTGCCAGTTGCAAGACTGCTTTGAGACTACTGGTTGGAGTATATTTGAACATTTGGAGCTGCAAGAATTCACTGACACCATACTATCATATATCAAAACAGGCACGGATAATGTAACAGTGAACAAGTGCATCAGAGTCTATGGGAATTGCAAACCCTGGATGTCAGCAGAATGGGACACTTCTGAGAGCCCAGAATTCCCTTTAAGACAGGTGACAGAGATAAATACAATGAGGCCAGGGCAAATCTCTGAAGAGGCATCAAGGTAGCTAAATAAAAATATAAACAAAAGGTGGCGAACCATCTAGCAGACAACAACCCGTGACAGGTGTGGCAGGGACTGCAGCATCTAACCAACTATAAGGGCAATATGATGAAGACAGTCAACTCCGATGCCTCATTGGCAGAGGAGTTGAACACCTTTGCCCACTATGAGGTAAAGAGACCTGACCCTGTAGCCCCAGCCCACCGGCCCTCCAACTCCCAGCCACTCACCTTGCATGGACACCAAGTGAGAGCTGTATTGAAAGCCGTGAATTCCAATAAAGCTGCAGGTCCAGATGGGGTGCTGGGGATAGTGGTTAAAACATGTGCTGACCAACTATCAGAGTTCCTAACAAGGATTTTTAACATCTCTCTGCAAATGGCCAGTGTTCCATCATGTCTGAAAGCAGCCACTATCATTCCAGTCCTGAAGAAAACAGCAATAAACAGCCTGAATGACTATAGACCTGTGATGAACCTATGGCATGCATGCCACAGGTGCATGCAGAGCCATTTGTGCCGGCATGCAAACTGCAGGCAAACTTACCTCACTGTGCATGTGTGCACCTCACAGCTGATTTTCAGTGGGTTTGAGGCCTTTTTTGGCCTCCCAAGGCTGAGGAAGGCTTCTGCAGGCTTCTGGAGGCTTTGCAGGCGAAAACAGCCCCATTTCATCACTTCCTGTTTTCTGAAAATGCGGAGTGATGAAACAGTTCGACCTGCAAAGCCTCCAGAAGCCTGCAACCTTTCTCAAGCCTTTGGGAGGAAAAACCTCAAACCCACGAAAATCAGCTGTGAGAGGTGCTGAGTAAGAGGGCGTGTGGGTGTGTGGTGGGAGTTCTTGCATACATGAGAGTGGGGGCATGCATTGCCTTCTGGGTACTGGCACGTGAGTGTGAGCATGTAAGCGCACGCACAATTTTTGGCACAGGAGCCCCAAAGGTTAGCCACCACTGCTATACACCCATTGCACTAACGTCTGTAGTGATGAAGTGCTTCGAGAGACTGGTTCTTCAACACCTCAGGTCATGCCTTCCATCAAACTTCAACCAATATCAGTTCACCTACAGAAAATAGGTCAACAGACAATGCCATTGCTACTGCCCTACATTCTGTAGTGAGTCATCTAGAGGAACCTGGGAACTATGTCAGAATGCTTTTCATAGATTAAAGCTGGGCTTTTAACACCATTTTGCCAGACATCTTCATCAAAAGTTGACTGACTTGAATTTCCGTCTCTCACCTATGATTGGATTAAAGACTTTCTGACAGACTGGCCACAAACAGTGAGAACTGAGTCTTTCACATCCTCCTTCCTCAAGCTTAAGACTGGCTCTCCTCAGGGCTGTGTGCTCAGTCTGTACCTGTACTCATACACATATGACTGCATAACTTCTAATCCATCTAGCATGATAATAAAGTTTGCAGATGATACCACCATATTGGGTCTTATTACAGGAGGAGACAAATTAGCATACAGGAAGAAGTCCAGAAATTATCCACTTAGTGCTCAGAAAACAACTTACATCTTAACAGCAGCAAGACAAAGGAGACTTCCAGAAGTAGAGAAAGGAACCTACCCACTCTACATCAAGGGGGCTGTGTGGAGAGGTTCTCCTCTTTCAAATTTCTGGGAGTGCACCGTAGCCAAGATCTCACCTGGAAAAATAACACAATCCAGGTGGTCAGTAAGGCTCAATAGAGACTCCATTTCCTTAGGGTCTTGAGGAAATATCATATGGAACTGATGACTTCCATTTACCTGTCTCGATGATAGAAAGCATCCTTACAAATTGTATTATGGTATGGCATGCTGACTTGATAGCTGCGGACAAAAAGCCATTACAGAGGGTGATGATCACAGCACAAAAATTATGGGCTGTCCTGACACCACTGGATGAAATTGCCAGGAGCTGCTGCCTCAGCAGAGTGAAGACCCTAGCCCTAGGCAGTGTTTTTCCTAGAACCAATGCCACCATCCTCAATTTTGCTGGAGTCAAGATTGATGAGGAATCTGAGACCCAGAAGAACAGAGATGTGAAAAGGCCACATCACTACCCTCAACAAAATTATTTGAAATCCTAGCCACGTTGTTTGCAAGCAAACATTCCTTAATTCCTAGTTCTCACTTAGGGAAACATTACTTATAATAAATCAAAACCATTCCTTCCTGTTGAACCTGTACTGTAGGTCTTGTAGGAATTTGGTTTCTTTGTAGCTTGCTGGAGTCACTTATATCACCTAATCTTCCCCCATGGAGCCTGTAGAAGCCAACAATCTGCCTTTCTGTGCAGCCTTCCTTGATATCTTCAGTTGTAGGTACCTGGCTAGATATCAATATTGCTAACTCCATATTCTTCTGGCGAAATAATGATAGCACCATCTCTACTGGATTTCAAAGCAGTTTGGCATATTACCAAAGCCTGACTTGCCTTTTCTGGGTACTTTGCCCCTGGGACAGCTTGCTGGAATGACATCTTTCTTTTTCTTTTTTGCTTTCTGTTTGGCTCTTGACAGTTTACCTTGAACTGTCATCAATATCCAACTCAGTTTTCATATTTCACTTTGCACCCAACTCTTGCTGCTGCTGCTGTCAACTCAGCTTCTGAAGTTGAGACCTTCTATAATTTCACCAGTTTCTGTCCCTTCTCTTCCACCTCTTCACTGCCAATTTTTCTGTATAGTCTGTGCCAGAGCAGCTGTCTCCTAATCTGGCTCATAACACCGTGATCCCTGGAGTTATTCAAAACAAACAGCAACCTGAACCAGAGGATACATTCTTTAACCATTTTACATATTCTAGTTCTAACATAACAGTTCTGGTTTCACAAACAGCATGTAATATTTTATTGTATGGTATAAGCTAGAACTACATGTTCATTTCAGTATTTTATTATGCTCACTGACTAGAATTCAGCAAGTCAAGTGCAAATGAAACAGAATAAGACAAGATAGTTTATAACTAGATCTTGAATGGAATCAAAACACGTCTTTTTACGAACAGTATAGTGAAAGTTAACCATACCATAGAACTGGCTCACATTTTTCATTATTTTTAACAAAGTAATTAACAGTTTAAAATAATAAAAAAGATTTTGTTCACTTCTTGATTAGCCTTCTTTAATCCCCTACATTAAAACCTCATGATGCGTTGGAAAATGTTTATGGTTATTTTTCCTATCAAACAATGGTTACCAGCTTGGCTGGATGTTTTATAGAATTTATATAGTTATCTTCTAAGGATTAATTTTTCAAATAATAAAAACCCTTGGTCTATGTAATGTAAGTAACGAGCTTCTAGTTTTTTGGCTGAAGAATATAAGGAAAAAAAACACTAAGTCCTTACAGTCAAAGCTTCTTTTATTCCCCCAGTTAGATTAAAAACAAACATTTCTTTCTGACAAAAGAGAAAAAAAGATATGTTTATTCCAGAATCAGAAATACAAGAACTCAAGACCCATTGTGGTTTTTGTTTTTATTTTATTTAAAAAGTTAAATAAAACTTTTCAACCTTACCTTTTCAATCTCTTTAAAGCTTCCCATGGTTCTAGTTCTAATGACAGGGTGTTGCATAGTTTAGCTTTGCAAAAGAAAAAGTGTTGGAACAAAGATGTTATTATATTTCACAGCATTCTTTGAATATTACAGAGAAGAAATGTATAAATGTGTGTTTTCTTTTATGAGTGCTATAAATTGAAAAAGGGTGAGAAAAAGACAAGAGCAACAGCTGAATTTTCTGCTGTGTTAAGCAACTCTGGGGCCTGGAACTCAAGGCCATTCATAAGGCCTGTTAAGTTTGCATGAACAGTCAGACGCGAAGAGCTTCAGTGAAGAGTTTATTTAGTGACTACAGCTCGAATGGACCCGACTTGACTGGGCTACGGCTGCTACTTATAGCCAGCAGCCGTAGTTGCCAGCCAATCAGAGTGCAGGGTTTTCCCGCACTTTTTAAACCAATCCTATTTGACATTTTACAAGAACAATTCAAACTAAACCAATGACATTCAAACCTGCATACATAACAAGGCCCATTCACTCAGTACAGAAATTGGAGTATACCTTTCTGTAGCTGCTTGGAATGCATTTTTACTCCTATAAAGAGAAAGCTTAAATGTGTAAGTTTTATGTACAAAAACATCTGAAGATATCCAAATTAGTGTGGGCATTATAAAAGGTTAATATCTATAGGTCAAAGTTTCTTAATCTTAGCAACTTTAAGATGTTTGGACTTCAACTCTCAGAATTTCCCAAACACCTATGCTGGCTGTGGAATTCTGGGAGTTGAAGTCCATGCATCTTAAAAATGGCAAGGTTCAGAAACACTGATCTATAGAGTGACTGAGAATAGGCAGATACTGATTTCAAATATAACTCATCAAACTCATAATTTTAAATCAGAGATAGCCATCTTCCAACTGAATGCATCTATTTTGTTTGGTCCACACACTTTTATATTTATTTATTATTATTTATTTATTTGAACTTATATGCCGCCCCATCTCCGAAGACTCGGGGCGGCTTACAACTAAAACAGGAACAATAAATACTTAAAAAACGATTAAATTAAATTATAAGTTCAAACATTATAAAAACCTTAAAACCATCCCTCCCCCAAGGGTATAGGTTGAAAAGGTTTTCTATTTTTATAATGTAATGTATGAGTTTAATTATACTATGTTTTTCCATAAAAGACACAAAAGCTCTGGTTATTTTTCATTTTTATCTCAGCTTTCAATTAACCAAAAAGAAGTAAATGATAAGAATGAGATTTGGCAATTTCACACAGGATTGGGCAGTGGACAGGAGAGAGAGACTGAAGGAGCTGTAAAACTACCCTCTGGATTTGGTGGGGGAAAAGCCAGTCCCTGTCTCAGCTAAAAGTGCCTGACATTATAGAAGCTTCTGCAAATTGGACTCTGAATAATTTTGCCAAAATTGCTGGAAGAAAAGGAATTTGTACAAGTGTATTGGAGGCAGTACACCAGTTCTGGCAAGTAGGACACAGCTGATATGCATCTGCTGCCATGAAAAATAGGATATTTTTCCCAGGGTGTGTTATGGGGATAGAGAGAAATTAGACATTCTTCCTATCAGAATTCCCCTTCCCCCTGTCTTCTCACAACTATCCCTGTAGCTCAGGGATAGCCTTTATGGTTATTAATGGTGACTGCTCAGTCTTTACAGGGAAAAAATCAGCCATGGAAAGGTTCTTCTGGAGAGAAAATGTTATGTATGTAGGTTTGAATGTTATTGGTTTATTTGAACTGTTCTTGTAAAATGTTAAATGGTATTGGTTTAAATAGTGCGGGAAGAAACCCTGCACTCCCATTGGCTGGCAACTACGGCTGCAGGCTATAAGAGGCAGCCGTAGCCCAGCCAACTCGGGTCCATTCGAGCTGTAATCACTGAATAAACTCTTTACTGAAGTTCCCCGCGTTTGACTCTTCATGCAAACTTAACAGAAAAGATGAAAATGAACTGAACTTAGCAATGCATTAATGTTAACAACCATTACAGAAAAATAAAGGCCATGTTCCACAAATCCATGCTGTTCTTTCTGTTGCTTATTCTCAGGCTTGTATTAGGCACTTTGGGGCATGATCACGCTTCACAGAGATCATACTGCTTCTTAACTTCTGGAAAGTGAGATATGGAATGATGAATTTAAGCTGTCTGGTGCTGCTCTCTTCAATCCTGCTCACACATACCTTCTGTCATTGGTGACAAATTCCAGCACAATCTTGATCCTATGCAATGAGGCTCATAAATATTCTCTTTAAAGTCATTCCTAAAGCTGGGCATTCGTGATATGCTAATCTCTGCAGCATTTACAAACTTAAAAGGGTTTACCTACTTTTAAAAACTTTCTAGAGGCTTGAATGAGCAGACTTTTAATCAGTGACTGTGCTTCCTGAAAGAGAAGGTTAAAAAAATTCTATACTGCCACAGATTCATTCTTTCTTGTATTATGCCTCTTCTGTATGCATGTTTTATTTTAAAAGTTATTTTGTGACTTGCTATGTTTTGGCAGTATTTAGTGGCTCTAACTTAGAACTGTTGTTAAATGAACAGTTGTAAGTAAAGGAGTACTGGAATTTGCCCTGCCCATGTTGCAGGGCATGTGTTTTCTCCTTGGTAGTTCCTTGATTGGGCTATTGTTTTTTCTTTGATCGTTTGTCTGGTGTTAATTTCTGCTTATCAGGATGTTGGCTGGTGGAGAGGATATGTTCTAGTTTTTGTTTCCTTCTTAGCTTTTTATTGTCTTTTGAATGGTGGGTAAATTTGATTTACCTCTATATGTATGTTGATGTCTGATTTGTTTGAGTGCCAAGCTTCCAGGAATCCCCTAGCATTTTGCATTTAGCTTGTCTAGGATTCTCACAATTTCAAGTTGAAACTATGGTTGTGTCTGTTCAATGATATTAAAAAAATTCTTTATGTCTTCTAACTGCTAGTTGGCACTGTAATAGACTTCTGCCTGTTGAACCTACATAGTAGTCGTTTTTGTGAGAGTGCCATAGTTTCTAAATGCTGCATTATAGTTTTGCTATGAGTCTTGAGAGTGGTGATCCCACAATGTTCCTCTGATTTGTTGATATATTTGTCCATTAACCTGAAAGTAGGCAGCGAAGCAGAGGTTGATGAGGTCTGTGATTCTGGATATTTCAATCTTAGTGCATTTGGTTAAGTCAGATGTACTGCCATGAATTCTTCCATTAGTTTTGAGTCTATAAATGTAAAGAGTGTTGTGACATCAAACAGAACAATAATTTCATCTTCTGTTTTTAGATATTTGATTTTCTGGAGGCATTGTAGTGGGGAGCTGATGGAATATTTGCTCTCTTTTGTGAGATGTTCAAAATTTTTAAAACTTCTTTGGCTGTACTGTATATTATGGTCCCCGGTAATGATACACTTGTATAAATTTACTAGAAACCAGAAGACTGCAAGTTCTGCTCCTGGCATAGACATGAAAGCTATCTGGGTGACTGGGCCAATCTCTCTCATTTCAGTCTGCTTCATAGGGTTGTTGTTGTGGAGAAAATAGGAGGAAGGAGTATTAAGTATGTTCACTGCCTTGTGTTGTTTATAAAGAATAAGAAAGGTGGGATACAAATAAATAAATAAAGCATGCCAGGCTTGTATATTTATGGCATCTATAGCAGAATGAGATAAAAAACATAAATACCACTGGTATTTATGTTTTTATTTAACAAATTTGATTGATTTGATTGATTTATTGGTCTTGTATGTCACATTCCGAAGACTCGGGCTGCACAACTAAAAACATACATTCATAATAAATAAATAGTTAAAAAGGGCCTTGGTGGCTCGGGCTGTTAAATGCCTGCACTTAAGATCCAGCTGTCTACAATTACTGTAGGCTCGAATCCCACCAGGCTCAAGGTTGACTCAGCCTTCCATCCTCTCGGGGGAGGTAAATTGAGGACCCAAGATTGTTGGGGGCAATAAGATGACTTTGTAAAAATGCCGCTGAGTAATAAGCAGGCATATACAATGGAATGAAGGCTATTGCTGAGCACACTGGGTTGTATCCCAAAAATTGTAAGCTGCTCTGAGTCTTCAGAGAAGGGCGGCATATAAATGTAATTAAAAAAAAATAAAAAAAAGAATTAAACCAACCAAGCCCAATATCAATATTAAAATTAATTAAATTTACTTGCCATTGTTCTTTTTTTGTGATTTGATCTTTCTTGGTTAGTTCACAAAGTACAATTTATTTTATGTACTGTCTTCTAAATAATCTCCAAATGGCAACATTGCTGAAGTACTGCATGTAAACACCTCAAATACCTTCATAACCAATATGGCTCCTCTGTTCAATCTGATTACAAACAATCAGCCTTGATCCACTCCTAGACTCATCCACTCATTCTTTTGCTTTTCAGCCTTTCTTTCAGGTATCTGCTTTTTCCCCTACTGCTATAATGTATCTTCAGCTCTATTGATATTACAAATAAATGGTTGATTCATACATGCACATGTAATATTTTGTGACTCATATTAAGTGTGGGAAGTTGCACCATAGAAAAGTGTAACACCATAAGGACTGTCAGGAAATGTCACCTGAAGTCTCAGCCACTTGTTCAGTTATGTCATACATTTTACTAAGTCAACATGCATATAGAGATAATTTTAAAATGCATAGCATTTGCAAAGTACAGTATTAAGCTCTATGAAGAAATTGCATATAAAAGGAAAGCGACTTCATGGATAAATAGGATTAAGCAATATTAACTGAACAGTTGTGGGCTGGGATCATACATTATGGCTTGGCTCAGGTCGGGTACTTGCAGGGCCTCCTACCAGCATCGAGGTCCAGTTGCCTAGTACACTCCCACAGGCAGGCCCTCTTGGGGTGCTGTCGGCAGACAGTGTTGGTTGGCTGTCCCCCGGGAGGGCCTTCTCTGTGGGGCAC
>CM019154.1:9042015-9131253 GCA_009733165.1 Naja naja | reverse complement strand
TGGGGACAAGTTATTAGATGGGTTAGAGTGATAAAAGGAACACTGCAGTTTTCAACTTTTCAGTGATGTCCCAGACCCAATTGCCGAAGCTTTCTCCTTGCAAAATGTACCAGTGCTCAGCCCAGCTGTTACAAGGTGCCTTGGGCAGTAAGGGCATGTCTGATACCCTGCTGTGCAGCAAATAGGATTCAAAAGAGGTTGGATGTAAATTAGAGGCCATTGTCAGAGATAAGAACATCAGGTAACCTGGGTTACAAAAGTTTTTGAGCTGCTTGATGACAGCATCAGTTGTGGTGGATGCCATGGGGACAATCTCAGCCATTTGGAATATGCATCTATAATAAGAAAGGTGTGCCCTCGGTAGGGCCAGAAAAATCAATGTGAATCCTGGACCATGGGCCCCTGGACATTCCCATTCCTGTGGGGTGAGAGGTGGGCAGGCCTGACTACCTGACAGTTGGGACAAGATGCAACCCAGTTTTCAACCATTTTGTCAATACCTGGCCACCATACATAACTCCTGGCCAATCCCTTCATCCTTACAATACCAGATGACCTCATGTAACATTTCCAAACCCTCTTTGCAGTTTTGCAGGAATAACCACCCTGTTACCCCACAAAATACATCCTCTTAATACAGATAATTCAGTTTGCCTGACTTAAAAGGTTGGGCCAGGTGAGGTAGATCTTGAAGAGGCCAACCTTTCTTAATCCAGCCTATAACAGGAGCCAATAAAGTGTCTTTGGTCTCTCTGGCAATTTCAGCATGCACTGGAAGCTTGGCAACAGTTTCTAGGAAAAGGTGTGTGTTTCAGGTTCAAACCTCCTTGTGGTGAAGGGCAACGACTCAGTGCATCAGCATGTCCAATGTCCTGCCAGGCTTGTGGATAAGTTTGTATGAATAAGCAGCAAGAAATTCAGTCCACCTCAGCATTCTTGGTGACAGGATAGTAGGTAGGTTTGTCTCCTGCCACAATGCCTAACAAAGGTTTGTGATCTGTAACAATGGTAAATGTTCTCCCATACAGATATTCATGAATTTTCTAACAGCTGCAACAATTGCCAATGCTTCCTTGTCCATTGGTTGTAATTCCTCTCTGCTTTGGTCAAAGTGCAAGAGTAAAATGCAATAGGGGCTTCTCCCACTGGGAAGCCTGTGGCTCAAAAACCCCACTCCAAAGGGGATGCATCACAAGTCAGTACAACAGGTTCTCAGAGAACTGTATCAGTACAGCATCAGACGTGATTAGTCTTTAATACTGTTAAATGCTGATTGTTCCTTCCTCCCCAGACCCAAACAGACTTTTGTCAAGTAATCTGTGCAATGGTTCAGCAATGGTTGCCTCTCTGAGGTAGGAACATGTGATAAAAGTTAATGAGTCCAAGGAAGGCTTGCAAATCTGTTTTGCATTTAGGTCTAGGGCTTCTTTGATTGCTTGAACCTTGGCATCTGTAGGGTGGATGCCATGCTTGTCAATCATGTAGCCCAGGAACTCAACCTTGTCAGTTTTAAGAGTGCATTTTTCTTCCTTGACTTTTAACCCCGCTTTCCTGAATCTGGTAAGGACTTCTGAGTCTTTCTTGTAACTGAGTGTCATTTTCAGCAGAGATTAACACATCATCAAAGTAAGGCACTACCCCTGGCAGTCCTTGGAGCATTCTTTCCATAATTTGAAAGATGCCTGGTGCCACGCTACTCCAAATTGTAACCTTACATTTGAAGGCACCCTATGAGTCACAATGGTTTGCTCTGCAGTGGCATCATCATCAACTGTTAGTTGTTGATATGCCTGGGCCAGATCCAATTTGGCAAAGACTGTACCCCTGCCAAGTGAATGTAACAGATGATGCACCACTGGAACTGGTATGCTCTGCTGCAGCGCATGGTTCAGTGTCCCCTTATAGTCCCCACAGATTTTACTGACCCATCAGTCTTGACTGGTGTGACTATGGGTGTCTCCCATCTGGAGTGGTCAGGGCTCTAAAACCCTTGAGCTATTAATTTGTCTAATTGTGCATCAATTTTTTCCTTTAAAGCAAATGGGACCCTTCTGGCTTTAAACGAATTGGGGCACCCTGGGATCTAGGTTGAAAGTGATAGGGTCCCCATATACTTGCCCAATCCTCGCTGAAGACCTCTGGAAACTCAGACTTCAAGGCCTCCTCCCATTCAGAGTTGCTCACGGATTGATGCCAGTCACCTCCATGCCTAGTGGATTGAACCACTCAAGTCCCAGCAAGCTTGGGGCATCCTTGTCCACCATGGTCAGGGGCAAACGTTTGGTGTGGCCTTTGAACTTCACGTTGAATTCTCTTGTTCCAACTACTGGAATCTTGTTCCCTTGGTAGTCTTTAAGAGTCAGTGCTTGCTTCTGGAAATGTTTCTTCTGAATGTTGGGAAGTAGCTGTGAATAGTGTCCCATGACACCATAGATAAATAGGAGCCTGAGTCCACTTCCATTTGGCAAGGCCTTCCTTCAATGAGTACCTTCACATGTACTTTTCTGCTTTCAAGGGTGAAGAATGACCAATGGTGACTGTTTGATGAGTTTCATTCTTCCCATTTGTTTCTGAGTTGCGCCCCCATTTTCTCACTGAAGTTGTTGGGCTTGAAATCTTTGTCAGGAAACTTTCTTCTATGTGGAGGAGTTCTGGATGATTTGCAGACTCTTGCTAGATGACCTTTTTTTAACAACGAAGGCAGATGGTATCAAGAAACTTGCATTCAGTGCAGGGGTGCCCCCCCACAACCTCTGCAATAAAAGTCTTGCCTTTTCTTCCAGGTCTTTCTTTTTTCTTTTCCATTCTGAGTCTATAAATTCCTTCCTCCACCTCACTACAGTCTGATTCAGAATCTATCTGCTCGCAATGAGTTGTTGTGGACTTTTCCACATCAGGATAGCTTGAGGCCTTGTTAATTTTCTTCATGGCTCTGCTGAGGACTTGGTGGCTGCTGAGGAGGCCTCTTCTATGGCCTCCTTTAACGTGATCTTAGGTTTTAATAATAATTTGCTCTGAAGCACCTGTCTTTGAGGCCTAGAACAAACCGATCGCGCATGGCCTCCTCCAAGCTGTTAAACTTGCATGCACCCCAATGTCTCTTAAGCTTGCCATGAAGTCGTTAACGTTTTCGCTTTCCTTGATCCCGACGGTAAAACTCGTCTCTTAATGAGGCACGATATTGTGGGGCGAATGGGCTCTTAAAAGCTTTTCTAAATCGGCCATTCCATTACCTTCACGCTTTCAGCTCCCGCCAATGCCTTCGCCATCTTGAAGACTGCCGGACCGCAGTGCGTGGAAGACCGCTCTTCCGCTTCTCAGATGTCGGCGAGGTCTTTCCTTCCAAATACATTTGGAAGCAATCCGATACGATTCCCAGTCTTCTGCCGCCGATCTAACGGGCTGGGGTGTTCAGTGCAGCCATCTGAATCTTCTGCTTGTCTAAGCAACTCTGTCTCCTCTTCAGGGAATCCCACCTTCATCGCCAGTGTTAAGTTTGCATGAAGAGTCAGACGCGAAGAGCTTCAGTGAAGAGTTTATTTAGTGACTACAGCTCGAATGGACCCGACTTGACTGGGCTACGGCTGCTTTATAGCCAGCAGCAGTTGCCAGCCAATCAGAGTGCAGGGTTTTCCACTTTTAAACCAATCCTATTTGACATTTTACAAGAACAATTCAAACTAAACCAATGACATTCAAACCTACATACATAACAAGGCCCATTCACTCAGTACAGAAATTGGAGTATACCTTTCTGTAGCTGCTTGGAATGCATTTTACTCCTATAAAGAGAAAGCTTACATGTGTAAGTTTTATGTACAAAAACATCTGAAGATATCCAAATTAGTGTGGGCATTATAAAAGGTTAATATCTATAGGTCAAAGTTTCTTAATCTTAGCAACTTTAAGATGTTTGGACTTCAACTCTCAGAATTTCCCAAACACCTATGCTGGCTGTGGAATTCTGGGAGTTGAAGTCCATGCATCTTAAAATGGCAAGGTTCAGAAACACTGATCTATAGAGTGACTGAGAATAGGCAGATACTGATTTCAAATATAACTCATCAAACTCATAATTTTAAATCAGAGATAGCCATCTTCCAACTGAATGCATCTATTTTGTTTGGTCCACACACTTTTATATTTATTTATTATTATTTATTTATTTGAACTTATATGCCGCCCCATCTCCAAGACTCAAGGCTTACAACTAAAACAGGAACAATAAATACTTAAAAACGATTAAATTAAATTATAAGTTCAAACATTATAAAACCTTAAAACCATCCTCCCCAAGGGTATAGGTTGAAAAGGTTTTCTATTTTTATAATGTAATGTATGAGTTTAATTATACTATGTTTTTCCATAAAAGACACAAAAGCTCTGGTTATTTTTCATTTTTATCTCAGCTTTCAATTAACCAAAAGAAGTAAATGATAAGAATGAGATTTGGCAATTTCACACAGGATTGGGCAGTGGACAGGAGAGAGAGAGACTGAAGGAGCTGTAAAACTACCCTCTGATTTGGTGGGGAAAAGCCAGTCCCTGTCTCAGCTAAAAGTGCCTGACATTATAGAAGCTTCTGCAAATTGGACTCTGAATAATTTTGCCAAAATTGCTGGAAGAAAAGGAATTTGTACAAGTGTATTGGAGGCGGTACACCAGTTCTGGCAAGTAGGACACAGCTGATATGCATCTGCTGCCATGAAAAATAGGATATTTTTCCCAGGGTGTGTTATGGGGATAGAGAGAAGAGAATTAGACATTCTTCCTATCAGAATTCCCCTTCCCCCTGTCTTCTCACAACTATCCCTGTAGCTCAGGGATAGCCTTTATGGTTATTAATGGTGACTGCTCAGTCTTTACAGGGAAAAAATCAGCCATGGAAAGGTTCTTCTGGAGAGAAAATGTTATGTATGTAGGTTTGAATGTTATTGGTTTATTTGAACTGTTCTTGTAAAATGTTAAATGGTATTGGTTTAAATAGTGCGGGAAGAAACCCTGCACTCCCATTGGCTGGCAACCACGGCTGCAGGCTATAAGAGGCAGCCGAGCCCAGCCAACTCGGGTCCATTCGAGCTGTAATCACTGAATAAACTCTTTACTGAAGTTCCCCGCTTGACTCTTCATGCAAACTTAACAGAAAAGATGAAAATGAACTGAACTTAGCAATGCATTAATGTTAACAACCATTACAGAAAAATAAAGGCCATGTTCCACAAATCCATGCTGTTCTTTCTGTTGCTTATTCTCAGGCTTGTATTAGGCACTTTGGGGCATGATCACGCTTCACAGAGATCATACTGCTTCTTAACTTCTGGAAAGTGAGATATGGAATGATGAATTTAAGCTGTCTGGTGCTGCTCTCTTCAATCCTGCTCACACATACCTTCTGTCATTGGTGACAAATTCCAGCACAATCTTGATCCTATGCAATGAGGCTCATAAATATTCTCTTTAAAGTCATTCCTAAAGCTGGGCATTCGTGATATGCTAATCTCTGCAGCATTTACAAACTTAAAAGGGGTTTACCTACTTTTAAAAACTTTCTAGAGGCTTGAATGAGCAGACTTTTAATCAGTGACTGTGCTTCCTGAAAGAGAAGGTTAAAAAAATTCTATACTGCCACAGATTCATTCTTTCTTGTATTATGCCTCTTCTGTATGCATGTTTTATTTTAAAAGTTATTTTGTGACTTGCTATGTTTTGGCAGTATTTAGTGGCTCTAACTTAGAACTGTTGTTAAATGAACAGTTGTAAGTAAAGGAGTACTGGAATTTGCCCTGCCCATGTTGCAGGGCATGTGTTTTTCTCCTTGGTAGTTCCTTGATTGGGCTATTGTTTTTTCTTTGATTGTTTGTCTGGTGTTAATTTCTGCTTATCAGGATGTTGGCTGGTGGAGAGGATATGTTCTAGTTTTTTTGTTTCCTTCTTAGCTTTTTATTGTCTTTTGAATGGTGGGTAAATTTGATTTATCTCTATATGTATATTGATGTCTGATTTGTTTGAGTGCCAAGCTTCCAGGAATCCCCTAGCATTTTTGCATTTAGCTTGTCTAGGATTCTCACAATTTCCAAGTTGAAACTATGGTTGTGTCTGTTCACGTGATATTAAAAAAAATTCTTTATGTCTTCTAACTGCTAGTTGGCACTGTAATAGACTTCTGCCTGTTGAACCTACATAGTAGTCGTTTTTGTGAGAGTGCCATAGTTTCTAAATGCTGCATTATAGTTTTTGCTATGAGTCTTGAGAGTGGTGATCCCACAATGTTCCTCTGATTTGTTGATATATTTGTCCATTAACCTGAAAGTAGGCAGCGAAGCAGAGGTTGATGAGGTCTGTGATTCTGGATATTTCAATCTTAGTGCATTTGGTTAAGTCAGATGTACTGCCATGAATTCTTCCATTAGTTTTGAGTCTATAAATGTAAAGAGTGTTGTGACATCAAACAGAACAATAATTTCATCTTCTGTTTTAGATATTTGATTTTCTGGAGGCATTGTAGTGGGGAGCTGATGGAATATTTGCTCTCTTTTGTGAGATGTTCAAAATTTTAAAACTTCTTTGGCTGTACTGTATATTATGGTCCCCGGTAATGATACACTTGTATAAATTTACTAGAAACCAGAAGACTGCAAGTTCTGCTCCTGGCATAGACATGAAAGCTATCTGGGTGACTGGGCCAATCTCTCTCTCATTTCAGTCTGCTTCATAGGGTTGTTGTTGTGGAGAAAATAGGAGGAAGGAGTATTAAGTATGTTCACTGCCTTGTGTTGTTTATAAAGAATAAGAAAGGTGGGATACAAATAAATAAATAAAGCATGCCAGGCTTGTATATTTATGGCATCTATAGCAGAATGAGATAAAAAACATAAATACCACTGGTATTTATGTTTTTATTTAACAAATTTGATTGATTTGATTGATTTATTGGTCTTGTATGCCGCCCCATTTCCGAAGACTCGGGGCGGCTCCCAACTAAAAACATACATTCATAATAAATAAATAGTTAAAAAGGGCCTTGGTGGCTCGGGCTGTTAAATGCCTGCACTTAAGATCCAGCTGTCTACAATTACTGTAGGCTCGAATCCCACCAGGCTCAAGGTTGACTCAGCCTTCCATCCTCTCGGGGGAGGTAAATTGAGGACCCAAGATTGTTGGGGCAATAAGATGACTTTGTAAAATGCCGCTGAGTAATAAGCAGGCATATACAATGGAATGAAGGCTATTGCTGAGCACACTGGGTTGTATCCCAAAATTGTAAGCTGCTCTGAGTCTTCAGAGAAGCATATAAATGTAATTAAAAAAATAAAAAAAGAATTAAACCAACCAAGCCCAATATCAATATTAAAATTAATTAAATTTACTTGCCATTGTTCTTTTTTTGTGATTTGATCTTTCTTGGTTAGTTCACAAAGTACAATTTATTTTATGTACTGTCTTCTAAATAATCTCCAAATGGCAACATTGCTGAAGTACTGCATGTAAACACCTCAAATACCTTCATAACCAATATGGCTCCTCTGTTCAATCTGATTACAAACAATCAGCCTTGATCCACTCCTAGACTCATCCACTCATTCTTTTGCTTTTCAGCCTTTCTTTCAGGTATCTGTTTTTCCCCTACTGCTATAATGTATCTTCAGCTCTATTGATATTACAAATAAATGGTTGATTCATACATGCACATGTAATATTTTGTGACTCATATTAAGTGTGGGAAGTTGCACCATAGAAAAGTGTAACACCATAAGGACTGTCAGGAAATGTCACCTGAAGTCTCAGCCACTTGTTCAGTTATGTCATACATTTTTACTAAGTCAACATGCATATAGAGATAATTTTAAAAATGCATAGCATTTGCAAAGTACAGTATTAAGCTCTATGAAGAAATTGCATATAAAAGGAAAGGCGACTTCATGGATAAATAGGATTAAGCAATATTAACTGAACAGTTGTGGGCTGGGATCATACATTATGGCTTGGCTCAGGTCCGGGGTACTTGCAGGAGCGCCTCCTACCAGCATCAAGGTCCAGTTGCCTAGTCCACTCCCACAGGCAGGCCCTCCTGGGGTGCTGTCGGCCAGACAGTGTTGGTTGGCTGTCCCCCGGGGGAGGGCCTTCTCTGTGGGGGCACCCACCCTTTGGAACCAGCTACCCCTGGAGATGCGTTTGGTCCTGGACCTGTGCTCCTTCTGCCATTATCTCAAGACTTGGCTGTTTGCACAGGCCGGCCTGGATTGAGCAGAGTTGGGGATTTTAATTCAAGGTATTTTAATTTGATTTTATTATAATTGGATTAGAGTAAATTTGATAAACTTTGTAATTATTTGTATATATATTTCAGTGTAAGCCGCCCCGAGTCCCCCCGGAGATGGGGCAGCATATAAATCCAATAAATAATAAATAATAATAATAATTATGCCAAACCTATTCTGGTTTGTTGTGTTTGGCTTGGCATTAATTGTGAATCCAAGTATTATGGCACAGTCCATGCATTATGTGAATCTGTTACATTGGCCTGTTCTGCAAACCTTGATTAAAATTTGCCAATTTAGTGTTCATGAGAATAAGGCAGCCAAGGATGATCACTAACCTAGTTTCAATTGTTTTGAAAAGAAGGGAAGGTTTCATTTACTTGTATAACTATTTCAGTTGGAACACTGCAGCTGGGGTAAAGGGATGAGCCACTAATGCTTCTGTTATCCTTATTCTTACACACTGCATCCTTCCCTTGAGTTTGGTGGTTGATCAGTTAAGGTTGATGGTGTTGATGATTTCACTTACTCACAGAAATAAGATTATAGAACCTCCCATTTGCTATGTAGAAGATTAGTTAAGACCTGGATTTTTGTTTGGGGAGACTGAAAAATTAGAAAAATTATATACCTTTATAACTTAGTTTCAGCTGATTGAAGAACTTGTAATGAGAAGGAGGAAATACATGCAACTGAATTTTCCTAACTTTCATATATTGATACTGTTTGGAGGAGGGTAATTTTGATATTTTAAGGTTGCTGAAGGTTGTTGTTTGAAATTTCTGATTTCGTTCTTAAAATAAATGTGAGGATTTTATTATATATTTGGTATCCTTTGGACATTACTTTGGTTCTGTTATTTTTGTTATCTTACTCTGCTTTAGAATATTGGTTGTTAATATTATAGATATTGTTCTTAATATTAGTTCTTTGATGCTTCCCTTTAGAGGAAAAAACTAACTGTATTGTCTATGTATAATACGTAAAATGGTTAATAAATAAAGCTAATTTAGACACAGCTTTAAAACTCTGAATTGTTATAATCAACCTGTAGAGCAATAATATGAAATCACAGCCTCTACAAAATGATAGAATATTAACTATATTCATTGCAAAGGTATTTCAGTTCTTCTAGTTTTACCTTATAAGTATATGGATATGTTTTATAAACAGAATGAAATGATTTACCTGTGAGAGAGGGAATGTCATTCAGCATAATTAATACTTGCTTTGGCCTCAAGAATTATGAATGTCTAGCTTCCCTTATTTAGGGATTTATATATGTCATTATTGGAATAAAAAACAGTTACAGAAAGGGAATAAAAATGAGATATAACTTATTTTTATCACAGATTTGAACACCATGAATACCATCACAGTATTCAGATGAATGTATCATATTTGGTTATAATAATATAATACAGGGGTCGCCAACCTTTTGGACCTCAGGGACCACCAAACTCATAATTTTAAATCCTGGGATCATAATATGAATTTTTGACTAACGGTGGCTTGCTGACGCAGCTTGAAGTCCTTCAGAACCATCCCTCTATGGAACTTCATAACCCAACCATTGGAATTTGGGCAGGGAAACCCCTATGCAGAAGGAAACAAAATGGTCTCACTTCTACCTATGTGTAGTATAGTACTTCAAAAAGCCACTGAAGATTCCTGGCTGACAACAGCTACATCTCTACCCACACCTTACAATCATGGCTGGTTCCACACCTAAAACCTAGAGCAGGGGTCGCCAACCTTTTGGACCTCAGGGACCACCAAACTCATAATTTTAAATCACGGGGACCACTAATATGAATTTTGACTGATGGTGGCTTGCTGATGTTGGTGGGAGAGAGAGAGAGATCTGATCTAACCCCCGCTCTCTCTCATGCACACACACACACACACACACACACACACACACACACACAGAGGCAAGGGTGGGATTCAAATTTCTTAACAATCAGTTCTGTGGACATGGCCTAATTTGTGGGTGTGGCTTGATGTTCATATGACTGGCTAGGCATGGCTTGTATGTAAATATTATAAATATTTATATAAATATTGAATTTTTTATAAAAAAGAGAAACTTTTATCCAAAATCAGGCAAAGCAGGCAGGCAGATAGAGTTGCTTACAGAATCACAGATTTATTCAGAGATCTGTGAGATCAGCTACCTGAGCCTGTCACAATAAAATTTGCTTGCAAGCAAACCCAAAAAATTTGCTAGTAAGAAAACACAAAATTAACTCACAGCACACCATGTATGTAAATATTGATTTTTTTTATAAAAAAGGAGCAACATTTACCCAAAATCAGGCAAAGCAGACAGGCAGATTGAGTTGCTCACAGAATCACAGATTCACTTAGAGATCTGTGTTTCTGTCATTGGCTATCTGAGCCCGCAACTAAATAATAGAACCTTCAGTCCTAAGGAAGGCTCGGTTCTGCTTAAAAGCAGAGCCGAAGATCTAAAAATTAGCTAGAAAGCAAGAAATCCAACGATTTCCTGCTTTCTAGCTAATCTAAATCTCCCAGAAAAGCAGAACAGCTGATGGTTGGAAAAAGGAAAAATAGCAACTTAACAGGCAAGTTTGCCAGGTAAGAGTGAGTGGGCAGGCAGGGAGAGCCATGTGGGCTGTGCAGCCTTGTGTTCCTGCGCAGCCTGGATTAGTTGCTTTGGGGGGTGCTCGCGGGTGACATTTCTCTGCGGATCACCAAAATTTTCTCACAGACCACCAGTGGGCCACAGCCCACCAGTTGGCGACTGCAGATATAATATAAAGTAACATAATATTATACATATGCACACACAGTGTGTGTGTGTGTGTGTGTATGTATATGTATGTATGTATATGTATGTATATATGTATATATGTATATATGCATATATTATAATAAATTTATATTATTTTCCTATAACTTTATATATGAAATAAGAAGAAAGTCTTTCTAGCAATCCATGACCTTTAAATGTTCACACTTGACAGGAGGTATCAAGTGTACAACTGTTGCAACAGATAAAAGTGTACTTCACATTTTGGATTAAACAGCACAATTTCCAAACAATATCTTGATCATAAGTTATTACTTATGTTAATTAAGGAGATATTCTGTGTTTGGAAGCAAGTCACCTTTAAATATTGAATGTTGGAAAAATTGTAAGACTTTTGCTTTCATGGTGTCAGAAAAGAAAAATTGAAATTAACCAGACTTTTACCACCAGTATTTGCAGTTCAGCATCAATATTCATCTTTATTTATTAATATAGATTCTGTTAAGTAGTTATGTTTAGTTAGTATCAGTTGTTTTGGCTAGTTTTGAAACTGATTGATTGAAGTTCAGCCTACCAATAAATCTTTATTCTGCCTACCACGATAAAGCTTTCTCAAATCCTTCTTGCTCATGCTATTGACAGATCATTTTTCAACATCATCTAACTCTGTTCACTGTGGAAGAAGAAGTCTTACTTACTTGTCCAAGGGCACTAAAAGAATGCAGGCATTTAAGAATTGAAACAAAAATCTTTTGGCTTTACAAATAAACTAAATCATGAATAGTGTCCAGTAGAACATTTGTTTGCAGTTAGAGTGAAGTATTATAATACTGACTTGGGTGACATGATCTTCTTCTAGTAATTCTTGGATAATATGAAATCTATAAAAATGCTTTGGGCAAAATACTTTGACATAGAAAGCAAATATAACATGTTTTTGAAATATTTTATAAGATGGTTCAATTATAGTTATAATTGCGTTTCTGGGAAATTTCACTAAGGGTCAATTTTTTTTAATTACATTTATATGCCGCTCTTCTCCGAAGACTCAGGGCGGCTTACAATTTTGGGGATACAACCCAGTGTGCTCAGCAATAGCCTTCATTCCATTGTATATGCCTGCTTATTACTAAGCGGCATTTTTACAAAGTCAGCTTCTTGCCCCCAACAATCTTGGGTCCTCAATTTACCTACCTCGAGAGGATGGAAGGCTGAGTCAGCCTTGAGCCTGGTGGGATTTGAGCCTACAGTAATTGTAGACAGCTGGAACTTAAGTGCTAGGCATTTAACAGCCTGAGCCACCAAGGCCCTTAGTGATCACAAGGCCAAAATAAAAGAAGAGTGAGTCAAGCTTGATATAATAGATTGTAAGAGTAACCTGGAAGGACAGGAGGAAGAGCTACAATTAGGACAACAGTCTGACAAAAGAAATTTGAGTCGTAGCAGAAATATAATTTGAGAAAACATTTCAGGCTTGATTTGCCTGGTCTTCATTAGATAAAGTGAGGGAAGGGAGGAGCACATTCAGACTTTCAAGATTGTCTTCTTGTAACCATCTAATAAAAGTAGTATTGGCATTTATAACTTTAGTTTGCTAATCTCGTCTACCTCCAAGGGATGACATCAGCCTTGCAAGTGTGAACATGCCTTTATCTATAAGTGAACCAGGAAGGATCAAGCTGGAGGCACTTTCTCAAATTGCATTTGTTTCTCAGATTCAGGTTTCTTTTGTCGACCATTGTCTTTGTTTTCAGCTTTTTCCTGTTCTTCAAGGTTACTTTTACAGCCTATTATACCCTGCTAGATCAGACTAAATGAATTAATAATTTATGAGACTTGTATGCCGCCCAACTCTCAACAACTCTTTGTTACTAATAGTTCCCGTATTATTTAGAAACATTAATGTGAATCCAATTTATTTTTATGTTGGAAAAGGAAAACTGATAGAGAAATGAGAGATAAATAAGTCTCATTAACCTTTCCTATTTATTTCATTTGATTTCATGATTATTGTACTTGATGAACCTTTTGATGAACCTTTTTCAAATGTCAAGTGTCATTGTTCTCATCCAATACTTTTAATAACGGAAGATATTTTTTGGTGAACTCATGAGATCTCAAGTGTAAGGGCAAAATGATTTTCTAAACTTGCCCTGTTTCTTAGAACCTAGAGCTGCAATCTGTGTTTCTTCAATTTCAGGCATTGCCAACTGCATCAGCAAAGTCTAACGATATTTCCACATATTGTAACTGGTTGGAGACTGCACAAATTTAGAATGAACCTGAAATAGGTTTTACATGGAGTAGACCCAACAGATCTTTCTTGGCATGAAACTGAAGTAACAACACAAGGCTGCTCCAGATGATATGCAATGCATTTGCCTGAACAATCAGAGTAGAGGGATTCCCCACCCTCCATGTGATCTATACTTTGGTATACCTACTGGAAATAATAGAAACTGTAATACCTGTAACCATTACTGGACTTAGTGGGCAAATAATCTTGATAAAATAATTTCTTATATTCCTATGTAGCCTATTATCACTGCAATATTTTTTATGTAATTAATATAGCAACTAAGATTTTAACTCAAGGTTGGAAGAACTGAATTCTCTCAATTGAAGCAACATGGAAAGGACACATTACATATTTCAAAAGCATGAAAGGAAGGAATTCCTCATGCCTGCCCCTACCCCATCAGATGAGGAATTTCTGATTTTCTCCTTTCAAAACAATTTATTTGAATGTTTGATGGCTCAACACATGAGTCAGAAGCTATTCTGCTTGCTTTGCATTTATGTTCTTATGATCCCTCTCTCTCTTCAATCAATTTTAGGGAAGTCACCCACTTATGAGATCTGTAGCCCTTTGTTCTCGCTACAGCTGCAATGGCACTCAGTTTGAAAGCTTCATTTCCATCTTTGCAATTTTATAAAAGGCAAAGCAGCTGCTGGAAGAAGATTATAATTTAGTGACAGTTTCTTAGGAGAAAAAAAGACAAGAAAAAAGCAACACTGTAAAATTACATCAGTTCTGATTTTTTTGTTTACCAGTGAAGAAGCTGGCATTTAGCAGAACTATTTTGACTTTATCTCCCTATTTTAAGATAATGCTGCAAAAAATTACCCCATGCCAAAGGAACTAGCAAATATAAATTAAAAGAAAGAAAGGAGAGAAGAGAGTAATACAAACTCTGTTGTTGGTGCATCTTATGCTTTTTTAATGAATGGATATTGTTTTCATGCAAAACCTGAATGTTTTGTCTCTGCATTTTCATAGTCAGTAGTTAATTTCTATTTTCCCCCTAGATGCTGCTCCCACTCAAATTGTTCAAGGGTTTCTGTCAACAGTTTGACAATTTATGGTCACAATTTATAAACATCCTGGATGGCATTACTAGCACAGCCACAGCCCAGAATGGTGCCATAAAGATGCCCCTTCATGAAGAATAGCTGATAATACAAACGTATCAAATATTATGCATGTGGTTCCATGTCAGGAAATAGAATAGTATAACAGAGTTGGAAGGGACCTTGGAGGTCTTCTAGTCCAACCCTCTCCTTAGGCAGGAAACCCTACACCACTTCAGACAAATAGTTTTCCAATCTCTTTTCAAAACTTCAAGTGTTGGAGCATTTACAACTTGGAGGCAACTTGGAGGCAAGTTATCAGAAAATTTTTCCTTATTTCTAGGGTGCTTGCTTCTCTTCTTGGTTAGTTTTCACCCATTGCTTCTTGTTCTCTCCTCAGGTGCTTTGGAGAATAGCTTGACACCCTCTTCTTTGTGGAAGCCCCTGAGATATTGGAACATTGCCAGGGGTGGGATTCTACCAGTTCGCACCTATTCTCTAGAACCGGTTGTTAACATTCTAAGCAGTTCGGAGAACTGGTTGTTAGAAGAAATTACTGGCCTAATCCTGTAAGGAAGGCAGGAAGGAAACTTTCTGGTGTTGCTTACAGAAACTGCCACTCTGTTAATCCTTATTACATTCTTGGTAGGACTGGACTTCCTGTCTCAGGAATGTCTCTGGAGTTTTTTTCCCCTCCTTTGGTGGAACTTTGCTTGTGTGGAGTGACCACTGCAAAAAGGGACTTATGACCATTTTTCACACTTACGACTGTTGCAGGATCCCCACAGTCATGAGAGGCCAGGCGAGGAGATGCATGCCCCGATGTGAGTGATATTGAGTTGGCCACACCCAGCCAATAACATGACCACCAAGCCATGTCCACCCAGTCACATGACCACCAAGTCATGCCCATCACCTAAGCCATGCCCACAGAACCGGTTGTTAAAAATTTGAATCCCAACATTGCTATCATGTCACCCCTAGTTCTTTTCATCAAACTAGACATAACCAATTCCACCAACTGTTCAATGATTGTCTTTGAAAGGCTGCCTTAATATGCACAAGAAGTGCCTTTTCTGCTCTTCTCTGATCACTACTCCTTGTCTCATATTGACAGAACAGTAACTAAATGAACTACAAAACTTGCTTTTCTGTGCTGCTTGAGATGAAAATCACAAACTCTAGCTCAGTGGTGCCTAACCTTTTTGGGCTCCTGTGCCAAAAATTGTGTGTGTGGTTGCACGCTCAGACTCACGTATCAGCACCCAGAAGGCAATGAGCACCCCCACACACACATGTGTGTGCAATTTCCACCCACCCACCCGCCGCCCCTTACCTGCACTGCACCTCACAGCTGATTTTTGGTGGGTTTGAGGCCTTTTTCAGCCTTTTTCAGCCTCACAAAGGCTTGAGGAAGGCTTCTGCAACTTCTGGAGGCTTTGCAGGCTGAAAACTAGCCCCGTTTCATCACTTCTGGCATTTTCAGAAAAACAGGAAGTGATGAAATGGGGTTAGTTTTCGGCCTGCAAAGCCTCCAGAAGCCTGCAGAAGCCTTTCTCAAGCCTTTGGGAGGCCGAAAAAAGTCTCAAACCTGCCAAAAATCAGCTGTGAGGCACACACATGCACAGTGAGGTAAGTTTGCCTACAGCTCGTGCCGGCACAAATGGCTCTGCATGCCACCTGTGGCACGCGTGCCATAGGTTCGCCATCATGGCTCTAGCTTATGTCGGGCTTAATAAGCTTTTGTTGGCCACAGAGAACAAATCTTGACTTCTAACTTAGATTCATCAAGATCCAAAGCTTAAAATATTCCCTCACCCATATGGGTTATAGAATCCATTTTATTGCAAATGACAGTGAGCTTAGAGCAACATTCATGTGTCAGAAAATGAATGCTTTTAAAAACTGTAAACAGGATGTATATGTTTAGACTGGAACAGGGTGTATATGTTTAGACTGAAACCTGATGCCATCAGGTTTCAGAGAACTATTCAGAGTTATAGAAAAACCAACATGTTTAAGTGGTCTAAAAGATCTAAAGCAAATAATGTCAATGTTCAATTAAAAACTGAAATGAAAAGTAACAATATAGAAAAGCAGTTTTTGCAGATGATTTTTTTCTCAGACCAGCTGGTTTTTCCACCAGTGAATTCCTACTACAGTCTATCCTTTTCTACAATATCTTAAGTACTCATTATTAGAATGCATTTCAGATATCATATGCCATTGGTTTCCCAGTGAATATTTACTTTATAGGAAAACAATTCAGAATTCACCCTGAAAGACTTGAAGGGATGAATCTAGTGGAAGAGGGGAGAATAGGAATAATTTGTCTCCCTGAGGTGTTTTGTCTCTATACTGCTAATTAATACATTGTTGATTAAGGCCAAGTGTTGGAGACAGCTATATTTCAGGGTGTGACAGCTTTTCCATTATAAATTCCTATTTATAAACCAAAGAATATAGTAGCATTATTTCATAAACTGTTCATTACATTTATCAAAAGGGAAAGACCAATTATTAACATACAATCAGGTGGATGTCACTATTCAGTAATGGACATACCATCTCCTTTCCAGTTAATTTTTAAAAGTTAATCTGCTTTCTAAATTACATCCATCATTATCTGTTATGTTAAATCGTGTTCACTTTTCATTCTATTGAAGCTGGTACATTGATTAAAATCCTTAAGGTGAATGATGGAAGCATTCCTGCATTACCAGGGCTTAATACCTGGCTATTTAAAGTGAACTTAAAAAAGTCTCCATCCAACAGGTAGGAGAATGTCTATTATGAATTATGGATATAGTGGAAGCTTTAGTCCGAGACTTGTTGTGAGAAACTGTAGGGAGCCTGGAAAACTAATGGCAAGGGAGCAAGTGTAAACTGTCAAGAGATGGAAGGCAGACCAACTGGCAGCTTATTGTAAATGACAACTTAGCCCAGGTAGCAAGAAACCAGGGGAAAAAAAGCACTTCAAATTCTTCAGAGAAACTCCACTTTAATTAACTCACAATAAATGAGACTGGAGATTCCACTTATAGTTCCCAAAATTGAGGTCAAACTCCTGCAGCACTGCAAGGTGAAGAAAGCAAGAACCACACAAATTTCAGAAAGGTTTCTTTAGTGCTTTCTTGGAAACTATATGAGGAATCTCCTCCTTGTCCTTCTATTCTTTTCCTCCATCTTTTAAAAGGGATGAATGAATGGCAAGAAAGATACGGGATGTAAATGAAGAATGTGGTCTTTTGGGCAGAACATTTAATACATTTTTTAAATTTATCAACAATACTCTGTCTGTATTTGGAGGAGATGCCTCAATAATGCAATCTTCAGGGAGGTTCCTTTCATGACCCCCATCAACATTTTAACAATACTGATTTAAAAAGTGTTCTTCGATGTTGCACAACCTATGAAGTATCCCTTTTCAAATACTTAAAGCAGGCTCATCTTTTCTGGAAACAATATCTAGCTGATTCCATATTTGTTTCCATATGCAGACATATCATGTCTTCTTTTGTCCTCAGTGAAATGAAATGGTGAAAAGGTAAACAGAAGTAGCTTCGTAGCAGTTACTCAAGGCTGAAAAAGTATGTACATTTTCTACAGAAGAATATGAAGCCGTAGCCCTAAATCTATACATCTTACTGGATATGGCATCAACACAGATGGTTGTATGCGGACCCACCCATCCCTATGAAAGCAACGTTTTAGGATATTAATCTGCTAAATTATTAAGAAGATCCTTCATTTTGGAAGTTCAAAAACATTTTCAGAGCTTAGTCAACAAAGTCAAAGGTTATTGTTTACACAGTGACTTGAAAAGGGTGGCACTCTTATATACTTCTGTTTCATGCTTAATAGAGAAAATAACTACTCTCTTAGAAATCCTTTTAATCCATCAAATACTGACAGAGTAGAAATTATTTTCAGAGATGTAGGCGTAACAATGCCTCAATCTTTCTAACATGCTTTATCTCAGATGAATATACATACTTATTAACTATGTCTCCTTAGGCACTTCAACACTGTGGAGGTAAAGATTTTTGTAAAACTCTCATTTTCCATAATTAAGAATGATCCATCATATTTTCAGATTCGCTCTAAAATAGCAATTATTAATAGAACAGCTATTAACAAATCAACAATAGTTTGAATTCACTAACAGTACAAATCTACTTTAAAAATCTAGACTGACTTTTTAAAAAAACAGGAAAACAATGCACAATGAAGTTAAAATGTTGATATGAATTTAACTAAAGCCATAGTATTGGAAATACGTATCTAAAAGTACATATGCGTCTTAAACAATTTGTAAAACAAAACAAAATGTGTAACTATTTTGAAAAAAAGTGAACATATTTCTTGGGTTGGTGATCATTTTTGGAATTTTGAGAATATATGCTGGAAACTTTCACATAAAAAACTGTCCTGAGGCTTGCTTATTTATAAAATGATCATCATGATGGACAAGAATAGCTACAAATCTCTGTTAAACAGAACATAGCTCTGGTGACCAAAACTCATATCTTCAGGATATGCTCTACCATCTTAGTCTTTGCTAGATAATCAGGCAAAGTTTCACATAAATACATTATTTTCTAGGCACAGAGGCACACTTGTCACTCTTGTCTTGTAAGGAGAACGCTAGTGGCCAACTCTTTATAGTTTGTTAACTTCCCTGTCTTTTAAAATAAAATACTTAAAACATAATGCCAATGAATGCAGTCTCAAGGAGGATACCGGGATCCACAAGAATAATACTGCCTATTCCTGAAACAATGTACAAAATTAGCAGTGTTGATAAAAATGGTCTAGGTTACCCACCAGTAGTACAAGTTCTTTTCCTCTTCTGAATTATTTCCTTGTTTATAGAGCCCTTTCTTATGTTCTCCAATGCAACATTTCTTGTTCGTTCCATAATTGTGCATGATTATCCATATTTTAGTATCCCGTATTGAATCAGTTTTCCATTGGTCTTTCTCCTTAATTATAGAAGTGAATTCCTTCTAATTTCACCCATGAAAATGTTATACCAAACCACTGATATATTCTCTGTAAAACACCTAGTGATTGAGTTGGCTTAAAAGAAGATATAAATGCAGACAGGCAAACTTAATACAAAGAGTTAGATTGTACTTCATGATGTTATCTATATGAGAACTGAGCAGATCTTTACAGTGAACAAGTGTACAAAGTACCCATTCAAAGCATTTGAAGCTCCACAGTGCTGTATTATCAACTGGAGTCCAAAAGTAGCTTTGGCACATATATACTGAATATACTAAAGCTGATTCGGGGGAGCAAGGCAGATTTTGCTTTGGTAAAACACTTTGATTTCTTCAGGTAGAATAGCAAAGCGAAATATTTCATCCTGGCTATGCATCTCTGATCTGTATATCAGTCAATTATACCAAAGGTTTCTTCTGCAGAAATGAAATAATTTGCTAACATCATGCTTCTTATACAAAGTGAGTGGTGTGGTGGCCTAGAGGTGGACCTCTCACCTCACAATCAGGAGGCTGGGAGTTTGATCCTAGGTAGAGGCAGATACTTCTCTCTGGGCATAATGAGAATTTCTGCTGAATAAAACTCTGCATTGGCAACGGGAAGGGCATCTGGCCAGTAAACACATTGCTCCTTTCAGTTGCCCACACTCTGCCCTACTAGGGACTATTGGGTTATTAAAAGGAGATGATGATGATGCCTGTTATACAAAGCATAAATGAGTAAAATGTTTAGGCCCTAGTTATTTATAATGCTTGGTATAAAATATATTTTGAAACATAATAACATGTCTGTACAAGTTGTTTGTTTATGGGTTTATCGATCAGATTGCTAACAACTGGGATAGGATTACAAATCTGCGGGTAGGATTACAATTCTCACCAACCACTGGGCATGCTAGCAGCTGGAATGGAAGTCAGAAGTATCAAGTTCCCACCTCTGCTCACTTCTATATAGAACAAAATCCAGGACAGGTAATAGCTCACCAAGGCATCAGGAGTGGGAGTAGCAAGCCAATTTCTAATGACCCACCATTTCAATTGGAAAAGTGATGCATAGCTTAGTAGCAGGACAGTGATCTCCCTTTCATGAACTTTATGTGTTTTAAACAAAGCTTAATAACTATCATATTGGTATCTTCCTAATAATATTTCCAAAGAAAATGCATTTGAAGTTAATACCTGGACCACACTGCAATATTCTATATGTGCTGAGTCTCTTAATCGAAGCAACTTGACATTTCATTTTTGTGAAAAAAGGAATGAACACTACATTGGCAGTGAAAAAATGGATGCCACATTACCATGCAAGCTAATACTTTTTAGGATTATTACCTAGGCATCTAAGTTAATGGAAAAAATGCATTGAAATGCTGTTGCTGAAGAACCACTGATAACACAGCCATCAAAGGACCTATGCAAATGTAGCAGGAGTTCATTATATTCCAAGGGAAAGGGGGAAATGAACCAGAGAATCAATACAATTACAATAAAAAATATGTCACAGAGTTTAAGGAAGCAGCCAAGAGCTTAGAAAGAAAAGTGCAGGTGATAAAAATAGTAAAAATGCTGAAAACAAAAGCAAGCATAATGGCATAAATGCACATGGGTTACTGTCTTTTTCTCCACGTGGATCCAATAGACTACAGCTCATAAACATTTCTGCAGTCATAACATTTATTTAACATATGTGTTTGTCACCACAATAGTTAGTATCTATTTAGAGTTAGATAAGACTCAGTGACATTGAAGAGGGGTTGAATTTGTGGCTGCATAGGCATTCTAGGCTGATTTTCCCTTTTCACTCTTCCCCCAGGTTCCTCCATTCCCTTTTCCAAAGTTCCTTGATTAGAGTATACCTGCTATACTAGCCTTGGTGGTGCAGGCTGTTAAATGCCTAGCACTTGATTCCAGCTGCCTGCAATTAGTGCAGGCTCAAATCCCACCAGGCTCAAGGTTGACTCAGCCTTCCATCCTCTCGGGGTAGGTAAATTGAGGACCCAAGATTGTTGGGGGCAATAAGCTGACTTTGTAAAAATGCCACTTAGTAATAAGCAGGCATATACAATGGAATGAAGGCTATTGCTGAGCACATTGGGTTGTATCCCCAAAATTGTAAGCCGCCCTGAGTCTCCAGAGAAGGGCGGCATATAAATATGAATAAATAAAGAAAGAAATAAATAAATAAATAAAGAAAGAAAGAAAGAAAGAAAGAAAGAAAGAAAGAAGAAAGATGGATTAGGACTTGTTTGGTATCTTTCCAGTCTGTAAAATAGAATTTATTTTCTTAACTGGTGTAATAATACATCTTCAAAATGTTTATAACAAGAGATTGATACACCATCTTGTTCATACGCTTTCCTTATTTATTTATTTTTTGCATTTTTATGACTTTCCTTCCTTTATTGTTATAGGTCCATTCACTAATTGTTCCTAGTATTCTGTAATCTTCAGTAAATTTTGTTCTTTAAATTAGGCAGTTTTCTTATTTATATAATTTAGAATAATACTGATGAAATTGTTTTGCATCTTTTCATTGTTTATTTTTTCTCTTTTTCTTTGCTCAGCTTATATGCCAGCCATTTCCCTGCCTGGCTTATTGATAAATTCATATTAAATAACAGATTTTACAGATAATACATTGACTTGGAGATTTCAATAGTCAAAAATCCACTTAAAAGTTATAATATATACCTTAAAATTCTGGGTTTTTTTCCCTTATAGGATACCCGCTAGCATAATCAGTATTTATCACATCTTCAATTAACAATGAAGCAATGTTTTCCTTTCAAAATGAAAGAAATTGTTATGATGTCTATCTGTGATAAGACCAAGAAACTAAAGATGAGAGAAAGCTTGCTTTTCCTGTTTAAAGACTTCTCTTAAAATCACAATAAGCTTCGAAGCCTAATGCCTGGAATTGAGGAAAGGTCAAATGAGAACTATTCATTCTACTTCAATCACTTTATCTTATTTAAAGAGCTGTTACAGAAAGAATGAACTTGGGGACTTTTTAAATTATTTAGCTAATTTGTCTTGGCTTTTAAGAAACTGTATTGTGCATTGAGAAATCATGTGATAGAACATCTAATGTCTATGGAGATTCTCAGTCACCCACATCATGGTTGTCCCAAGGTGCTTTTTCAAGAGGCAACTGAACTTTCTGGTTTTACTTTGAAGATGTTTTGCTTCTCATCCAGGAAGCTTCTTCAGCTCTGACCGGATGGAGGAGAATGGAAGGATTTATACTCCTTGCAGACAGCTGGTGGTTTGCATTCTTTTAGAGGATCATTGAGGCCACCTGGAGGTTTATCTGTGTCTTCAGGGTCACTTGTGTGGTGCAAATGGGTGTGGGGCCTTCCTGGAACTGGTAAAAAGATTGTGTTGTAGACTGGAGATAGATAATGTTATATCCCTCCCCTCTATTGAAGGAGGGCTCAACACCTCAGGAGCCAACATACAACATACACGCACACTTTAAACCCAAGAATATACTAAGGCAGAAGCTTGTCCACCCCAAGAATGAAACACCCAGACACAAACTGAGCAATGTGGTATATGCAGTACAGTGCAGTGAAACATGTACAGATCTGTACATTGGAAAAACAAAGCAACTACTTCATAAATGCATAATACAACATAGGAGTACAGACCCATCAGGACAAGATTCAGCAGCCCATCTGTATTTTTTTAAAAAATTACATTTATATGCCTCCCTTCTCCGGAGACTCAAGACGGCTTACAATTTCTTGGGATACAACCCAGTGTGCTCAGCAATAGCCTTCATTCCATTGTATATGCCTGCTTATTACTAAGCGGCATTTTTACAAAGTCAGCTTATTGCCCCCAACAATCTTGGGTCCTCAATTTACCTACCCCGAGAGGATGGAAGGCTGAGTCCACCTTGAGCCTGGTGGGATTCGAGCCTACAGCAGTTGTAGGCAGCTGGAACTTAAGTGCAGGCAATTAACAGCCTGAGCCACCAAGGCCCTATTTAAAAGAAAAGGCCATTCTTTTGAAGACAGCAAAGCCCGCAAAGACCACTAGTTTGAAAGAGAGGTCCAAGGGGCCATCTACTTATGTCAAAATTGAAAAGCCCTTTCCCCATCAGAGCAGAAGGAATATGACATCATCTGTCTCCAATCTACAACACAATACTTTCAACACAATACTTTCACAATACTGGGAGTAGTCGACATCCATTAGCAGGACTCTAGTGACCCTGAGGACACCGATGAACTTTCAAGTGGCCTCAATGACTCTCTAAAAGAATATGAATGGCCAACTGACTGCAAGGAATATAAATCCTTCCATTCCCCACCATCCAAGCACAGCTGAAGAGGCTTCTTGGATAAGATGTGAAATACCTTCAAAGAAAAACAAGTTCACCTACCTCTTGAAAAAGCACCTTTGGGAGAGAACACCTAATGTGCAATCTAGGCAGCATGCCTTACTTCAGAAGAGTATTCCTCTAGAAATAAAATCAATTTCTTTAAAAACAAACAATGAAACTTATTTTTACCTAGGTTCACTAATATAATTCAGGCTGTAAGTTACAATTTAATTCAGCTGATAATACATTTCAGCAGGGACACAGCATGTATTATGCAGGAAGTAAATTAGCATGTCACTTATTATACAAGATACCCACTGGATGTGCTGGCATCTTCTGCGTTCTTCCCATAGTCTGTCTTCACATCCATTCACAGCCCTCAAGCAACAGAGAGAGAACTGTGAATAGTTATCCATAAAGCACACCTTTCCATTCTCACTTAGCAAGTGAACCAACAGCTGCTAACAGGTGACACAGTCAGCAATTTATTATTACTATTCTTTAATAATAAAAGTGCCCCCAATTAACATCTTCCTTGCGATATCTTTACTGTAAAAGAGATTCTTTTGTACCTCGGGTAGTCATAATGCAAGAATAAAGCTGAGTGGTGTCAATTTCTGTCACCCTTTTTGACTAATTTCATTTCACTTTTCAGTTGCATCATCTGAAATTATCATCATCTAGGTAATTTATCATCCAAGGTAATGGACAAACAATATAAAGAAAATGCTCTTCCAATAATATAAAGAGGAAAATATTCTTAATTTTTTACATTTCTGTCAGGCATCAGTTTGGCCATTGTAATTTCAAGTGTCACATAATGATTAATGACAAGTTCTTAGTTCTCTCTCTTCAGTGTGTCCATCATGTTGATCATTAGGTGGTTGGCAAAATTTTCACATATTGTTACAAAGTCAAAGGGTCAAGGAAAAGAGGACCTCAGGTAGTCTGAAAGATTTCCCCAGCGCTCTGTTCTGGATCTCATTTCTAAGATTCTGTCAAAGAGAATCAAGACAGAGCTTTTATTAAACTACCTTTGACACATCCTTTGCTGGTTTTTGTTGATAGTTAACAATAATAAGTGACTCAGAGAGGTAAGGACTGGAGCCTATGAGCCAGGAATGAAATCCATATCCAATGAGGTTGTTATCAGGTGAGAACATTTAAGTTATTTCTGCCTATTTCCTGTATCCACAGAAAGTATATCTCCAAGGTGCTGGTTTTGACCTATAAAGCCCTTCATGGCTTAGGACTGGGATATCTACGGGAGACCCTGCTGCCACCGACTGTTTCCCATCGTCCCGTGCACTCTCACAGACAGGGCCTCCTCGGGGTTCCATCAGCCAGACAATGTTGGCTGACAACTCCTAGGGGTAGGGCCTTCTCTGTGGGAGCACCCATTCTATGGAACCAACTGCCCCTGGAGCTTCGGGTGGCCCCCGACCTCCGCTCTTTCTGCCGGGGCCTAAAAACATGGTTGTTCCAACTCGCTGACCTGGACTGCGGGATGTGTGTGTAGGAGTTTTAATGACTGTTTTTAGTGTTTTAGACTGTAATTGGGTTTCTTATTTGATTTAATCTCTTTTAATTGTATATTTGTATTGTTTTATTGTGCACCCCGTCCTTAGGGAGATGGGGTGGCTTAGAAAATAAAATAAATAAATAAATAAATAAATAAATAAATAAATAATAAATAAATAAATAAATATCTGCAAATATTTAAATCTTTTAGGTGAGTATATAATATTATATTACAGAAATATTTATTTAATCTTTTAGGTGAGATATATAATATTATATTAAAACTCTAGATAATATAATATATATATATAAGTAATAAGTATATAAGAAATATAGTATACTTTTTATATACTATACAGTGTATATATAAGCAATAGATTTTCTATATGCTTGTAACCAGCTTTGTCTAGCTAGCCTATTTCTGACACAGAATGATGTGGTCTGAGAACATATGGCATTTCTTATGTTCTTTTAATTTTTAATTCAAAGTAAATGTTAACAAAACAGTTTGTTACATATTACAGTCAACACAGTTAAACATGAGTATATGTGGAGGAACCGGTGGCAGGTGGGGGAGCAGCAAAAATAGTGAATGCACATCACAACATACTGCCACATGTACCCACAGGAATTATACCAGCCCACAGGTTGGCCTGAAAAAATTATTTTACCTTGTGTCAATCATTTGGTGTCCCTCCATAATCCCAGCTAATCAGAAAGAAAGTCATTTTGGCAGAACACATTCCCAACTAACCACCCTCTGCTAAAATGCTAAGGATATTTTGAATTCCATAGAATATCTCTGCCTTATTTGTCCAGTCATGTTAGAGTAGGTAGCAGTCAAACCTAATTACACTCCATCCAGTCCCAATACGCACAGAACAGTATTTAGTATGATGGTCTCTATTCTCTATGTAATCAACATCTATGCAGAACTTCTACTATGCAGTAAAAAGAAGCAAAGAAATGAGGAAGGCGTAGAGGATTCTCTATTAATCAACATCTATGCAGGACTCCTTCATACAATAAAAAGAAGCAAAGAAGTACATGTTTCATAACAAAAAGATTATCATGACTTGGCTCGTGGAATAATAAAAACAAAGAATTGGAAGAAGGATTGATGACATTAAGTCAAACCCCCTGTTCAATGCAGGATATCATGCACAAAGCCAGAAGTGTAACCCATAATTTCTCTGGGTAATTATCTTCCACTTTTGAACTGTATATATTATGCTTTGCCAAACCAAAATGTAGGCCAGAGGCCCATGGATTCCAAAATAATAAGCACACAAATGAGATAAAAACCGAAAAGGTTTTATTTAACCAAAGCATAGCAAAAGAAAAGCAAAGATTTGGCTGCAAAGCATAATATAGATAAGAAATATCTAGGCAAAGCAATAAAACAAGACATAGCATATTGAGGTGAAGAGTGTAAAAATGCAGCATCCATTCAGTAGGCAGAAGCTCTGTTGAAGGCAGCTATGGATTTTCCCTAATTTATTCAGGCTAGCGGATAACACCTTTCCTGAGTAGATCTATACTAAGGCAGTCTCCTAGGGAGTGATTTAGAGAATGCAAACCTTTAAACACATCCCTTATTTTCAGAATATATCTTCCCAGATGCTGGTAAATGTGTCAAAGACATTCCATCATACATGGATGAAGAACACATGCTCAGGCATGCTAGTACAATTCAATAAGCTTGCCTTCAAGTCTTTAAGATCATGCTTTGTTGATACCATTCATTACAGCTCTGAGATAAATATTTACATTGTGTTTGATGTAGGTAAATATATGCCTATACAATATTTTCTTAGAGAATGTATATTTTTAATGAACTTTACAAATGGATGCCATCAAGTTGGTTGTTCATTGCTTTGAAGAATTCAGCTTCCATGTGCTATATTGTAAGTGAATCTACACATATTCACATACTTGACCCAGATTACTATGTTTGCAAGTGTTAAAATAAGAAGTGTTCCCTCAAAGATAAACTGTTGCACATCATACTATCAGTGAAGCTAAAACTAAAAGGAAATGGAGATACCTGTTGTGAAGAAGTAGATATGTCTTACTAGAATTTAAAAAAAAATGCAGGAAGAGTTGTAAACTGGGGTAAGAAGTTCAGATTTTCCACTTCTTTGATTGATTATAATAATACTGTTGGATTTTCTCGGCTTCTAGACACAATCAATCAATCATACATATTTGTATTCAGAATTCTACTGTGTTCAAGACCCTTGCTCCAAGGTAAGTTCAGTGTCTGACTGAAGTTTTAAGAACTTATGGAAAACAGTAAATGATAAAGGCCTGGAGACAAACAAGTTTGAGAATATTGACTTTAAAGGCTTTTCCAAGTACAGAGGTTTTGTAACTAAATTATTCCACATGAAAAAGTACACATAGAGAAAAAAGCAGGGCAAAAAATTCACAAAAGACCAAAGAAGTATTTGGAAAATCTCTTAAGAAATATATTAATTAAATCTGCAGTTTATTTTTTCCTTACATATATTAGTGTATGAAAGTATACCTGTGTGTTTATTTTTTCTATATGTAGTTAAAATTAAATATAATTTAAATGTTGGGATTTTAGTTTTGTTTAGTTTTAATTTAGCCTTTCATTCTAGGAAAGGTGGAATAAAAGAGAAGAAGAATTATCCTCTTTCTATACATTTACAAATCCTACTCAATTTCAGCTAGTAAGCATTCTCTAGGAAGAACCAACTTCCTAGTGACATTTTTAGTAGCAGTGAGTTAAATTAAACATTGTTGATTATGTTTCTGCAAATTTCCCTACATATTTTTAAAATCTTGTAGATTATTTAACTTAGTTAAATTATTAAGCAATCTAGAATTAAGAAATTTCTTAACAGTGAGAACAATTAAATAGTGGAATTGTTGCCTTCAGACGTTGTGGGGGCTCCCTCACTGGAAGCTTTTAAGGAGAGACCAGATAGCCACTTATCTGGAATGATGTAGGCAGAGCTGTCAAACTCCCGGCCCACTACTGGGCCATGGCCTGTTGAAACTGGGCTACAGGAGCGATGAGCAAAAGTACATGCATGAAACTCCACTTGCATCGAGCAACACACAGGTGTGAAACTCCACTTATGCGAGTGAAAGGTGCTTGCAAGCAAAACTCCACTTGTGTGAGTGGAGGCATTTGCATTTGTACTCAAAACTCCATTCATGCAAATGGAGCTTCACACGTGAGCACAAACACGCTCTGCTCATGCACCTTCACTCATACAAGTGGAGCTTCATGCGCAAGGGCAAGTGCCTACCACTCGCATGAATAGAGCTTTGTACATGAGCGCACATGCATGAAGCTCTATTTCAGCCAGAGAAGGATGCACCCACTACTCACACAAGAGGAGTTGTGCACAGCTCCTTTTGCTCTTATTTTCATCCTTGGTGTTTGGCTTTTTGGTATTAGATGAGCTGGAAAAAATTGAATTGATATCAAGTAAGAAATTGTTTCTCAAGTAATTAGTGTTCCACATTTTCATTTCAGCAAAGTTTATTTTTTATGGTAATAGTTGGAGGTGGTCTACTTCTTATATGAATTCTGAGGTAGCAATAGCTGTATGTTACTTGGAATCAAATATACATAATACATAAATTCTCCTTTGAGTCAAAATGGCAATACCAGGAATTGTATAATTCCAACATCCTATTAAGTTAAACATTTAAGTTTTCCAAAAACAAGGAAAGCAGACTTCACTAATATGCAGATTCATAATCTGACATCTATAATGTAATATTAAATACAGTACATACATTTTATTTATCAAGTTCTATAAACAATAACTATACATAGCTTTCTGAAAATGAATCTGTGAAGCAGCTATATTTTAAACAAGGTCTGCCAGGATATTTAAAGGAAATGGGTCTTTTAGAAAAGGAATGAGTCATGTATTACACATTATATTTTGTAAAACTGTTCTTTGTCAGGTGCACATATTTAATTTGTTGAAAGGGTTTTAATTTTGTCAGATGGAGAGAGTGGTGATGATGGGATGCTTTAGTAATATTTTTAAAATGCTTCTCTCAAAAACTGAAAGCTTGATAAACAAAGATGCAATCTAATAAGCTAATAAGCAGTCTTTGGAACTAAAAATCCTTCCTTGGAACACAATCTTGTTATTCTGTTCTATAGCAGGAGTTGCCAACCTTTTGGACCTCAGGGCCCACTAAGATGAATTTTGATTGATGGTGGCTTGCTGACATTGATGGGAGAGAGAGAGAGATCTGATCTAACCCCGCCCCCCCCTCTCTCTCACACACACAAAAGCAGGGGTGGGATCCAAATTTCTTAACAACTGGTTCTGTGGGCATGGCCTAATATGTGGGTGTGGCTTGGTGGTCATGTGACTGGCTGGGCATGGCTTGTATGTAAATATTGTAAATATTTATATAAATATTGAATTTTTTTTATAAAAAAGAGCAACTTTTACCCAAAATCAGGCAAAGCAGACAGGCAGATTGAGTTGCTCACAGAATCACAGATTCACTTAGAGATCTGTTTTTCTGCCATTGGCTAGCTGAGTCTGCACTGCTTCAGTCCTAAGGAAGGTTTGGCTCTGCTTAAAAGCAGAGCCAAAGATCTAAAGATTAGCTAGAAAGCAAGAAATCCAACGATTTCCAGCTTTCTAGCTAATCTAAATCTCCTGGCACAGCAGAACAGCTGATGGTCGGAATGTCAGGCTTTGAAAAAAACCTTCCTCTCTACCATTTGTCAGGGAGTAAAAATCTTCAAACATCCCTGCTAATTAGAGGTGATAGACCGTGCTTTTCTTTGCTGTCAATGCTGATAAAATTAGACCTGGAAAGTAATCTAGGAAACATTTTTATTTATAAAAATAATAAAACCTAACAAAGCTCCATACCGGCAGCTTAATCTCATACAGGCATATAGGAAAAGAAAAAGTACAAAGGAAGTTACAAAGGAAGTGAAGTAAAAACTTTTTACACATGCTCAGTAAACTCAGACATCACAAGACTTTCTTATCTCATTGCTATGGAGATAAGATAATAAATGCTGCTGGCTAGCAAATACCTGCCTGCTATAATATTAGCTTAGGAGCTTGGCAGACAAGCCAAAAAAATGCAGTGACACAGAAAAAGTAAAAATAGCAACTTAACAGACAAGTTTGCCAGGTAAGGAGTGAGTGGGCAGGGAGGGAGAGCCATGTGGGCTGTGCAGCCTTGTGTTCCTGCACAGCCTGGATTAATTGCTTTGAGGGGGTGCTCTGGGGGTGACATTCCTCTGTGGGTGACCAAAATTTTCTTGTGGACCACCAATGGGCCACGGCCTACTGGTTGCCAACTGCTATTCTATAGTATTATGATAATTTATTATTTTGAAGATGGAAAGTGTGGGAAACATGAATAGTTTCATTCATATAAATAGATGCAATATCTATGAAATCCTTTGTAAATATAGGCAGCACCAGAATGTCACTGTTTTTTCTTGGGACAAATTGTAATGTTCTGGATGCCTGGATAAACCACTTTCAGACCTTACATTGCACTACAATAGTTAACTGTAACTAAGGTGATTAAACTGCAAAGAGAGAGATTTTGGTGTAAAATAGCAGGTATGAATTTTCAATCCTTGATGCAACAGTATCCCACCCTTTGTATTTTTCCTATTCACCGTTGGGACTGCTACTAGCAGGAAAAAAAAGTCCTTTTTCTCCTCTGCACTAACACAAGTGTTGGATGATGTATTGGTTGTAGAGGTAGAGAGACAGAAATAAAATATAGAGAATAAAGAATTTATTATGTGAAGCTCCTGGACCACATTTTAACACAGATTTTGCAAATCCTGAAAACTGGTCACAAAGATCTGAAGAAACTGAGACAGCAGTGGAAAAGGAAAATAACTAACAGAAATAGATATGTGTATTGAACACACAGAGACACACACAGAGACACACACTAATATTGCAATAAAATACAACCCTCGGGAAGACCTCAGCACTAACTGAAGAAACAGCATATGGAAGGTGTACTCTTTCCCCCTTTTTTTGTTTTACCACATATTACACCCTTCATAATAGCATCATCTTAGACATTGGAAATGCTTCTCTATGTCAGTGCAAATTTCTACTGAAAGCCCGAAGTTATAACATAGTAGAGAATATTATTGTGTAAGTTAGTAGAAGACAGTCAGGAAAAATAAGATATTGGGTACTAGAATGTTACAGACCTTAACTGGAACAAGGGGCATAATGGCCCAGTAGCTAAAGACACTGAACTTGTCAGCTGCAAGAATCAAGTCTTGGGGTTGTATGATGGGGTTTGCTCCTGTGACTTGCTCCAATTCCTGCCCACCCAGCAGTTTGAAAGCATGCAAAAGCAAGTAGATAAATGGGTACCACTTTGATGGGAAGGTAATAGCGTTCCATGCACTTTAGCATATAATCATCCTGGCTACATGACTGCAGAAAATTTGGATAACACTGGCTCCCTCAACTAAAAAAACAGAAGATGAGCACCCCCCCTCCAGAGTTGGACATGACTGGACAGGCAAACCTTTCCCTTTAACTGGAAGAAGGCAGATCATCAGAGGTGCTAAAGTAACAAGAAGTAAAGATTAAGGAAAGGAATAAAGTGACTGTACATAGACAGCTAGGAAATAAGGAGATCTAACTTTGGGAAATTCTGGCAAGAGAGTAGGGAAGCTGAAATGGAACCAAGCCATGGATATGTACAAATATGTGATTCAACAGACACATGCACGAAGGAGGAGAAAGGAGAGTCTGCAGGAAATTTAGCCTGGTGTCATGGTTAGGAGAACAAAAAAGGAACTAAAACTGAGGACTCAAATGAAGCAAGAGCCAAAACATTCAGTTCAGGAGAGGGCAAACCTACTTATGAGTAAACAAAAAGTAAACATGAGGATTTTCTCACTGCAGCCCTTTGTCCAACTGGGATGCCCCTTTCCGCAGCTAACAAGGAGAAGGGCAGCTTGAGGGACACATTGGAGTCAGAAGTATTGATGGGCAACTCAGCCTTTGGGAGAGGGGCTAGCAGTCTCACTGAGGCAACTGCCAGGGGAAAATTGAGACCTGAAACAGTGAAACATATAGGACTCAGGTAATATAAACCCAATCCAGGAGGAGAGATCAAGCAGCAAGAAGAGAATGAGGAAAAACTGCTAAATGACATTTTGAGAGCTGCTTTGTGGGCATTGTACAAGGAAGCACAAAAGGTTGGTATAAATATTGACTGCATTTTAAAATGTACTGCATCTGTTGAGTACAAGCTGATGGCTCTGAAGAAGCCTCTCTGCAAGACACAAAGAGATTAATCCCACTGAATTCAATAGCTGATTGTTGTTAAAGATTATTCTTATCCCTGTGTGACACTGTCTTTCTGATTGTTGCTCTTCTAATGAAAGTAGTAAAATTATTCTCGGCTGTCTAAGAGAGGTGTTTTTAATTGGATGTTCCAGTAGTCAGGTGGGTGTCTGACCCTTAGACTCTGCTGCCCTTTACTACTTGTTGTAGATATGGAAGTAGAATTCTTTAAAGCAGATTGTATAAAAACTGGAAATTTTCTACTTGGGAGGTTCTGAAAAAGTCAGTTCTATGATCTGAGAAGAGTTTCTAGTTAAAACAGGAGGTTTACGGTTTATCAATAAATTTCACATTACTGATCCTCATCTAGAATATTGCAAGTGTCAGGCAAAGCAACCAATACCAGCATTGTTTATGAATGACAGTGAAATCAGAAAAAAGGGAAAAAAGGGAAGGTAAACAGCAGCAAGAAAATGCCCTGCCTCTACTAATCAGGACCATCTTATTCTGAAAAAGAAGACCCCCCCCCACAAAAAAGGAAAGGAAAGGAAAGAAGTGGCATAATGGGAAAAATAAAATAAATATGCAAAAGGATCCTAAGTACTAACACAGATAGCAATGTTCTTCCTTTATTACTTCCATTGTTTCTTAAGGTTGCTAAACTGCAATTCCAGTATCCCTCACAATTGATATTGCTGACTGGGAATTATAGTTTAGTTATACCTGGAGAGTGTATAGATTCTTCACCTCTGCATGAGGATCTGGGAAACATATCCATAAACAGAGCTTCTTGTCCAGGACCTTCTAAAATCTAGATACTTCTTAATAGGCAGGCACCCTGCTAAAATAGCTAGTTACTTTTAATGGTTGGCATCCGACAAGAATAAGGCTCAGGTTGAATAAATACCTTGCAAAGAGTATTTCTAAAATACTGATCGTTCTCCAAGAATAAAGCAAATCTTAGTAATGTTCTGTGCTAAAGACATATGCTTAAAATATGTTCCATTGCTTCATTTTAGTTTTAAAATTATTTTTAGGAATCATAGCTGAACTGGGAAGTCATAAATACTGTTTTGAAATAAATTTTAGCATAGAATATCTGGTAATCAAGAAACACATACTAATCTGGCTGGTTAAGGTATTTGAGATTTTTCTTGGTGATGCTTTGAAATTCTAGCCCAGGACATTGGCAGGGTTCATGTGTCAGATTATAAGAATGGTTTGCTCAGTCATGGTGAATAAGTCACATTTGGCTGAACCAATGTATACCTACATCAAACTATAAGGTGGCTTAATGTGACATGTCAATTCATCTTTGTGTTAGAATAGAATAGATAGATTGAATTCTTTATTGGCCAAGTGTGATTGGACACACAAGGAATTTGTCGTGGTGCATATGCTTTCAGTGTACATAAAAGAAAAATGCATTCGTCAAGAGTCAAGAATCATAATAATCATAATAGTCATAGGGTACAATAAGCAATCAAATCATACAAGGAAACAGTCAATATAAATTGTAAGGATAGAAGCGACAAGTTACAGTCACACAGTCACAAGTGGGAGGGGATGGGTGATAAGGAGTGATGAGAAGATTAATAGTAATAGTAATACAGACTTTGTAAATAGTTGGACAGTGTTGAGGGAATTATTTGTTTAGCAGAGTGATGGCGTTCAGGAAAAAACTGTCCTTGTGTCTAGTTGTTCTGGTGTGCAGTGCTGTATAGTGCCATTTTGAGGGTAGGAGTTGAAACAGTTTATGTCCAGGATGTGAGGGGTCTGTAAATATTTTCACAGCCCTCTTTTTGACTCATGCAGTATACAGGTCCTCGATTGAAGGCAGGTTGGTAATAATTGGTTTTTTTGCAGTCCTAATTACTCTCTGAGGTCCATGTCTGTCTTGTTGGGTTACAGAACCAAACCAGACAGTTATAGAGGTGCAGATGACAGACTCAATAATTCCTCTATAGAACTGTATCAGCAGCTCCTTGGGCAGTTTGAGCTTTCTGAGTTAGTGCAGAAAGGACATTCTTTGTTGTGCTTTTTTGATTTTTGATGTTAGGTGTCCATTTTAGGTTTTGAGATATGATAGAACCCAGAAATTTGAAGGTCTCTACTGTTGATACCATGTTGTCTAGTATTGTAAGAGGTGGTAGTATGGGAGGGTGTCAGAAAATGGAACTTTCTGGTGTTGCTATGCAGTTTACAACTTGTGGGGATTTGAAGGCAAGCCAAATCCACCAATGACAGGGTAACAGTGAATACCCTGGAGTGGCATCACAAGCCATGCCCCTTGGTATATAAGGGGCAGCCCAACAGACAATTTACCTCACACACAGGGAGTCAAAGAGAGAATCAAAGTGAGTGTGTGTCTACTGGGGTCCATTGCTCTCCTTGCCTGCTCTTGCTGATATTTTTTCTGCTCAGCTTGAGTATCTCAAATGCATGAGGTGGAGGAACCTCTAGCCATAAGAGAAAGGAGACAGAGAAAGGGAAAGGGGTTTTAAGTTCTCTAAAGAGGTCTAAGTTTCTTTAGGGTTTGTTCTTAATCTGAAGGACTGAGAAAACCTAACTACATAGGTAGACAGAAACCAAGTAAGACCTGAGAGAAGAGAAACTTAAAGAAGGCACAAGAAACTGGTAAAAGTCTTTCTGTAAATTTATTTGATTTAAGCCGCTTGCACAATAAAGATTTTGGTTTGAATAACAGACTGGGCTCAGCATCTTTGTACAATTTAAATATATAGACAGATTAACAAGATCCTCTAGACTTTGGTCAATCATAGGATTGACTGCCACAAGTCATTCACATTTATTTTTCAGCAGAGGGGTTCTCCTAAATTCTACCACCATTTCTATGGTTTTGAGTGTGTTCAGTTCCAGATTGTTCTGGTTACACCACGAGGCAAGTTGTACAACCTCCTGTCTGTAAGCGGATGATTTTGGTTACAGTTCCTGTTAGCAAAACATGGTAAACATGAGTATGGGATAAATTATGTAAGCCACTTGCAAAACAAAAAAAAATTGTGACACAAACCATTATTTATTTGTAATATCTCACTCTTGTATGTAACTTTTTCCAAAGTATGTCGTGCATTAAAAAGCATCCATGGGTTTGTTTGTGTTTTTCTCAGATAGAGGGTTGCAGAGAACAAAACTATAGCCCTATTCATATTGTCAGTAAAACATATATATAGTGAATTAAAAAAAATGAAATCTATTTGCCAGATGAAACAAACTGTCTTATAATATGTTAGAAGATTGAGAGGATAATGTCTTTTAAGCCTGTATATTTTTCCATTTCATTGGCATGTCCTTTTTATGTAATATAAGTTTAGGTTAACAATAACAATGGGATAAAAATTGTGCAGATACGTTTATGAAGGTGTACCAAAGAGACAAAATACAAAAAATATTTATTTCAGTTCATGTGTAAAAGATATTTATGATGGTGGAGTCCCTTGGTTCCTATGGAAGGGTATGGGGGCTAATTGATGAAACATGTTGTGAAAGAAATTCTGTCCTTTTTCTGCACATACAAGGTGGTAGTTATATTATAATCTCACAAGGTATGTTTCATTATTTTTACAGCATGGATCCATCAATATATTTTATCAAGCTTTCTCATATCTATTTTTCTAGTTACATCCAATGTTATCATTTGCAACAGCATATTTTCTTTGCTGCAACCGTTTAAATGATTCCTCTCATTTAGGAAGAAGCTGAAAATACCATATCCAGCATAGCTTTAGAATGCTGTGCACAAGATAATTATTTTTAAAGAAAAGAATTGCATTCAGATAAGCCAAATTATAAAGATAGCCAGAATAATACCTATTCTGGAAAAATTGATACATTTTATTCAGATTTCAGTATTGGATTGGAATAGCTGTAAAGGGAACTGACTGTATTGAAAGATTCTGAGAATGCCCAGCATGACAGAAACATGATCCACAGACATGACTAATAATTAAGAGAAATGTTCCATTCTGCCAGCTAGAGACAAATCATGGCCACAACACCATGTAACCTATTTGGAGTCATCTACGTTGCATTACAGTCTCAGACATCTATCTAGTGTCTTGATGATTCAGAGCATGGGATTTGGTTGCTTTTCATTCTAGCCTGCTATTTTCAATTACCTCAAAGAAACCCCTCAGTCAGTGGGAATAGCAAAACTGCTTTAAAATAGAGTAGCATGATAGATCTGAGATGAGTGTGAAGATGTCGCTGAAATTCTGGATAAAATAGACTTAGAGTAGACTATAGAGAGCCAGTTTGGTGTAATAGCCAAGGCTACTTGACAAGAATAGAAACTGGGAGATTGGGAGTTCTAGTCCTGCCTTGGTCCAGACACTCTGGGAAGGAGTTGAAGGCAATCCACTTCTGAAATTGTGTGAAGAAAACTGCAGGAACTTGCCCATTGGCTTAAAGGCACACACACACACACACACCTCAGTCTGCCTTAGCAACTCTCAGAAACACTGCAATCATAGGAACTATTGTTCAACAATGATTCTATTATATCTGACAACCCTTCATCATTAGTATTTTTTGTTCTCACACATGCAGAGCCTGACACAGATCTCAGTGATCTCCAATCAAGCCTGAGCACAAAGCTATCATAGGTAACATACAGGCAGAAATTAATGCAGTACTCAGTTCATCAGGCAGCTTGTAGCATCCATGCAGGTGCAGTAATCTGAGATGTTGAAAAATGATGAAATGTGACTTGTGGCAGTCAATCCTATGATTGACCAAAGTCTAGAGGATCTTGTTAATCTGTCTATATATTTAAATTGTACAAAGATGTTGAGCCCAGTCTGTTCTTCAAACCAAACCTTTATTGTACAAGCAGCTTAAATCAAATAAAGTTACAGAAAGACTTTTACCAGTTTCTTGTGCCTTCTTTAAGTTTCTCTTCTCTCAGGTCTTACTTGGTTTCTGTCTACCTATGTAGTTAGGTTTTCTCAGTCCTTCAGATTAAGAACAAACCCTAAAGAAACTTAGACCTCTTTAGAGAACTTAAAACCCTTTTAAAGCTTTTCCCTCTCTCTGTCTCCTTTCTCTTATGGCTAGAGGTTCCTCCACCTCATACATCTGAGATACTCAAGCTGAACAGAAACAACAGCAGCTAGAGCAGGCAAGGAGAGCAATGGACCCCAGTAGAGAGCTCTGCAAAAGAATTCTCCTCAGAACTTCTCTTCAGATTCTCCTCAGAGAGAGATGATGCTGCCCCTTATATACCAAGGGGCGTGGCTTGTGATGCCACTCCAGGGTATCTGCTGTTACCCTGTCATTGGTGGATTTGGTTTGCTTTCAAATCCCCACAAGTTGTAAACAGCATAGCAACACTAGAAAGTTCCATTTTCTGACATGAGACTACTCTAATGCCATATCTAATATCTAGACTTTTTTGTCTTCCTTATCGACAATTGTTAAATCAGCAGTATTATGTGGCAAGTGCTTGTCTGTTTGAGTTCTAAAATCTCAGAGTACTTTAGCTTCTTAATTTTCTATTACTTTGTCTGTGTTTGTGATCCCACCATGCCAACAAATGGTATTTCTTGCAGATATTCCAATGCATCATTGTTGCTATTTGTAATTAGATTAGATTAGATTTATTAGATTTATATCCCGCCTCCCTTCCCCCAAAGGGGAACTCGAAGCGACGTACAACAAGATAAAAAACAATTTCTGTACAATATAAAAACAAGAAACTCATTCATACCAATCCAAAACATACACGGGGGAAAAGCAAGGTCTCAATGCCATGCCCTCTGACAAAGCCAGGTCTTAACGGCTTTGCGGAAGGCAAGTAGATTTGGGATGGTTCTAATCTCCGCGGGGAGCATATTCCAGAGTGACGGCGCCACTACAGAGAAGGCCCTAGCCCGTGGACCCGCCAGCCGACATTGCCTGGCCGACGGTATCCGGAGCAAGCCCTCCCTGTGAGATCTAACTGGGCGCTGGGAGGCATAAGGTCGCAGAAGGCGGTCTCGCAGGTATCCCGCTCCTAAGCTATGAAGGGCTTTAAAAGTTCTCACTAGCACCTTGAATTGCACCCGGAAGACCACTGGTAACCAGTGCAGCTCGTGGAGGATGGATGTTATATGGGCACATCTAGGTGCACCCATAATCACTGCGCACCATTTTGCACCAGCTGAAGTCTCCGAGTGCTCTTCAAGGGCAGCCCCATGTAGAGTGCATTGCAGTAGTCCAATTGAGAGGTGATAAGGGCATGAGCAACCATGTGAAGAGCCCCACGGTCCAGGAAGGGTCGCAACTGGCGTAACAGGCGAACCTGTGCAAATGTCCCTCTGGTCACAGCCGTAAGATGGTGGTCAAATTGTAGCTGTGGATCCAGAAGGACTCCCAAGTTGCGAACTCGTTCTGAGGGGAGCAATTTCTCTCCCCCCAGTACTAAAGTTGGATAATCAACTGAACCCTGAGGGGGCAAGACCCATAGCCACTCGGTCTTGTCAGGGTTGAGTCTGAGCCGATTAGCCCCCATCCAAATCCTCACATCCTCCAGGCACTGGGACATCACCTCAACGGCCTCACTTGATTGACCAGGGGCAGGGATGTACAACTGGGTATCATCAGCGTACTGGTGATACCCAACCCCATGTCGATGGATGATCTCACCCAGCGGTTTCATGTAGATATTAAAGAGGAGGGGGGAGAGGATGGAGCCCTGAGGAACCCTGCATGGCAGGGCCCTAGGGCTCGATCTCTGCCCCCCCCACCAACACCGACTGAGTCCGGTCAGACAGGTAGGAGAACCACTGTAAAACAGTGCCCCCCACTCCCAACCCCCTGAACCGGCTCAGAAGGATACCATGATCGATGGTATCGAAAGCCGCTGAGAGGTCAAGAAGCACCAGAATGGAGGAAGAACCCCCATCCCGGGCCCGCCAGAGATCATCCACAAGCACGATCAAGGCTGTCTCCGTGCTGTACCCGGGCCTGAAACCAGACTGCAAAGGATCCAGATAATCCACTTCATTCAAGGCCCGAAGGAGCTGGAGCGCCACCACTTTCAACAACCTTCCCAAAAAGGAAGGTTGGAGACAGGATGAAAGTTATTCAACACAGCCGGATCCAGGGAAGGCCTCTTGTTACCTACATAAGGATTTTAAAAAGCTATGGGTCAAATAAAGAAGTTCTTAGAAGAAAATGACAATCTATTTGAGTTGCTTATGGAGCCTGATTTTGTCTACAGGCCTGAATTTTGGAACACCCTGTATATAAACATAGAGGAAATAAAAAGAAGTCCAGCTAACAACAACAACAACAAAAGAGTTACAGAGAGATAGTCCAGAATTATAGAGGTGTGGTCAGGAAAGCAAAAGCTCAGAATAGAGAAGAACAATAAAAATATTTTTTAAAATATGTTCAAAATAAAACCCACACAAAAGAATTCTACCTGTTAATGAAAAAAGCTAAATTCTAAAAGTTAACAAAGAAAGGAGAGTGCCACACTCAATCCTTATTTTGATTCATTCTTCTCAACAAAACCCAAATGTTCCACCATCAAATTATGAAGAACAGGGTGAAGGGATAAGATCAAAACTTGATAGCAACATGAGCAGGGAATCGTTCTTTATTTGAATGAGTTGAAATATATAGTGTGAAATGAATTGCATTCTAGAATACTGAAGGAAATAACTGATGGATTGGCTAAACTGTTATATATTGTCTTTAAGAAATACAGGAAAGCTGGTGAAATGCCAGATAACTGAAGAGGAACAAATGTTGTCCATACCTTAAATAAGGAGGAAAAGGAACTGTTAATTGCTAAACATCACTGAACCCTGATGACACTAAATATTATTGATAAGTCATTTCAGTGCATCATTAAAAATTGGTTCAAAATTAGAAAGCAAGAAAATTCTAATCAATACACACCATAAATTTAAATTGGCAGTCCATCATAAAATGTTTTTTTCTACGCCTCATGTTCAATAAATAGTTTTTCTTCACATTGTTATCTTTAATTACCCTTCCCAAAGGGCAATTCCCTAAATCATATTAACAGACTTAAAGATAGTAAATCAAAATGATGTGTAACTACTATATCTCATGAATAAGTGTCCATATTTTGCACTTCCACTACAGTAAGACTCACAGACAACCCTTTGTAAATGAAAAAACTGATTAATTTTTTTCTACAACAGTAGAAACAAAGCAAACAATTTATGTAATCTGAAGATAAAACACTACAAAGGAGCCAAGCAAGAATGTATGCTTGTTCAATTTAATCCTTTTTATTAATTATATTGTTGACACTTTTGCCATTTCAGATTTCCATCCACCACCTCTTGTTCATTGTTCCATATCTGTTCTTTTAGGTGAATATTTTCTCTATATCTAAAATTGGGCTAAAAATTGGGATATTTTTTACCTATTAGAATAGAAAAGGCCTTGAAATTACTTAATTATCCAGAAAGGTGGTGGCTTGAACAATATGCATGGAGAGAGCTATCCATTTGGAATGTTTTAATTTGTATTCATGTTGTGAGTGGGGCATTGGACTTGATGACCTTAAATGGCTCTTTCCAATTATATGATTCTGAGATTTTATGATTCTATGATTCTGCTTTTCTCCTGGTGCAAAATTTGCATTGTTTCACAACACACCTCATTGCTTTTTTTAATTACAAAGAGATGTCTCGGTTTGGATGTATTAGTCTCCATGCAAAGAAAATTATTCTTTCTATCTGGGAATAGCTATAAGCAGCCAATGAGCATTATTGACCAACTTGTCAATATTTTCTAATAGGAATATTCTGTACTGCATTATTATTGATTCAGAATGATAAACTTTAGTACCATTCAATGCCTATGGTTTGTGAAAGTAAAAGTCTCTTGGATAATTAATTAATGAGACTAGTTACTGTTAGAGAAAATGCATCTATTTTCTTCCATTCATATCAGAACACACTAACAGCCTGCATAGGTGCTCATGTCACACTTATTCAGCACTTCTGTAAATCACATTCTATTTTCTTGAGATTTTGTGGTAGGTAATGAAAATCCCTTTCCCTCCCCACCCCAAGATGAGATGAACATCCATGCATATTCTGAATCTTTTTTTCCCTTTCAACCATGATCATTACATAATGTAACTAGATATGTATGTACAATTTTTGATAGACATGAAATATATCTCTACATATATAACACTAATTTGAACACAAAATGTCTTTTTATTCAATTAAAGGAATAATAATAGTATCATGGATGGTGAAAAGATGCTTATTAATTTTTATTTGATGGATGTCCACATTAATTAGGGGAGGCTGAATGAATTTTTAGGCCTTTTATCAAGAAGCTGCTACATTATTAGTGGGGGATATTAAAAGCATTGCAAATAGGATACGCCTTGTACATATGAAACATTGATAATAAAAGGCTTCTAAAAAATTTGTTCAGAACATTAATCAATTACTTGATTAAAAGAAACAATGCTACAGCTTATCAGAATTCTGATAATTTTCCCCAAAGCAGATGACATTGTTAAAATGTTGAAAAATGGTGGAATTCTTATCATTCTAATGCAAAAATCTAACATCTTTGATTGTTCCATTTTGGCAGAGTTATTGCATAGCGAGATGTGAAGTTTTTCATGAATAGATTAGTACAATAAAATGCAAAGCAGCAAGAGAAGGAGAGATAATTTTCACCTTTTTTCAAGTGAAAAATGTCAATCTTTCTAAGTTTTCCTTTGCTGTATGAGAGATCACTATAAACATTATAAGCCACCTTGAATATTTATATATTCAGAAAGGTAAGTATTCACTTAGCTATATGTGAAATAAATACATTCTGAGGACTAAAAGAAGTGAAGATAATTGAATACCCTTCTGAGTGTGAATTTGTGATAGAGTTAAATTAAATGTATAGAAAATATTGAGCAGTGAAAGGATTTCTTGGACTAGGAAAAGAAAGGAAATTCTCTTTCTCACGGTCAATGTACCTAAAATATTAACAACAACGATAACTACAGCCACAGCAACAATACAAAAATCAAGGAGTGAAGAAAATATAAAGCATAAACATGTATGAGCCTATTCCTGCAAGAAAAAATTTCATCCCATTGTTTAGGCTCAGGGAAAAGTACATATAATTTTTTTGAAGGTACAAGAAGTTATGGCTATAGAATAACAGGACAAAATAGGCATTCCTAGGGTATTAATGAACGGAATGAATAGTTTGTTTTAAGCTTCTCTATAAAATTTTACATTATTTGTAAGTTGAAGTCAACTTTACATTCAGCTGCCTACTTACAGTATATTTATACATGATGCCTATAAAACAAACAAGTATTTATTTTAGTTATTTTACTTATTTTACTTATTTTTCACTGTAAAATGAATAGTGCAATGATTCAGTTGGGTTATGTACCTGATAATTCATCACTTCTAGATCAGGGGTCCCCATCCTTTTGGACCATTAAATTCATAATTTTAAATCCTGTGGACCACTAATATGAATCCAGCATGCCCCTCACTGAAGCGCCTGGACTCCCAGTGATGGTGTGGGGTCCTTCAGGCACTTAGCTTGGCTGCCTGTTTCTGAAACCTTAAACACTCAAAGAGCCATTTGGACCCATTTTCCACATAAAACAAAACACCAGGATCTCTCATCTCTCTCTTTCTCTCAGTATCCTCGAGGGGTTGGGAGTGGGAGGCACTGTTTTATGGTGGTTCTCCTCCTACCTCTCAAGTCACTCACAGTTGGTGTTGGCAGGGGGACTGAGGTCGACCCCGAGGCCCATCTCTTGTGGGGTGCCCCAGGGGTCGGTCCTCTCTCCCCTCCTGTTCAACATCTGTATGAAGCCGCTGGGTGAGATCATCCGTGGTTTTGGAGTGAGGTATCATCAGTACGCTGATGATACCCAGCTTTTTATCTCCACCCCAAACAAAACCCAGTGATGCCCTTGACATGATGTCCCAATGCCTGGAAGCAGTACGGATCTGGATGGGGAGGAACAGGCTTCGACTCAACCCGGCCAAGACCAAGTGGCTGTACGTACCGGCATCTCGGATTGTCCAGGATGTTCCATCCTTGGTTATGGGGGGAGAGGTGTTACCCCCATAGAAAGGGCGCGCAACGTAGATGTCCTCCTGGACGCACGGCTCAGTTTGGAAGATCATGTAGGAGTCGTGGCCAGGGGGGCATTTGCTCAGGTTCACCTTGTGCACCAGTTGCGCCCCTATCTGGACCGAGATTCCCTGCGTACAGTCACTCATGCACTCGTTACCTCCTGTATAGACTACTGCAATGCTCTCTACATGGGGCTGCCCTTGAGGACCACTTGGAGGCTTCAACTGGTACAGAATACGGCCACACGGGTTGTGATGGGAGTATCCCGATACTCCCATATTACACCCCTCCTGCGTGAGCTGCATTGGTTGCCGGTTGCTCTCCGAGTGAGATTCAAGGTGCTGCTAATCACCTATAGAGCCCTGCATGGGTTAGGTCCATGGTATTTGTGGGAGTATCTACTGCCAGCAACAACTTCCCATCGCCCCGTGCTCTCCCACAGACAGGGCCTCCTCAGGGTGCCGTCAGCCAGACAGTGTCGACTGGTGACCCCCAGGGGAGAACCTTCTCTGTGGGTGCCCGCCCTTTGGAATCAGCTGCCCTTGGGGCTTCAGGTGGCCCCCGACCTTCGTTCCTTCCGTTGTGACCTGAAAACATGACTTTTTCAACTGGCCGACCTGGACTGATGGGTTTTTTTATTAATTTGTTTTCTGGTTTTAATTATGTAATTGGGATATTTAATAGCTTTTTAAATTTTATATTGCATGTTTTTATTGTTGTGAGCCACCCTGAGTCCTTTGGGAGATAGGGTGGCATAAAAATCCAAATAAATAAATAAATAAATAAATAAATAAATAGTATCTCTTTCTCATCTCTCCCTCTCTCATCTCTCTCTTTCATCTCTTTCCCTCTCTCTCTCATCTCCTTCTTTCTCTCTCTCTCTCTCCCTCCCTCCCTCTCTTTCTCTCTCTCCCTTTCTCATCTCTCTCAGCCGGGCCAGCCAGTGTTTTGGGGCAGAGAGGAAGTCATGTCTCTCAGTCATGCAGCACCAACAAGGGCCAGAAGAAACACCCATGTGATCCAGCAAGAGGTGAAGCTTCACTCCCACTTTGAAATATGGATTGAATCTCTATCCTCCGTCCTTCCCTTTTCAGGCCAGGTGAGGAGTGAGTGGGAGGGGAGGGTGAGGGATGGGGCCAGCCAGTGGTGGATTCAGCTGACAGGAAGGTATAGAAGGGGGAAGAACCATGATATAAGCAATTAGGAGTGGCTCAGTAGACACATGTAACACCCCTGCTGCACATTAATAGTAAGCTTTCAAATGCAATTTAAGACGCAGATTGTTGCCACAAATCCAAGGAACTATCCCTTAGATCAAAGTGGGCATCTCAATGTAATACTTTTTAAAATAGTACTGTATATGGGACCTAGGAAATCTTCTTTCTCTTCCACAGACCTGGGTTAGGGAGTATATTGTGTCCCCTGAGTATGATTGTGCCATTTATTAAGATATAACTGTTTTCTAGCTATTGACTTCTTTTATCTGTTTTATAGCAATAGCTCATGTTTAGCTTGTAAGCTTCATTAGAAATTGGGTGGCTTTATAAAATTAACCTAAATAAATAGAAGTTTTAGAGGCAGGTCAGGAGTTTTTTAAATATATATAAAGGATTTTTAAAAATTCCATGCCACTTACAATAATATGGAACTATTTGCAGTTCAGTCACATAGCAATGACTAACTATAGTACTGTGACTCTTATAGCAATTGAAACATGTAGGTTTTTTCTTAATTTAAATGAAACAATACATGTAGAAATGAAACAAAAATGTAGATTGTGTTTAAAGGATGTGTATATTTTTTTCTAAAATCTGAAATGATTATTTATATAGGTTCTCATGAAGAATTATTTGCTATTCTGTAATATTTTTGGAATTAGAAGCTCTGTCCATCTGCTTCATATATGTTTTCCTTATTTATTTATGTAATCCATAAAATTTATAAAGCTCCACCAGTCAAAAACTCTGCATACTTCCTGCTATGTTTGTGTATGGATGTACATGTTGCTTAGGGGCTTCCAATAGGTAGCTGGATTATCACTCTATGAGCAGATCTGTGGAATATATAGGCCACTGGTTTTCTCAAACCAGTCTTCTTTTCTATCTTGATCAGTTCACCTGCCCTGGTGGCCTTCTGTATCTGTCTAAAAGATAGTCTCATCTTAGAATAATATTGGTCTACTCTTCACTGGGGGGTTTCAAACAAGGGCTGTTGGCAATTTGTCTGAAATGATTTTGTGGATTCATGTGTTGAACTGAAGGTTCAGTTGGATGACCAATAAGATTTTTCCAAGTCATACATTTTATGAATCTAAGATATCATAACATTCAGTGGCCAAACAAAACAGAATTGAAATTAACCAATAGAAAGTGACATATATGGGATGAAAATCCTTTCACACACAAATAACAGAACTGTGTTTTAATCAAATTCTACCAATGATCCTTTTTAAAATGGATTCTTCAAGACTATCTTCTAGGAAGCATATCTTCTGAATATCTTAATAGTAGAAGACTGTTATGATACTCATAAGTTCCCATTTTTCAGTCTGTAGTAAACAGTTATTCAAAGTATGCAAAAGAGAGAATAGGCACAATATATACAATTCAAGTTGAACATAGCCATGTGTGAGATAACGGGTTTGCTGGCTAAGAGGGACCATATGCAGATTGAAATATATGGTTATTAGAGTATTCTCAACTCAATGGGATACAGCCATAATTTCTGAAGGAAAAAATATGTATTTTATTTTGGTGTTATTTTAGATAATATTTAACTCATTTTACAGTTTGCAACAATTTGTTACAGAAACATCAAAAAACCCATGAAAATAATATTACTTTGTCCTTTTTTTATTTGCTACAGAATGGAATGGGTAGCATTAAATACTAACGGTGGTTTCTTTTTCTTCCTGCTGTATTCTGTAAGCAAAGAAGATTAGATATCTATGTTGCTATAATTGCCAGAAATAGGAATCTGGAGTTGATAAGCTTGGCTTCCTATATAATCATTTCAGGTAAGCTGCTGACAGCTGGGAATCAGATACCAGGAGTGACCAGCTGTGTCTTGTAGATGATAAGTTCTTTCTCCTTTGAGATTTGTAAAAGAAGAAGGCAATTCAACCATTCAGATTTAAATACTTCTTTTGTATATTATTTACACTCAAGATTTTCTTTGTCTTTATTAATATGCCTAGAGGGATGATAACAAATTTTGTTAGGAAGACAATTAATTATATCCAGATAGTAGTTTCTCTTCACTCCCTGTCGATACTGTGAAATTCAATTCCCCTTTTGCTTTTTTTATTAACAGATATATCCTTAGGAGTGTTTCTTTCTAATACTGTAGAAGTGATTTGCTGATTTGCCATTATTTATTTTAAGATTTCTTTCTTTTTTTAAAATAAACTTTATTAAATTTTATTACATTAAAAACATAAAACATAATAACAAAAAAAACATATAGGCACAAAAAAAACATAAGACATAAAAACAATGAAAACCATTAAAAGTATATCGCTCAAAGACAACTACTTGTGGTGATAATTATATAGCAATCATGTGTGCAATAATAACAGATATTAACTTATACATAAATATATTTTTATTCTATCTATATTCTATATTTAATAATTACCTATCTTTACCCTGTCTCCGATCTATCCAACTATACCATTGTTCCCATACTTTGTAAAATATCGAGTCTTCTTTGTCTTTTGAACTCAACGATAGTTTGTCCATTTTGGCACAGCTCATAATTTTTTGTATGACCATTTCATCTACAGGTATATGTGGCTGTTTCCAGCATTGAGCAAAAGCAATCCTGGCAGCAGTTAACATATGTATTAGTAAATATTTTGTGCTTTTTACATACTTTTTAAAGAATTCCCAATAGGAAGAGTTCTGGTTCTAGGTCTAATTGTTCATTGGTAATTTCCTGAAGCCAATTGTGACTTTTGAGACAATATTTTTGAGCTTCTGGGCAAGACCACCACATGTGATAATATGTTCCCACTTTTGTTTTGCACTTCCAACACAAACTCGGGTTCTCTTCAGATTGTATAAATCTTTCGCCTTTTAAGATTTCTTTTTAAATTTTCTAATGAAAATCTCCCATTCAAGCACTAACCAGCTTTAACCCTTCTCAGCTTCTTGAAAAGTAGTCCAAGTCTGCTGGATGCTTTTCTATCCTGGGAAAGGAGAGAATCAAAAATGAATTTCTATATCCTCTGTAATCTTAAAAGGAGAGATGTAAGCAAAGTTAGATTATTTGTTTTAACAGTTGATCCATAGGCTTTTTTTCCCATTGCTGCTAGATTCAATTGTTAATTTTCACCAAATGCAAGTAACTGATTTTCATTAATTGAACAGATGATGTAGAAGACAATGAACAGTATACATAGAATACAGATTCTAAGGATACATAGAACTTTGATTCTAAGGATTTGTACAAACAACAATGGAAACAAGTCCAACGGTTTTCCAACGCCTTCTGGAAGCAATGGAAGCAAGAATACATGTCTACCCTAGAAGACTGCTGTAAATGGAAAACCAAAGAACTGAACCTCGAAGAAGGGGACTTTGTCTTGTTGAAGGACAAGGATGTGCATCTGAACTCATGGCCCATGGGACTTGTGCACCAAGTCCTACCAAGCTTTGATGGGCTAGTCTGCCAAGTCGAGATCATGAAGCAACAAGTGTCTTGCCATGACCCACAGACTTTTGCTAAGAAGTGCTACACGAGGCCGGTCACTGACCTAGTGTTGCTGCTGAGAAAGACTGAACTCAAAAATTGAAAATTTGCATGCTTCGTATCTATCTCATTGTTGCATTGTTTGATGCTATGTTACTATTTATTTGTTTATTTTAGTTAATAGTTAGCCAGTAGTGGAATTATAATTCGAGGTAGAGAGTGTGCTGGCTGGAGTGGATATTTAGTTTAGAAAGGAGAGCTGCCCCCTTAAGGGAATGCTTCATGGGAAATGTAGTTCATGTCACGTGGTCACTTCTGTAATCCTGATTGGCCACTGGGTTAATCTCTGGTTGGGCTGGGGAAGTGTTTTGGCATTCCTGTATGGATCCCATCATCGGGCAGGAAATTTCTTTTTGCTCTTACACCATGGGATAGAGATCACCTTCTTTTCACACTATTGAGACAAATATTGGACATTGGATGAATCTCTACATAAACAAACGAACAAATAAATAAATAACTAAAATAAGACTCAAGAACCATCCCACCCTAACCCCTAAAAGGACCAAATGGGAAAGACTGCAATGATGAAGCCGTTAAGGCCAACCTCTTCAACACATTCTTCAGTTCAGTCTTTGTAAACAGCAGTGGCTCATGCCACATTTCCTAGTCATACCACAACTAACTGTAATGATCTACTACATATTGACATTACAGAAGATAACATAGAAAAGACACTATGTAACCTAAAACCATCCCTATCTATTGGTCCTGATGGATTATATGCATACTTCTTTAAAAAGCTCTCCTTTGCCATAGCAGAACCCCTAAGCATTATATATGAGATATCATTCAGAACCAGCTCCTTACCAAACCTATGGTCCTTAGCTACAGTCATCCCTATCTTCAAAAAAGGTGACCCCAGCCTGGTTAAAAACTACAGTTGCATCATGTGCAAAGTCATGGAATCAATCATTAACCAATTCATCAACCTCCATTTAGAGTCAAACAACCTACTCTCCGAAAAACAATTTGGTTTCAGGAAAAAATTGTCCTGCAATCTATAACTCCTACATTGCAAAAACATATGGACTACTCTACTCGACCAGGGTAAAGCAATAGATGCAATTTACATAGACTGCTGCAAAGCCTTTGATTCAGTGGTACACGACAAACTACTGCTAAAACTAAACTCTTATGGCATTTCCAGATCCCTTCATAAGTAGATTACTGCATTCCTGTCAAACAGGCAACAAATAGTAAAAATAGGGAGCGCTATATCAAACCCTGTTCCAGTAAACAGCAATGTTCCCCAAGGCAGTGTTCTAGGACCCACACTCTTTATACTCTATATAAATGACCCTTGTGATCACCTTATAAGCAACTGCATCCTCTTCATTGATGACGTAAAACTATTCAACACCATTGACAATACTACTGTCCTTCAAAGCAACCTTGATTATGTATCTGAATGGTCAAACAATTGGCAACTTCAAATCTCGACCAACAGATGCTCTGTCCTACACATTGGTAAAAAAAATCAGTACACCAAATACAGGCTAGGCAGATATGACCTTGTTGATAACCGTCACTCTGTTAAGGACCTTGGAGTACTTATATCAAATGACTCATCAGAGCTCACTGTAACTGTATTGCCAAAAAGTCATTAAGAGTTGTAAATCTAATTTTTTAGATTTTTGGATTGATTTTAAGTTTTTTATTTTGTAATTGTGTTTTGGGACTGTTAGTTTAATTCTTTTTTAAGTATTTATTGTTGTTGTTTTATTGTGAGCTGCCCGAGTCTTCGGAGATGGGGCGGCATATAAGTCCCACTAATAAATAAATAAATAATAAATAAATAAATAATTTTATGAAGCTTCTCCTCCAGAAATATTGAATTGCTAATAAGGGCATACAAAACCTTTTCTAGACCAATATTCAAATACAGCTCATCTGTCTGCAATCCATATTGTATATCAGACATTAATACAATTGAGCAAGTCCAGAAGTATTTCACATTTCTACTACACTCTTCTGCTCTCAACAGAATATCCTATATCACCAGGCTTGAAATTTTGGGTTTGGACATCCTTGAACTACACCACCTATGGTTGGATTTAAGCGTAGTACACATAATTATTTGCTACAATGTCCTACCAGTCAATGACTATTTCAGCTTCAACCACAACAATACAAGAGCACACAACAGATACAAACTCAATGTAAACCGCTCCAAACTTGATTGCAGAAAGTATGACTTCAGCAACAGAGTAGTCAATGCCTAGAATGCACTACCTGACCCTGTTGTTACATCCTCTAACCCCCACTCCTTTAACCTTAAACTATCCACTGTTGACCTCACCCCATTCCTAAGAGGTCTGCAAGAAGCATGCATAAGTGCACAATCATGCCTACCGTTCCTGTCCTATTGTCCCCATTTATTCATACCTATTTCCTGTATTCTTACTCATGTTTATACTTATAGCTATTATCTTGTAAGCGATTGACAAATTAAATCAAATAAATAAATAAATTAAATAAACATGATTATGTTGGTTCAATCCATGATCGCTGGTTTACTTGTTGATTGGAAATCGCTTGGCATATTATAGATATTATTTGCACAGATCTGTAATCAATATCTTTCATCATTCATATATTTTTTAAATTCTTCCATAAGCATCTTCCATAAGTCTTAACAAGCATAGAAACTTTGAGAACCATAGACCAACACATCTAAAGAGGAGTACAGTAGAATGAAGCTACATTAGAATTTCATCTATTGAAAAATGTAGGAAGTATTTGAGCTTGCTGGAGAGACAGCAGCTTCTCTGCGGAGTGGGAGGGAATCTGCTTCCTTTCAATATTTTAGTTAATCCAGACATCTCAAATTTGGGATACAAGACAAAGGAGTTTCCAAAGAACATTGTCAATTACAGGCATTATATGGATTCCTCTTTAGAAGAGTAATAGAAACTTTACTCAGGACTGAACTGGAATCATGCCTTCAATTACAGGCTTGTTGGCAGAGTGCAAAATAATAGTATACTACTTTCCACACTCCTGGATAGAGATTAGTGGAGTAGGATAAATTGGGTTTTACAAATAGGAAAATAAGCAAAATAAAACTTTACCCTAAAAACAAAGCATGTCTATTATTTTTATTTTAATTAATTAATTTATTTTGCAAATCTCTTACAAGGATAAACATAGCTGTGAATACATGAAATGAATACATATAAGAAAAATAAAAGAAACAATAGGATAGGTAGGCACGTTGGTGCACTTATGCACGCCCCCTAGAGACCTCTTAGGAAAGGGTTTGGTGCGGTTAACTTTGAGTTTGTATCTCTTGTGTGCTCTTGTATTGTTATGGTTGAAGCTGAAGTATTGATTGACCGGAAGGACATTGCCATGTATGATTTTATATACTATACTTCGATCAGACAAAGGTGGCATAGTTCTAGGTTTTCTAGGTCTAGAATTTCAAGTCTGGTGCCATAAGGTATTCTGCAACGAGTAGAGGAGTGTAGAACTCTTCTTGTGAAATATTTCTGGACTTTCTCTACTGTGTTAATATCAGATACATGAGGTGGGTTCCAGACTGATGGGCTGTATTCAAGTATTGGTCTAGCAAATGTTTTGTATGCCCTAGTTAGTAGTGTGATATTACCAGAGAAAAAGCTACCTAGGATTAGGTTAACAACTCTTAATGCCTTTTTGGCTATGTAGCTACAGTGGGCTCTAGCACTTAGATCATTAGAGATCTAAGTACGTATTCACAAATGGAGGTAAGTGTCATGCTACCTTGGTATGAGCTCTTATTCCTGATTACACAAGACTTGTGACATGAGAATTGTTCCATTTTTTCTCTGAAATGAAAAAAACACAGCATATATATGCTTGCCAGAAGCTATCAGGCATTCATTTTGAAACCTGCAGAGAAGGATGATCTTGGAATGCAGCACTGCCATCTGGGGGATGAATTAGAAATCCAGCAGCTAAACTCCAGGCTTACAAGCAAACATTCTTGCTCATGCAGACACATGCACACAGACTGATGATGTGTTCATCCTAAACTGTCAACAAAACAACACTTTCCCCTTGGAGTAGTACTTCTTTGGAAGGGCAATATCATATTCCACTTTGATACAGAATTCCTCCAGAGCTGTGCTTCTAAAGGCATAAAGTAGCATTAGCTTTTTCATGTTTCTGACATCTCTCTTTCTCTCTCTCCCCTCCATTCCCTTTTAACTTCCTTGCTTGAAATACTCTATTATGCCTCCTTGCACAATTACAGTAAACAAGGGCAAAGGTGATTTGCTGATTCTAGTTAAAAATAGCTGTGGCTCCAGTCTTTTGAAACTCATACCAAATAATAATACAGAAATTATCATAACCCTCTCTCTTGACACTCCACTATACACAGGTACTCAGTCTTTACATATAGCATTTCCTTCACAGCCTTAGCTTTGTAAATAATAGCTTTCTTCCTTGACTACCTCAGGGGATGGATGGCAAGAAATGGCCTATGCTCCTCCCCCATAAAGAATAATAATGAGGGCACTAAGTTCACCCGCCCTTGATAGAAGTCAGGTATTTGAAAAATGGGATTTAGTGTGAAAGCAGCATTTATGTTCAAAATAAATTGCTTCCATTCTTTGCTCTGGTGGTCCAAAGACTACTTCTGTATTTCTTTTCATAAAAGCAACATTTTGTTGCCTAAGTCAATTGCCTGAAGAAAAGGAAAGCTACAATTTTGCTATTTATGTTTTACCATCTATAAATGATTCCAGTCTTATTGTGGCATAAAAGATTATGATAATATGGAGTCATGCAATAATCTGTTAACATTACGTTACATCTTTTGTGTCATCAGTTCATAGTGGCTTCTAAAATGATATAAAAAGGACTTACTGTGAAATAAATCATAGAGTTGGAATGGATATAAATTTGCTTAGTAATGAATAAATGGCTGCTGAAGTTCCTGTAACAACATTGATGTAACATATGCATTGCATTCTTCATCTTGACTACTGTGTTCTGTATCAGTTGTTCTCATGTACATATTGCTAGCAAGGCTCTGACCATAACTCAGAATCTGGTAACGCCCAGTTTATCACAATTGCTGTCATTCTATGCTGTCCAGGCAGAAAGCGTGAGGATGAAAAACTTCCTCATGATCTCTTCTATAGTTTCATTTAATTTCCCAGCCACTCAGGATTTAAGCTTTGGAAAGGTTCAGATTTGCATTTAGATTCAGCAACACTGAGCCACGGTGGCACAGTGGTTGGAGTGGCAGTACTGCAGGCTACTTCTGCTGGCTGACTGCAATTCTGTTGCAGAGATTTGGCAGTTCAAATCTCACCAGGCTCAAGTTTGGCTCAGCCTTCCATCCTTCTGAGGTGGGTAAAATGAGGACCCAAAATTGTTGGGGGCAATATGCTGACTCTGTAAACAACTTAGAGAGGACAGTATAGCACTCTATATAGGTACTATTGCTATTGCTATTCAAAGGAAGAACTGAAAAATCCTTGTCATGGCTGCTGTTGAGCAGAAAAAGTTTGGGACATTGTTCTTTTGGGAAAAGTTGCAGCAACCTGAGCTTCTTTCCCCTTACACCGCTGCTAGTTATTCTTGAGGTGGGAATAAATATTCTTTAGGTAAAGGGTTTTTAATGGGTTTATGGATAATAATCTGGGATTAGGGGGAGGTAATATTGTTATATTACCTTACTTGACAAGATTGAGAGACTGATGTAGATTGTGATATTATCTTACTTGCCAAGATTGAGAGACTGATGTAGATTGTGATGATGTAATTGCTTTAGTTTTCTAAGCCACATAAAGATTTATGAATGGGTCATCACAGAAAGTGTGTTTAAAAATAGATATGAATATCTTGGCAGTATTAAATCAAGGAGTGAAGCATATCATCATGGCATGTGAAGCTGGACAGTCCAAATGAAAGCCTGCTTCCAATAACAGGGAACCAGGAAAAGGAGAAGCAAATTTGCAGCCCTTCAAGAGGACCTACCAGTTGAAACAATAATACCTTTGAAGAGCAAGATGAAATGAGACAGAGAGTTTTGTTGTGCTGGGTCAGGCATTCTTCATTTTCTCCATTCAAAATGACTCATAATTAATGTAGGAGTATGTGGAGGGAACTATTGAATCTGGCTTAGTGAGACTTTAAAAAGCCTCATAAGAAAATATAGATATCATTTTAGAGAGTAAGAGAGGTACTAATAATTGGTTAGAAACCAGATGCAGAGAGTAAGAACAAATACATCTCAGAATGGAGGGATGTAAATAGCAGGAGTCTCTTACATATCTTTTAAAATTATTCATTTTTTGTCAGAGTAAGCAATGTAGTAGCCAAAAATTTATCCATCCAAATGATCATAGCAATCTACCACACAACTTTATGAAAAAAGAAATTCTATACTCTGGATCATTATAGGGAAAATTGTACATAAGATTTCCATTGCTATAATTCATACAAACCCATAATAGAATCCAACCTTTAATGCTGTGTATACTATTTGCCATTCAATTTCCAAAAATGACAAGAGCAGTAAATGGTGCATAAAATGGCATTCAGGATGCTTTTCTGATAAAAGATTATAATGTTTGATTTAACCTGGAGAAAACAGAAAGTGTATTCAATGATTTTATAATCATAAAATATAGATAGGACATTGTTTTTCTTTCATAAAATTTCAGATTATCTAATGAAACCAACTGGCAGAAAATTCCATTCAGAAGTGCTTTTATATTTATTTATTTATTTATTTATTTATTTATTTATTTATTTATTTATTTATTTATTTTGTCAATCGCTTACAAGATAATAAGTATAAGGATAAACATAGTTATGAAATGAATACATATAAGAAAAATAAAGGAAACAATAGGACAGGAACAGTGGGCACGTTGGTGCACTTATGCACCAACTTATGCTTTGTCTCACAGGACACTGTTAAGCCATGGAATGCCTAGCTTCCAAGATGGCGAACTTGGAAAGTCTTAAAAGGCAGGTGAATGAGTGATCTATAGCTTTTGAACATGATAATTATATGTTGTGTATCAGAACACAATATTTTTCAATGCAAATGGCTTTGTTGCATAAATAGAGCTTTCTATTGTGCTCCACCACCCCAGTTCTGTTGTAGGTTTTCCATTGGCTGGGGAATAGTAGGAGTCTATACATCTTAACTGGCCAAGATTAAGAAAACCTGGGCTAGGCATTTGTTTGGCCACTGTATGGGCTAATAGATAGAAAGGCTGCTTTATCCTTTTGTAAAATGGTCTTTTTTGAGCAATAGCCCATTGGGAAGCAAAGTTATTGGACTGGGAGAAGAACTTTGCTGCAGCATCTCTTTGAAATAGGCTTAGTCAACTCAGATTTCTCAAAGGCCAGCTCTCAAAGTCTAGCTAAGTGACTGCAAAGAAGAATTTCTGAAAGGTGATCACACATCAGACTGCTTTCTAAAACCAGTTATTTTTCTTCATATTGCAGTCATTGTAAAATGAACAGCTTTAATTGAGAAAAATGTATCAGAGAGGAAAAAAAATCATCCAAGTACCATGAACTTGGCTGCCACCAGTGCCCACAAGTAAGAATCAATTTGGTTTTTAAAGATGGCTTTTACTGTGAAGAATTTTCTGCAGATTCTTTGGTTACACTGCTCTTTCTGTTACCACACCCCTGCTATTCTTTTTTCTCTTTTAATGATCACATTCAAATATAACCTTGATCTTTTGAAATAAATCTAAAATGCTGGGAGCTTTTCTTATTCCTTTCTTTAAAGGTTAGGAAAGCTGGAAGGCAGATATTTCAACAAGTTCACACTTGGGTCAATTTTGAACAGAAGAGATGCTAAATATGTAAAACATAGATTATGTAAAACATAGATTAGATTCACACTCTGTGAAGTTTCTAAAGTTTCATTTGTCATTATGAAATGAACAATTAAAATACAAATGTGTGAATTCTGCTGCATTTTTATCCAGTTCTAATGCTAATTACTGTTAGTCATCCTTCACTCCACAGGATCCATCCGTCGCCTTTGTCACAATTTGTTTCTATGAGTCCCAGAGTTCACTATTCAAAATTCATGTTTCCACTTGAAAATCAATGGCATAGTTTCCTGATATATTTAGATGAAAAAGTGGCTGTGTACCCAGGCTTGGGGCTTCAAATGTATTTAGGGCCCTGTTCCTTGGCTTTACAATCAGTTGATTAATTATCATAGCTCCTTTTTGTACTTATTTATTTTGCAGCTGTTTTTATTGTTTAATGTTTTTTTTAAGTGTTTCATAATTTTAGAATAGTAAGCCACCCAGATTCATTTGGTTGAGTTGGGGGGGGGGCTATAGAAATTGAAAATAAAAATAAAAATCCTATTGCATGATATGAAGCTTCGACAGGATTGCAACACTTAAAATCTCAAAACAAATTCCCAGAGCAAAACCATCCATTGATGCATCCATTTAGCATTAACTGTCAGTGTAGGAAATAAGTCTTCATGTGAAATATTGCAATCATAATTCTACCTTTCCTCTTATGAGTACGCTTCTTACACGTAGTCAAAAAGATATATCAATTACTGTCTCAAGAGGACATTTTCTTTTCATGGCCATCCTATAATCTTTCTCTCTCTTTCTTCAATATAGTTATTTTGGGGGTGGAAATAAAAATTGTTTTTCCTTTAAGAACTCCAAAAGTAGTTGTAGAAGTAGTAGTAATAGTAATTCTATCTAGGACTCTCCTCCCCTTAAAGTAGTAATAGGATTAGTGACACTTCATTGCTTCCATCCACTACAATCAGCTGAAAACTTGAAGGAAATATATAAAAGTCCAGCAATGCCAGTTGTGTGGGGTAAATTGATTCTTTTACCCTGAACCTCTGACCAGTGGTGGAAGCTGAACAGATTTCTGCTAGTTCCTTGGAGTTCTGTAACTTGTTGTTCATTGTTCCATTACACTGCTCCTGTCAGCTCACACTGACGAGAGGCAATGTCACTTTTTACCCCTCCATCAGAAAATCCACAGTGAATACAGTGGCGGCAAGTCAATAATTCCTATTAAAAGTCAGTAGAAGAGGAAGGAAAGTAAATAATTTTCCTCAGGACACATTGCCCTTCTTGTGCAGAAAAAAATAAAATTATCTTTGCTGTTCTGTTCATGCAGGTTGTTCACAACTTATGACTATAATTGAACCTGCAATTACAGTTGGAAGTTGTGCCGGTCATTACACAGGTCTTTGCAGACTTGATTTTTTGTCATTTTTTTGGTGGTTGTTAGGTGAATTTGTGGTTGTTAAGCAAATGTTGAGACTGACTGTAATATGAATGGACCTAGGATTGGTTTCCCATGAATGGAAGAATTCCTTCTGTTCCTGGAAGACAGAAAAAAAGCAAGTGATTTCTATGGACTCTCACTTTCCAATCATCTAGGGACCAATCTTTCAGAATGGTGGTGGTGGTGGGGAATACTGGGGTAGCAGAGAGTGGAGAATATATTTTCTTACTCCTCAATTGGAGCCTTCTGTGGAATTTCATCCAGAAACTGGCATCAGCTAAATTATAGACAAATAAATTGCCTGGGTGTTTTATCAACGTTTTTTAGCAGAAGAAATTTCCCCACAATCTCTTGGAGACAGGAGGCCATTTAATGTTCTAAATGTTCTAAATCATAGCATGTTTGTACATGTGATGCTATGATTTTCTAACTTTACAACAGGATGGTCATAGTCCTTTTGTACAGCCTATAGGTGAATATGGCATTAAAATGCTGCCATGATATGGGGAGAAGCAATCAAAACACATATATCTGGTGCACCAACTTCTTCATTATGAACTCCAAGAGGCCAATTAGGCAAATTGCAAATGCCTAAATAGAACAATTGTCTTATCAGACAATTCAAGTGTATTATGGACTTAAAAACAACTAAACACAGTTACTACATGATTTTTGGAGTTAAAAATCCAATAAACAAGGAATAAACATTTGTAGTGTTTGATAATTATGAAACTTATTCACCAAAACATATCCTGTCTATTTATTTTACTATGTGTTTGAATTGTTTTAAATGTTTTGTAAAACATATCCCAAGAATTTACAACTATCATTGAAAGTTGTAAATATTTTAAATGGTTTATTTCAGATTAATATTGATATATATTGATGGTTAAAAAAATGATGAGTGTATAGGAAAATATAAAAGACATAAGAATGAATATTATTGTGATATTGATATATGTGAATATAGATGAATTCCTATGTTAATAGTTTTACAGTATTTTAAGCAAATTAATAATTTATTAAGAAAAAAATCTATAAGAATAAATTTATCTAAATTATGGATATCATATGAGGATGACAGTTTTAACTTTTCTAATTTTTAGCTTCATCATTAGACATTTATTTTAATTTAAATTCTCAATGGCTTTCAGATGATCAATGTTGTAAGAACAATTAGAATGTTTTTTTATTTAGCCACACAAGCAACATCTTAGGAACTCAGCTCCTCTTTTAAATTCTATAGTTCCTCTCATAAAATAAAATCTTACAAAATAAATACTATCCTTTATTGCAGAAATAATTATTATAAATTATCTTTGAAAAATGATGAAGCATATACATAACGTTGACTGTTAATCACATCCTAAATTTATAATTTGGAATAATCCCATTTTGAACCTCACAGGAATTTTCTTCCCCTTTTCATGGGCAAATCAGTTAATTAGCAATAATTTTTTAAACCACTTGAGTTACCGCAAGGGGAATTTGAATTATTTTAAAACACAGATGATAGTGTAGTTACTGCTTTTAATTTCACAATTTGGTTCAGATGCCTTAGTTAACATCCATTATTTTATTGTTGTAGCTAATTTTTTTATAATTCATAAAACTTGGGAGCTGAATATTCTTTACACCTATATAAATAGAGTAAAATTAGAAACACCACATTTTTTATTGATATAATATATAAAACAACAAGGAGAAACCATTGCAACATACCATGCATGCACATTTAGAATGTCTGATTTATTAATGCTAAAATGAGTTTTGAATTATCCTAGCCTACAAATTGTTTACAGGCAATTAAAAATAAAAACAAAAACTATATTCATTTGCAGAATCTTTGGAATAAAGAGTTGAAAAATCCCAACTAGTAAACTAATATCTAATTAGAACTAATTAGAAGATGATATTATACATATTCTTTATGATCTTGCGATTGAGCCAGTATTTTTCAATATATGTTTGACACCCAAGAAAAATAATTAAAAGAGTTAGCTGTCAATGGAACTGTAAAATGTTGGAGAGGACTCTTGCACATCTGATATGGGCTTGCTCAACTATGTCACTGTGCTTTGATATTTGCTAATATAATTTGTGGAAAAAAGAGGAAATTTTGTCAGAATTTAGAAATTACACTGGGAGGAGCCTGCATTCATCGACTTACTCTGTTTTAGATTGTTAAAATCATTGAAGTGAGACTAGGAAACAATTGGCCAGCCAGGCTGATATTTTCATAAAGGTGTTATATAATCTCATTAATTGCTGATGTGTACTCAAGCATCTGGATCCTGGTCACTAAAAACTTTAGGCACTTTCTCAATGCACAACAGCATGGAACTTAGAAATGCCGTAAAATAAATAAACTAAAAAACAAACAAACTTGGACAAAGAAAACTTCTTCAAATCAGAGTTTTTCTAGAAAGGTTTTGGCAGTTGTTTTAAATGGTAAGAACTTGAATAAACTGCTAATGGAAAATTAAGGACCAGTGTGTTTAATTTCATTTCCAAACTATCTAAAAATAAGCACTGGATGCATTTAAAATATAATTTTGCATCCAGAAGTTACTATCCCACTCAGAAGATTGACTGCAGACTGACAGCATTTCTACCTTGTCTGAATTCAGTTGAGCTTTTCATCCCAATTAATTCAATTAATTAATTAATTCAAGCAATGTTCAAGAGCAAGTGATAAAGAACAATAAAGCTGGCTGTAATCAGCATATGGGAAGCAGCTCATTCCAGAGCTCTAAATCACCCATGTAAATTTATAAGCTGTATGTTTATGTAAATCTTTAAGTAGATGTATGTTATTTAATAAGATGAACTTCCATAGGCCAGAATCCTTGATTTTGAATGAAGTTCTTCCACTCTCTATTATGTGCTTCATCTGACAGAAAGAATTATGGTTTACTAAGGCTAAAAAACCATAACACTCAATGATTTTGACAATATAGTTCATGATCTAAGGCAACCAAAACTTATTTTGAAAGAAATTCCCATTTAAAAGTTCAATAGATTCCAACTGTTCTTCACCTTTACTGTAGGCATACAGCCAGGCACCACACTTCCAGTATTTGAAGAATACATTGTCCAAAGTTTGCATTAGAAAAAATAGAATCATCACTGTCAAAAGATGCCAGTATCCAAAATTTGTTCAGTGGAAGAATTAGTCACATATACAATGTTAATATTTCCTATTTTGCTAGTTTTGCTTCTTTGTTTTAAACACTCCATGAAGTCAGGGGGTTCTGTCATCTGGCAGTTTGAGCTGAATGCCTATCTGCAGTAATATAATAAAGTTTTATGATGTCCTCATTTTAATGTGTTTCTTTCTTTGAGGGTATTTTGCCATTATATCCTGCAATTATCCAAAAAAATTGTGAAGTGCAATGAGCCCACCCACCTAGCTAAGCTGCAGACAGGCACACCAGCTTCTCCAAGGCTGCCTAGGCATTGGCCCTGAGACAATCTGTGTAGGCTACAGTCCCAAAGGAAAGAACACTGCTTCAACAACCTTCATTCCCTCTTCCAAATATGATATGCATTGCCTCCCCAGCTAGACACCCAAGCCACTTGGAATAAGGTAAATGCTAATTATGTCAAAATTCTCTTGAAGCTGGAAAATACACTGTCTCAACAGAATGACCCCATTTCCAAAACCCATTTAACTCAATCAACCTCTATCCAAATAAAGCCATCTTACCAATAGTCCTGGCAACACACCACTATAACTGGGCCATTGTGAGGAATACGTGCAGCTTGGTTGTGGCAATCACAATCCAGAAAGGATTTTTGTGCTGCTAAAACTATGCTTTTTTTTCAGATGTCTTTCTTCTCTGGCAACTTTTTTTGGGAGGATTAGATAAGCAAAATCAGTTAACTGGTTGATCAATTGCCATGATACAACCATTTGAGTCTAGTTAATTAAAGTTTGTATTTAATTGTATGTCTGTTTTGAATTAATTGTAACTCTTTGAGGGGTAACTGGCTGTATTACATTCATTTATTTATTTATTACATTTATACATTGCCCATCTTTCTGATAGGTAACTCTATTTGTAGAGTTATTTAAATATTTAATATTTAAATATTAAATATTTGTAGAACAAACCAACTCCATGACCGATCAATTAATGTGTTGTAGGAAGAAGGCCAAATTTATATATATATAATTTGCAGACTTGGGATGTTTTTTTCTCTTCAATTTTATTCTAATGAAAATGGAACATCTTAGTGGTTTGATTTATTTTACAAATCAAATGGTAGTTGCATTGATTTTAAATGATATAATTAATATGCTTGTAAGTTGCTTGGAAAAAGATTTCCTCCTAATATTCATGGGTTACTAAATGTTATTTAGTAATGCATGAATATTAATTGCATTGATAATCTTAAAATCATCATCATCATCATCATGTTTATAATTCAGATAAAAGCAATGTATTTGTAAAAAAATGACACCAAAACTGTAATTCAATAAGTCTTCAGCATTTTATTTTACCATTCCAATTGCAATGAAATATGTATTTATAATATAGTTTTTGTGATTAAGTCTCTATTAAAATATTTTAATTTAAAATATAAACTAAAAAACCTTTAGTTTAAGTGTTCCTTAATCTTAACCTACCACTGCACTATTAGCTGCAAGGAAAGTGTTTTGCATTGCTTACCCTGGAAAGAATCCAAGGTAGAGATAATACTAGTTTTAACTCTGCCTTTGTAATGCACACATTTTTTTTTTAATTTTCCCAGTATTTTTTCCATTACTTCAAGAATGATGTATTTTACCAATGATCAAGGCAGAAAGTAAATCTTGCTTTCACTGTGAGTCACCTTGCTGGCTGAATTATATTAATTACATAATTTGCATAGACAACTCAGTATTAGAGATCATAAACATTTAATTAAAAACATATTGCAGTTACCAAAGGGTTTACCCAAAATTATGATTTTGCAACCTACTAATATTTGAATTCCATGCACCTTAGTAATCAGTGACTGCAAGAATATATCTGACAATCACCAGTTAAAGTAGGCATTAAAAACTCTTTGCTGTGTGGCGCAATGGTTAGAATGTAGTATGGCAGACTACTTCTGCTTGACACCGGCTGCCAGCAGTTTGGCATTCTGGACTCACCAACTCAAGGTTGATTCAGCCTTCCATCCTTCCAAAATGAGTAAAATGAGGACCCACATGGTTGGGGGCAATATGCTGACTCTGTAAAACACTTAGTGAGTCCTGCAAAGCACTGTGAAGTGATATATAGGTCTAAGTACTATTGCTAGTGCTATTCTAAGAATATGATGATCCATTTTGACTTTGCCTTGAGATTCAGACCCTGGCAGTATTAAAGAAATGCCTTTCAAGTCCAAATGAAAATTGTTCTGGTACATCCATGACATTGTCCAATGCACAATGGCAGCTGAAACCTGAAAAATAACTACAGTGCTTTATTTTAATTTCTTTATAATGTCAGGCATGGTTTAAACTGATATAAGATAAATGTTTTGGGCTAGGAATCCACTTGTTAAAGTTAATGTAGCTTTTCGGGTACTTTTTTATTTAATTACAAATAGGGGTGATAAAGAACTAGATAACCAATACATTTTTTGGAGAGACAATATTCATGTAAGCCACCTTTCTTCCAGCTGTGCCTTATTTCAGACTCTTTTTTTCTTTTGCCATTGCCATCAATGATTTAGTAAACGAGAATGTCTTCAGGGAACCCCAAAATATTGAAACAGCTCTTGGGATTTAGTTAAACTAAGTACTTGATTAAACTATCTTCAATTAAAAGTATCAATCACTTCTGTCATTACAATTACTTCATTTCATAATAAATGCTTTGGATTAGATTTGGATTAAGTACTTTACACCTTAAATTATAGCTCACTACTCATTCTTTATGGCTTATCAACTACTTAATTGCAAAAAGGAAAGCAAGAAGAAAAGAATGTGTAGCCCATATTATAATACATAGACAAGTGAAACTTGAAAAATTAGAATATTGTGCAAAAGTTCATTTATTTCAGTAATGCAACTTAAAAGGTGAAACTAATATATGAGATAGACTCATTACATGCAAAGCAAGATAGTTCAAGCCGTGATTTGTCATAATTGTGATGATTATGGCTTACAGCTCATGAAAACCCCAAATCCACAATCTCAGAAAATTAGAATATTACATGCAATCAATAAAACAAGGATTGTACATAGAACAATATCGGACCTCTGAAAAATATAAGCATGCATATGTACTCAGTACTTGGTTTGGGCCCCTTTTGCAGCAATTACTGCCTCAATGCGGCATGGCATGGAAGCTATCAGCCTGTGGCACTGCTGAGGTGTTATGGAAGACCAGGATGCTTCAATAGTGGCCTTCAGCTCTTCTGCATTGTTCAGTCTCATGTCTCTCATCTTTCTCTTGGCAATGCCCCATAGATTCTCTATGGGGTTCAGGTCAGGCGAGTTTGCTGGCCAATCAAACACAGTAATCCCACGGTCATTGAGCCAGATTTTGGTGCTTTTGGCAGTGTGGGCAGGGGCCAAGTCCTGTTGGAAAATGAAGTCAGCATCCCCATAAAGCTCATCTGTGGAAGGAAACATGAAGTGCTCCAAAATCTTCTGGTAGACGGCTGTGTTGACCCTGGACTTAATGAAGCACAGTGGACCAACACCAGCAGATAACATGGCTCCCCAAATCAACACAGACTGTGGGAACTTCACACTGGACTTCAAGCATCTTGCAGTGTGTGCCTCTCCATTCTTCCTCCATACACTGGGTCCTTGGTTTCCAAATGAGATGCAAAAGTTGCTCTCATCAGAAAAGAGGACTTTGGACCATTGAGCAACAGACCAGATCTGTTTTTCTTTAGCCCAGGTAAGACGCTTCTGACGACATTTGAAGCCCATGTCCAGGATCTGTCTGTGTGTGGTGGCTCTTGATGCATTGACTCCAGCCTCAGTCCACTCCTTGTGAAAGTCCCCAACACTTTTGAATGGCCTTTTCCTACAATCCTCTCCAGGCTGCGGTCATCCCTGTTGCTTGTGTACCTTTTTCTTCCACACTTTTCCCTTCCACATAACTTTCTATTAATGTGCTTTGATACAGCACTTTGGGAACATCCAACTTCTTTTGCAATTACCTTTTGAGGCTTTCCCTCCTTGTGGAGGGTGTCAGTGATGGTTTTCTGCACAACTGTCAGGTCAGCAGTCTTTCCCATGATTCTCATTTCTACTGAACCAGACTGAGAGACCATTTAAAGGCTCAGGAACCCTTTGCAGGTGTTATGGCTTAATTAGCTGATTAGAGTGGGACACTTTGAGCCTAGAATATTGCACCTTTTCACAATATTCTAATTTTCTGAGATTGTGGATTTGGGGTTTTCATGAGATGTAAGCCATAATCATCACAATTATGGTAAATCACAGCTTGAACTATCTTGCTTTGCATGTAATGAGTCTATCTCATATATTAGTTTCACCTTTTAAGTTACATTACGGAAATAAATGAACTTTTGCACAATATTCTAATTTTTCGAGTTTCACCTGTACATAGGAAGTATGAGATGGGAGTGGGTAAGAATATGGAACCTGAGAATGATCTTTTGTTTCAGAAGAAAATGATAAATGAAGAGAAACGTAAGTTTTTTAAAAGATCACCATCAGTTGGCATGGTGTCAGATTAACTGTAGAACTATCTTCACCTCATTATTTTGATCTGTACCACCAGATTAGTCCAGGACCAGGAGAGTATGTTACAGACCATGTCAGTTAAAGAATTTCAACTGGTGAGGTCCAAGAACAGAGCTTTCTGCTCTTTGGAACATTCTATTCCCAGAGGTAAGGCATTCTTTTGGCTTTCTGGAGATCTCTGAAGATATTTGGAAATGTCTGAAGACCTGGCTCTGTTGATTTGCTTGGTATTCAAAGGGGAGTATACAACCATAGTTAAGTGAAAGTTAAGTTCAAGCCCCACCCCCTGCCTTTTTTAACATTATTAATTTTATCCTTGTTTTAACTTCCTCCTTGTTGGAGAGAGGCTGCTGAGCCAGGAGGAGGAATCAAGTAAGGAATTAGTCTGAAATCATTCTGTGGGCACAAGACCTTATTAGTCTGGCCCAGATGCAGACTGATAGCCACAGATTCCTGTGAAATAGATAGGAGCAACAAAATAATTGAACTCTTCACATGTAGATCTGGTTGTTTATGCCTAACACTCCTATTTGAATACAATATAAATTTTATGTTTTAATTGTACACTGACCAGAGTTGCTCTGTGAGTGAGATGGGCTTTCTCCAAATCTGATATACAAATAAATAAAATCAGTTACATTTTGCCTACTTCTAAACTGTTGCTGTAATATCATTTTAATTTTTTCCCAAAACCAATTGATGAAACATGGAAAATTTTCAGGTTGATAAGCTGAAATGGTTGTAGGCAATTGCTCTTCTAAGATTGAATGTTGCAAATAAGACTAGTGGGGAAATCTTAGCAGGGCTGAAAATTCCTAGAAAGCTGCATTTGTCAGGATAGCATTTTAAAAAGACAAATTGCCCAATGTTTTCTTTTAATATTGATCAGTTAAACTGTGAAAATATCATATTCATGTCAAAATAGAATTGAACAAGTTCATATAAAAAGTACTGAGGGAAAACTACCAAGAGAACAAGAATTGTATCATACTGGCTCCAAACATTTGCAAAACCTGAACAGGAAAAAAAACAGCATCTATATTTCATATCTTGAGAAATATATTACCATATTGGCAAAAAATAAAAGGATATGGAAAACTTGTAGGTAATAGCTAAATATTAAAGTATATAACTAAATAGAAATATATTAGATCTTTTTAAGTATTTATAAGTATTTATAAAATTAAAAGCCTTACAATAGAAGCCAAATTTCTTTAAACAAGCTCATTCTTGTTCAGTCAACCAGACTAGTGTATGTGGAATTTCCAGGAAATAATGCAAGAAAAGAATTTTAAGACTTTTTTTTTTGTTAAAGTCTTGACTAATGTCCATGAACAGTATCTGAGACTTTTGGACTAGGATGGTTATAATAAGTAATCAAATCAAATGTAGCCCATTTCTATTTTTTGCCTCTGCTCAGAGTTCTTGAATATTTTAACAATCAGTGTAATTATTAAAAATGAAATTAACCTCTAAAAATATGTTGACACCCTTCTTAAAGGTCTAATTTTTTTCACTTCACCTCTTCTACAGACATCTACAGATATTGCTGAATTGTGGCTACCTCCGAAAACAGTCAATCAATGGCGTTAGTTTAGTTGAATCCTCCATGTTGTAAGGGATGATTTCCTTCTAGCTATCCTATTGGAAGAATAAGGTGTTAATCTGTACAAGCTGCAGAACAATGCTTCTATAATAGAAACATGGACATTTGGTATTCTTCTGTTTCTTCTCAACTCTTCCAGTTGATTAAAGAGAAGTACATTTGACAGGGCAACACTTTACTATTCTAGCTGCCAGAGATATTTCACTAATGGAAAAGCAGCTATCATGACTGAGTTGCATTTCTCCTGCTGTTTACAAGGGAATTTTTTGCTAAGGAGAGAGCTGCTGAAGCACTCAGAGGAAATTGATCTTCTATACATTTGATTACTTTGAACACAGCTCATTTCATCCATTTTCACATGCCTGCAGCAACAAGATGGATCCCTGAGCCATAAAGCAAACATTCAGATGGGATAGGTGAGTACTACAATGTGAAAACTTTGTATTGCAACAGTGTGGCAGTATGTCAATGCCACTGACTTGGCAACAACCTCAGTTGTCAGGTATAATGTATGAGATGTTAGAATTTGCTTTTCCACAAAAGGGGAGAATGGTGATAAAGCAGAATGGGGGAGCAGTTGAGATAAAGAGTTCAATCCATGCCACTGTAAATACTTAACTTTGACTTAGGAAACAAAAAAGAAACCATTTAGCATGCAGCTGGAACAAAGACTGGATTTAAGTTGTGTGTGTGTGTGAGTGCCTGCTGTTTGGGCCTAAGATCTGGGATCTGCACTGGAGCATTAGTTCAGGGGATATATAAACAGTGGGGCTCTATCAGACTTGAGCACATGGCAGGGATTTCCTTTGTTGGATGTGCAATGACATACTCATGCTATACTCACGTATTTGCATCAAGTATCATTATGCAAATATATAATATATAATTGTAACATATGCACGACATGATGCATGTGCTACATTTGGTCTATGATCATATATTAATAAAGGAATCATGCATGTGATATTCTCCAGGTATTGGAAAGTCCATTCCTGCAAGGAACTCCATTTTATTATGAAAGAGTGCTGGTTTTGCCACTTGGAACATGCCTTTGCTTGACAAAAAAAAAAATTCACACCAACCAAATCTTATGATTTTAGCATATTGGAACACCTTCCATTTCAGAATGGAAAGAGAATGAGACTTCTCCATTCTGAGGATATATGTCCATGATTTTAGCCCACAATGGAGGAGTTAATTATTTTCCAAACCAGAAAAATACATAGATATAATGTAGGGAAACTCAAGCTACAGAAATAGCTGCCATCAAATGTCTTCATTATGATCCATCAGAATTCTTGAATCTATGCAAGTTATCATTCAATTAGAAGATAATTTTGCTAGAAACTGCTTTCAAATAGGTCTACTCAAGTCACTTCATGGCTATTGACTTTTCAAAAAGTCAATGTACAATGTGTCTCTTTTACATCATATTTATTCAAGAGTTAAACTACCAATTAGACAGGGAACATAGTATAGTATCTTCAGATAGCTTTATGGCATGAATTCCTTTAGGTTCTTGTTTGTTTTTCTGAGGAAAAAAAAGGAAAAAAAAGCCAAAACAAGCCTAAAGGAGTTTCTTGTTTTTAAATATTATGCAGGAATATTTATCAATAAGGTATACCTGTCTTATTTAATTATGTTAAATAGCTGTATTAAGATTGGCCAGGCAAGAATCCAGCACTATGGAATTAATATCCATGAGGCCCTTGGAGAAATACAGGGTTTATTGGGAATTGTAATTTAATATTTGAATTACAGTACAGGGGCAAACAAAGTGAAGCTAACCATTTGAGCATAACAGGGGGAAAGGGTGAAGTTAAGAGGAAAGAACAAAAACTACAAAATAGCATGCACATTTTCCAGGTCTTTATTACTCTTTATTGGGCAAATTGACTGGGACAATGTGGAGAAAGTAGATCAAGAGAACATGTCATTGAAAGCATGCAACCTCCTTTTAGTTCCTATTTTAAAGTGGACTCTAATGGTGAGCTTTTCAGCTACATACAACCTATGATAATTTCACTTTGCAATATATTTCACAAAAACCATTTGCATGAAAAGCTCATGAAGACAGATGAGATTATTTATTCAATAATGTTCGTTTTGTCCATCTTGTTTTACTTATCAATGTTTGTAAAGGTTGAAGATAATTTCTAAGTGTAGGATGCCTCTTAACAGGAATTAGTGGAAAGGCAAAAGAGTTGTAAATTAGGCTACAAAATGATACACATTTCCCCAGGAATATGGAGTAAAAAAACCTGATGGAGCCTTTCTCTGAGTAGATTACACAGGATTGTGCTCTTATATCCATATAAATTGAAATTTAGTTCCAATAGATAAGTATATGAGATGCTTGCATCAGGTGTACACAATAGGTGCAATAGCATCCAGCAATGGACAACTTAGTTCTTTTTGAAAAAAAATAAAAAATCCCAGGGGAGAAAGCCATGCTTCCTTTCCCAAATGTATTTTGAGACTGAGAATTAAATCAGTTCTACTCAAAAACTCAGTGGAAATTCTGTTCATGTTGAATATGAGTAGTAAGGAATGAGATTTTTTACCATCCTTGTTCCAGTTTTTTTTTTCCTTCAGTACAATACAGTATAGCTCTGAAATGCAGTAAATATTGCAAATTCAGAAAAAGAAACTCTGTGCGTTCTTTAATTCTAGAGACATTTGTATTGTTGTCTTGGAACAAAAAATGGTATGGTCCAGGTTGTCTTTAAAATACTCATGCAAGAATGTACCATAGTTTTTTGAAAAATGTAAAGGCTTACTGGCAGAAAGCGACAGCTTAAGAGGAATTCAGAATAATATGCAAACAAGAACAGATGCTAATTTTTTCATGACATGAACTAGAATCTGGTTCCAAGGAGAGGAAATACCTCTCAATGTAAGATTAAGTTAAACCAGCAAGAGCATTTTCCCAGATCCGATCATAGGCTTTAAAATCTTGTTATGTTTACCACTGTATTCATTTATAGAATACAGTTCTGATATCTCCCACAAGAATAAATTTGTTGCTCATTTATATGGAAGAGAGAGAGAGACACACACAGTAATAATCCAGCCATATGACAGACAACAAAATTGAAATCCCTTCACAATTTTCAATAAAATCCAAATGAGTACTTACTTTTTATATGCTAGCAATTTATGTTTTAAGAGACAAATTGAATATTGATCCTGGACAGTTTTACACAAATAATTAACTTTATATGCAGCATTGTTCATTAGAATGCTTAAGAATATTATAACTGATTATAGACGGAGTTTATAAACCAACGGAATTTATTTCAGACTAAGAGCCCTTGGATCCAGCATGTGATGTATTATTCTACTTTAATTATATAGTTTTTGTGAGGACTACATCAGCAGCTAAGATGACCAATAAAGGCTAGTAAACAGAAGCCCTTATTTGATTTACATTATGACATCAATTTTATAGTAATATTACTAAATTTTAGTAAAGGTCTCTAATTACAACAGTAAAAACTAGTACAAATTGCAAAATAGAAGAATAAAAGAGAGTAGAAGTGAAGAAAATAAAAAAGGGAAAAGAGAAAGAAAGAGAAAATAAAAAATAAGAATATAGTAAAAGAAAAGTGATAGAAAAGAAAAGTAATATTTAAAGAAGTGACTTCCTATCTTCATTACAAGTATATACAATTATAGTAATTTATTATCTTATTTTAAATGAACAATGATCTCTTCTTTCAATATCTCATCTGTTATCTATAAACAAATTAATAAAGCATTATCACTTCAGTCCATTGAAGGTTACTAGAGGTACCATACTATTTTTAACCATGGTCAAATAAGCCAGCTTTGCATTTCTTCCTTTTACTTCATAAAAATGTTTATGATCTCTGATACTGAGTTGTCTAGGCAACTTTTACACTTTAGGCTGTTCAAATAATGTTGTAAACTTCATTCCTTTTTTTTTCTTTGTTCCTTCTATGAAATTCTTCAAAGCTTTAAAGCCTCTTTTGTAAATTCAATATAGGAAAATTATGAATGTGACTCTCTTGTTTTGTTCTTTCTATATCTTTTTCTAATTATTAAGACATCAGCCAATTTCTTTTGTATGTCCAGTGAAACATATTTTTCCATGTCATTCTTGTAACCTGTCATTTTAAATCACTTGCAATTCAATCTCAATCTTGATAAGATAGAATTTGTTCTCTTTTATGATGTCTTTTAGCTGCAATTGTGTCTATTGGAGTAGAAACTTATAAAATTAATTTCTGAATCCATTATTTAAAAATACCCTTCATCATGTCCAATGTTAAAATATTTTGTTTCATTCTGTAATTTTATTTATATTTATTTATTAAATTTCTATGCCATCATCTTATTTAAATGGCTAATTTTAAATTGAATTTTAGTATTCTTCTCTTTTAATTGTATTTGTAAATGCCCTCTAATTTCCTCTAGTGTCTTACTTTAAATTCTATCTTGTTATGCTTTTTTAAAAAATCAAAACAAAACATTTTCTCACTGGAAAGATTTTTAATAAATAATTCTAAAATCTTATTTCAAGTTTATTTGGACCATTAGTCTGTAACTTTCTAAAATCAAAGTTTAATAATCTTTTGCTGTTTATTAAAAAAGTAACGTTTTTAAAGTTGCTAAGGATTGAAGGAAACTCATAAAATACACAGGGACTCCTTTTACCTCATGAGGAATAGCTTTTCTGGAATATAGAGAGAGCTGTAAAGAACTATGAAATGGTATATAAATCTAAGTGCTATTGCTATTCATTTGATAGATCTTTCCAGCATATAATAGAATAAGGTATTCTATATATAAAGTGATTAAAAATATGTTTTATTTTTTTAAACACATACATGTTTTGTACTGGAAATAAGGCCTACATTAAGTGCTAACACGGGACACAAGTTAGAAACAAAATTAGAAAGTTTGAGCATTGCTAGGACTATGAAATCAGTATTACATAAAAACAATAGTGTCCTACCTCAAATGCCAGACCAATAACACACTAAAATTAAATCTACATACAACACAAGCACAATTTTCAGAAGACAAAAAGACCACATTTTACAAGATTAGGAGCACACCATTTAAAAATGGATTATTCACACACATCAGATTCCCTCTTTTGACTGGCTTGTTATGGTAAAACAGACACAGTCATATGACATGGCATGAGTAGTTAACAATCTTTATCATACGCTACTCTGACACCACTTAAAACAATTCATTGCCCTTTATCAATATGACAAGGGGATGGAAAACCATCTTATTAAATACAAATGTATTTTCTCTTGCCTTTCTTGGGGTTTAATCTTGCTTTTCAGTTCTCATATTTAGTGTGATTTAAACATGCAAATTTAGTAAATTTACAAATTTACTAAGCCCTATTGCTCTGTAAGCAATAGCTTCCAACATAACACTCACAGTTCCAGTCTGCAACTGATCACATATTCCTTTTATTTGCATTTCTTTCTCTTAAAGTGTTAATTTTGGTAACATGTATTCTGTTAATACATGGCTGGTTGATATGTTCTGCTTCATCAAATTCCCTTCAGAAAATCATTGTGGAATGCAACCTTGCTGTGAGCATATTTTCTTCTTCTTCAAAAAATCTTTTCTGAATTCCACTGAATTTATATCCAGTGGACTGTCAAGAATATTAATTTCATCTCTCAAAGTAGGTGAATCTAGAGTCATGGATCAAAACTAAATTTAATTTAATTTAAATTGATGCCACTTCCACTATAAAAAACATGAAATCCCATCTGGAACAAGTTTTGGATGGATAGGTGAAACACTCACCAAATGTACCTTTACTCTCTTTTAAACATTGTCTCTTTTCCAGAACTTCAAAGAGGCATTTTAATATATTTGTTGCTAAGCGTACTATACATCTATTATTTTGGGAAGTATGTTTTCCAAATGTCAGCCTTTAATAATTATTTAAACATTGCTTTTGGCTGACCATAAATACATTGTGAACCCTATTTTGTCCTAATAAAAGAATTCAGACCTGGATCCTTGTGACATCTATTTTAGTATACTTTCTGCATTGTTATTCCTACTTATTCTGTGCAAGAAGAAATGCCAGCAGGGATTATCTGATTGACAAGCAGTCACTTAGACACTGTACTAGCTATTATATACTCCACGATAATTTTCACTGCAAGAAGGAAAAATAATAACAGCTATAAGCTTGTGCTATTTTAAATGAGTCTACCAATTCTGGAAGCATAAAGCCAAGGCTGATGAAAACCATAGTGTACACATATACACATGTCAAAGCCACCATTTTTAATGCAATCCTTCATTTAGGAAAAAGAAAAATTAAAAATTGTTCTTTTGAATCTGAATAATAGTATAGCTGCTAGTTCTGAGCTTTGAGAAATAGGTCAGCTAAATCTGTGCTGCCTGGAGTCTCTGCTATTTCTGACCTGTAATGTAATAGGAGCTATCTTCAAAGGAAAATTTAGCAAAATCTGTAGAACTGGATTTTCTTCAACAGACAGCTAAATTGATGGGCCTGAAAAAAAAGCAGAAACAAATTATCTTTTCTTAAGTAGGCAATGTGATTTGTTGTTTTCCCAAGAAATGCCATCTTAAACGCAGGCAGAAAAATAAGACAAACATCCATACTAAGAAGTCACTTTCCCCATATACTGCATTCTAAATGTAGCCTGTATTTAAACCAATTCCAAGTCTCAAAATGTGAAAAAGCACATGGGTACAGTGTTGAAAGCACAACTAGCTGAGCTAATGAGTCTAGAACAAAGATTCCTATTGCTATATGTTTTCCCCACAAAGGGATTCAGAGGTTGAAGGGAGTAGGCAAGAATTAAAAAAAAGAGTAATTTCTATGCCATTAACAAACTTTAAAATTAATCATGACAATAATAAAAGTGGGGGAGATAAAAGTTAAAGGCCTGGAAAATTATAAATAGAACAACAAAAATAATTGTCCGCATTGCTCACAATTCTGTTGAATGTTAACATTTCTTCTACCAGTTGGGTTAGAATTGGTTTTTTTCTTCAATACTTTAAGTCCAATATTTGAGTGATAATCTACCTACCTGATAATGCATATAATTTTCTTTATTATTAAATATGCAATTTCAGAAGACAGATAAAGATGAATTTCCTTTTTTTAAAAAAAGACTTAGTCATTACATACCAATGCAAATCATGTGTAGTTTTCATTAAAAACATTGTCTTTTATTTATAAGCTGAAAGAACTATTTCTGATGTAAAAGCTAACTCAGATTTAAATGACTGTTTTAACCAGAGTCAATGTCTTATATATTGTCAATGAGAAGTATTTTACTTGAAACATCTACAGAATTCACTGGATGATTTTTGGCCACACAGTCCACTCCCTCTTTTTGGGAGGTTAAGGGGGGAGGTTAAGGAGAATATAAGGGAAAGGAAGACTACATATATACTACTTTAATTGTTTTATTTTGTTGTATGAGGTGCAATGACAATAAAGTAAACTAACTAATTTTGCGTCCTCAATTGAACAATAGGAGATAAATCTTTTAAAAAATCCATTAATTTGGCCTACATGTTCTGAGTGATTATGTGCCATCGAGTTACTGTTGACTTTTACCAACCAAAAGAACTGTGCTCTCCATGATAATATACCATAATGTATTTCCTCAGGTCTTCATATATTCTGAGTAATGAGCACATAATAAGACCATGATGTGATATGAAATCCATATAAGGCTTATTATACATTTTTCTTATTTCTTTGAGCTAATGTTTGTGATTGTAAAAGAAAGTCTATTACTAGGGTTAAGAGATCTGGCTCGAATATATAACGATGACATGTATTTTTGTAATAAGTTCTACTGGCCCACCTTTTGCAATAATATTAGTTGTTCTACTTAAGTGAACATTTTATTTATCCAATACAATTTCCCTTTTTAAATTAAATTTACCATGTAATGGAAGCACCAGAAAATGATATTGACTGTCATAGGATTATCTTTTCAGACATTATTGAAGCTGGAAACTGAATTGGATTGATACAGATTGGAGCAGAATTGGATGTGATTTTTATTATTTGTCTTATATAAAAGCCATATGCTATAACAATTTTGACCACTGTATTTTTTTTCATGTTTCTTCTTTTTCTCCAAAGGAAACTGGAACATTTTATCAATATCAACAATATATATTGTTTTTCTTTTTGCAGTCTTTTTACGGAAAGATTTCTAAGAAGGTATAAACAAAGAAATTTTTTTTAAAAAGTTTCCCATATTTGTAGACTAGCTTTCTTCAACCTAGTGTCCACAGGATGTATTGGGACTAAAGATTCTAACATTCCCAGCCAACCAACTGAAAAACCAGTTTAGAGTATTGCTCCTCTGTTTCCAACATTCTCATCATTTTATCATTTCTTATTTTATAAATTCCTTAATGAGATAAAAGGCATACATGCAACATTTGTCTAACAATAAGTACTTTCTCTACTGCAGCAATGTATTTCACTTTGGCTGCTCTTATATATGGATTTCATTGTCACATTTCTTTCCTCAGTGACAATCAGCGAGTGACCAAATTATAGCTGGAAGAGTACAGCAAAGAAAAAGATACTGAAAAGATTCAAGAAAATTACACCAGCTGCTATGGCAAAAACAAATTAAAGCAAAATACAGCTCCAGGAGTAAAGATCCTAATGTTAAGATATTAGCTTCAACTAAAAAGATAGGATGGTAGAAATTTGAAGACAAACATTCACAGAGTCAATACCTTTAACAGGGTATCAGTAGTTCTTTTTAATAGTTACAAATTTCTGAATATATATCTTTCCATCCAGTGAGATAGTTTTTCAAAAATTGGAAAAATGAGATTATGTTTAGCTAAAACTGTTGGTTGATATGATATTTCATTGAAATACTGGTTGCCTCTGCAAAGGAAGCCTGGGAACCAGATTGGTGTTGTGGTTAAAGTATCCATCTAGAAACAAAAGTTCTTGTCCCACTTGAAGCATAAAGCCATCTGGGCCAGTCACTTTCTCTCAGCCCTAGAAAGGAGACAATGGGAAACAATTTCTGAACAATCTTCCAAGAAAATTGCAAAGCCATGTCCAAGCAATCTCTGAAAATCAGACATAAGTGAATGAAAAGGGGGGAAAGCCTACATAAATTAGGTACTATATTAAAGCAAAGAGATATTAAATCATAGTAAAGATCTGCTGGGAAATTGCTGGGGGAAATATCATTTAAACCAAAAAAGGGCCTTGGTGGTGCAGGCTGTTAATAGCCTAGCACTTAGCTCCAGCTGCCTGTAATTATTGCAGGCTTGAATCCCACCAGGCTCAAGGTTGACTCAGCCTTCCATCCTCTGGGGTAGGTAAACTGAGGACCCAAGATTGTTGGGGGCAATAAGCTGACTTTGTAAAAATGCCACTTAGTAATAAGCAGGCATATACAATGGAATGAAGGCTATTGCTGAGCGCATTGGGTTGTATCCCAAAAACTGTAAACCGCCCTGAGTCTCCGGAGAAGGGCAGCATATAAATATGAATAAAAATTTTAAAAAATTTAATACAATAAGGCTCAAATCACAGTAGCAAAAATCCACTCGCTTCCATCCTACCTGAGATAAGATTCTGTACTTATCGGAAATGAAACAAAAGAAAACTATATCTATATATTTACAAAGATGGAGATAAGGGTCACTGCTGCCAGAATCATCTGAATAACATCCATAATTTTGCAATATAGATACTACTGAGGCAAACATTTAATATGTAAGAATCTAAACCAAGGTATAGAAAGACCAGATTGCCTGAAGAAATATAAAACAGATATACATCTTTAATAATGTAGAAATAAGTATCAGTTGGGATATTACACAGTCTGTAAACAAATAAGCCAGTGGTTGTAGGGCAGTGAGTAAAAGGCAGAGAAAGTAATGATTTCATGGCTAGGTACTAAAAACTGAAGAATGTAGAAAACAGAATTCTTGAAGATAGCAGCTAAATGAGGTAGAGATGGTGGGAGGAGATCTCTTAATACCCAGGTTATAGTTTAACCCAGTGGTTCTTAACCTTTTTGAAAGAATTGCCCCCTTGAGCCATTGAGGAAGTTGTCATCGCCCCTCCCCAATATAACCTCCTGCCCCTCTCTTAGCGTCCCCAAGGGGCCAGCAGAGGGCTAAGAGGCGCAGGGGGCGTTCGAGGCACCGGCCCTGCAGGCTCACCCTATTGACTGTTGTTCCACACCTGAACCAGCACCTCGAATGCGGCAGCATGTTGGGAAAAGCCGCCGCCATCGCTTTCCCAAAGTGCTGCTGCTCTTGCATTCTTTCTGTCTTGTCTATCCGTCCGTCCGTCCATCAATCCATCCAAAAGGTCTGTCTGTTTGCCTGCCTGCCTTCCTGCCTATCTACCTACCTGTCTGTCTTTTTGTCTACCTACCTACCTACCTACCAATATAGATCTCTCTCTCTCTCCCAATATATTTCGCTCCATCACCCCATATTGCCTCCTTTCCATTCCTTCGCCCCTGTGTCGCCCCTTTTCATTCCATCGCCCCCCTGAAAAATGAAATCGGTCCCTGGGGGGCAATATTGCCCAGGTTAAGAACCACTGGTTTAACGAGCTCTCTTATTTAAAAGTCAGGTGATGGAAGGAGCACAGATTGAGGGCAGAAAAGATAGCTTAAGAAAGAAGTTAGCTGAGAAACGTATTTGGAGCAGTACAAGGGTGGACAACAGTGGCACAACATTCTGACTCAGGAATTCTGGGAGTTGAAGTCTACAGGTCATAAAGTTGTCATAGTTGCCCACCCTTGGTTTAGTATATGTAGTACTTTAGAAATGAATTGCACCTTTATGGAGTCTGTGCGATATTGTATGAGAGGCCAACTACTAACTGTGAAAACACATCCCTGCAGGGCACAAAAGTATCATTTCCACTGAATTCAATAGTTTTGTGTTTTTAGTTCATTTAGTTCACAGCTATATTTTACTGTTCTTGTATGCTGTTCCTGAATGATATATGTAATGCTATAAAAAGTTCAAAATTAGCAGTGGGATATAAAATTTTAACAGGTACTGATGAAAATGTAATTTAAAAACTTTATGGACATTTCTTAGAATTTAAATTGGAGAAGGAGCAAGTTAAAGAAACGATGATTGCTTGGGGGGAAATTTTGGATACAGGATTGATTTAGAGAAATGGCAAAAATTATGATTTCAAAATTATAAAATGACACTGTCAACTGCTTATAAAGAAAATTTGTATAAGATGTTTTACAGGTGGCACTTGTCCCCCAACGAGAATTGTGAAAATGTTTAAGAATAAATCGGATAAATGTTGGAAATGTCATCAGATACCTGGCTCATATTACCATATGTGGTGGACGTGTTCGGATGCAAAAAGATATTGGACTAAAATCCACAGGTGGTTGGAAAAATAATAAAACAACATATAGACTTTAAACCAGAAATATTTTTATTGGAAATTATACCGGAAATTTACAATAAAGAACTGTAATATTTGATTGTAAATGTGTTGACAGCGGCTAGGATTGTATTTGCTAAGAATTGGAAAAATGAAAAAATACCTATGCAGGAGGAAGTTATTAAGAAAATCATGGACTGTGCTGAAATGAGTAAATTGCAATTAGAGAACAAGAAGATAAACAGTTGTACATGATATGGGATTTGTTCTATCAATGGTTGGATAAAAAGATATGGTAATGTAATACATTAGGAAAGCTTATAATAGAAATTTAATAGATTGATATAAAATAGAATACAAATATATAACCATTGGATGAAAGTGTAATATAAACTTTATAACAAAATTGAGAATATCTCATATAAATGATGGAATAAATAGTTTAGTCATGAATGATTAACAACTGATAAATATATAAGCATATCTTAGATTGACAATGTGACAATTTATATAAACTGTGAGTGATGACTATGAAAGGATAGCACAAAAGATCTGTAATCAACTGACACACTGTATGTATATAAAATGGAAGATGGTTTTATGTTTTTTATGTTTTGTCTGTAATTGTTTCTCTTAAAAAAAATAAAAACTAGCAATGGGATCCTTTTTTTCTTATTGGACCAGACAAAAATAGACAAGCAAATGGCCCCTTATATTTCTGAGATGCAGCAGAGGCCACAAACAGACAGAATTATGTGGGTCTTTGTTTTTAGTGTTGCTTTTTAACATTGTCTATGATTCAAGGTAACAATTCAAGCATTATAATACATATTTAAAATGCCCTAACATCTTTCCTGTATATTTTTTATAATTTATTAAAAGAATTGTAGAGGTGTAAAGAAAAAAAAATGCTCACCCACTATATAAGTTAATTTTTGCATTGTCTAACCCATCTTTAAATAATATTAGGCAGTGAACAAGTCTAGCATACAATTTGCAAAGAAAGCCTATCAGCCTAGGTTATACAATATAGCATCAGACAGACTTTTAACAGAATGCATTAGCAATTCATACCTTTAAATCTGGCTAGTATTGCAGTTCATTTTATGTCAGATATAATATTGTAAATAAGTAGCTGAACTAATACGTTTTGCCTTGTTTTAGAACCTTTAAAAACAAGTTCTATTCTTAAAATAAATCAAGGTTTTTCTTAAAATATTTATATTTAGTCTTTATATGAACTATAGGAGAAAACAAATAACTGCCCTCTAAAATATACTTTTATTTTAGTTTAATACTTATACTCTTTTGATTTTCAAGTTTTCAAAACAACTAAATTTCAAGTTTTTGGCATCATTTGTTTCAGCAAAATTATTTAATGCTTGGAAAAATGTGTATTTTATGCTTTTTATTATGTGTTTTGGAACCAAACTCTGGCAATCTGGAAGTTTGATTGCCATGACTTGCACTACTGGCAACAATAATCAGCCTTCACTTTTGGCTCTGATTTTTCAGAGAGATTCCTAGGAAAGAGGAATTTATATCTCTCATTTCCGTCGCACTTAGCAGAGCAATGTTTCCTATTGATTTGGAGAAACAAATCAAAACAGCTCACTATGTCTAGACATGACATTTAGCACAGTATTGTCTGTTTGGAAAATATGGTGGTCTAAGACCAGTAGAAAGCAAATTCTAGTATTGACCAACAACTCTGCTTCATTAAAAGTATCATTGACATTTCCACAAATTTGTAGCATTCTTTCCTTTAGCATGAAGCAGAATAGCATTGACGTTTTATAGTTTTTGAAGTTTTGTGGCTCTTGTGGCAATAAATGCTTCATACCCATGCAATGGACCTTACTGTCTTCTATTTTTTTAAGAAGCTGTGTGGAATATATGTGTGTATGTGTGTGTGTTATATGGATAATTGAAATGGACTAGAATAACTGTGCAAAAATATTCCAGAACTGCTTGGGTATACATAATTTCCTGCGTCTAATATTTGGTAGCAACATTCACAAGGTGCCTGTCCCCATTTGGAGAATTTAGACCCCTTGTGGAATCAGGAAAGCCTGTTGAGATCAAAGGGAAGAGATTGCACAAACCAGCTGTTCCGTCTTTCTTACAGACAATCCAGAATAGCCATAGAGGGTCAGTGAGGTGCACCCATGACAGAGTTTGGTTTTTTTTTTAATTACATTTATATGCCGCCCTTCTCCGAAGACTCAGGGCGGCTTACAGGTTTTTTTTTTTGGGATACAACCCAGTGTGCTCAGCAATAGCCTTCATTCCATTGTATATGCCTGCTTATTACTAAGCGGCATTTTTACAAGGTCAGCTAATTGCCCCCAACAATCTTGGGTCCTCAATTTACCTACCCCGAGAGGATGGAAGGCTGAGTCAACCTTGAGCCTGGTGGGATTCGAGCCTGCAATAATTACAGGCAGATGGATCTTAAGAGCAGGCATTTAACAGCCTGAGCCACCAAGGCTCGTATGAATAGCAGCTGGGTGATTTCTCTTCTTGGCCTCATCAATTCATAAAATGAATTAAGCTACTATATAAATAGCCCACAGTGAAAGGTCATCTCATGGTTTCTACTACTTTTCCACTATTTATAAGAACTGGGCAATGTTGTCCACTTTCATCCTTGGTTTTTATTATCTGCATGGCTTGTTCCATTAGACAACAGTACATAGCTCAGTTGAACACAAATTTCAGGTGTCTTTTTTTCTTTATTTCTGAACTCCATACTACTATCATAGTGTTGATGATTTTACTAAAATAGCAGGATATTCTGTTAACCGATCCAAATTGAACTGATGCCTATAGCTGAAAATTTGGTTACCCATCCATTTAAGGAATATCTATTCCATTTTTCTACTGAATCCATTAACTATATACTGTATGAATCAATGGATCACTCAATGGATTGACAATCTGATTACATTTGCCACTTATGAAGGTTTCTATAGATTTTGTGTACAAATATAATGAAATACGGGTTTCATTTGCGCAAAATGAGACAAGTTAAAATAATATTTGTGGGCTTTTTTGCTTTTTGTCCTTTTGGAATTTCTTTTGGGTTCTGTATTTAACTGTTTTGAATAAAATAAAAAGATAAAAAGATATATACATTATATATGTGTACTTTAATCATTGTTTTAAATAACCACAAATAGAATTGAACTGAAATGATATACTTTTTTTTCCTTTTCTCTTTTTGTATTTTTCATTAAAAAAAACACTTTCTATGTGTTTTCATTTTCTTTAACAATGTTTTTTTTCTTTTCTTTCTTGTTAATACTTTAAAAAAGATATTTTTTAGAAAAGGTTAACAATTCAGTTTTACTGAGAACTTAAAGGAGTATCAGTAATTTAAAAGAAATTTGGAATAGAGAACTGACTTTTCTTTTTAGAAACATCTATGATCTTGTGTTTTTAAAAATGCTTAAATTTTTCATAGATGATTAATTTATCAAAAAGTTCTGTTTTATGCCTATCAGCTCCTTCAACAGGTGTTAAAACAAGGTTGGTTGTCTATCTTCCTTGCATGGACATTTAACAAATTGTAATACATGTCAAACTAAGCGTGGGGCTGTGACCTCCTAATCACACTCATCATCCTGTGTTTTTGTCATATACTCCAAATGCCACTTTCTTTCTTCCTTAATATATATTATTTAAAAAGAACATGCTTTCATGTTTCTCAGTTATGAATTTTTTTACAGCAATCAGTATTTTCATTTATTTTATGATGTTTCATGAATTATAATTATCCATGTATGAAGCTGAATAGTGGATTTCAAAAGACATGAAAAGAAGGGAATAATGACTCTTTAAATTATCTTGAAAAAAATTTCAATACATTTACAATGTACAGATTAGAGTGGGCAAAATGGTGGTTACTACAGAAGAAAATTCTAATTCAAACAGAACTTAGCTACAGCAGCTGCTAACAGCAAAATATCTTACAGACTATTGAAGGATTTTAGGACTAATTATTGGCTAATTATTAACTGTATCACCTATTCACCATTGCCTTTTTTCTTTACTCAAAGAAGTATTTGCTATACTTTTATCCCTTTGTTCCTCCGAGTGAAGCATGGACAATCTATGGCCTTTCAGACACATTTCTCATCACTGATAGTAGTAAATATATGAGTATGAGTATGGTATTGTATGAATATGATTAGATTTGCTGAAAGTAGAAGCTGAAGTTCTAAAACATCTGGGAGATCAATCCTTGTTCACCCATGATTTAGGAGCTTAAGGCAGAATATCCTTCCTTATGTTATCATGTCAACAACTCTACCAGTGCAACAACTGGGCAGGGGCAGTGGAGTGGCAGTAATTGCTTGTCGGGAATTATGTCCACGGGAAGGCCCTGTTCTGGAGATAGATGGGTGTGAGTCCCTCCTTCTGAAGTTGGACCTAGGGGTTCAGATGGGCCTGTTGTTAACATACCTGCCTCCCAGCTGCGTTGCAATGGCCCTGCCTGGGCTGCTCGAGGTAGTAGCCGGGTTGGCGGTTGAGTTCCCCAGGCTGATGGTGCTTGGGGACTTCAATCTGCCATCCCTTGGCAAATCCTTGAGTGTGGCCCAGGAGTTCATGGCCTCCATAGCAACCATGGACCTGACCCAAGTAGTTCAGGGTCCAACTCATTGTGGGGGAGCACACGCTCGATCTGGCTTTTATCTCTGAACAACGGTGCCGTGATCTGAAATTGGGGGAAATAGTTATCCAGCCCTTGTCATGGTCAGATCATTCCCTTGTAAGATTGGACTTCCTGATGACCATTCCACATTGCAGGGAGGCGGGACCGATTAGGTGGTTCTGCCCCAGGCACCTAATGGACCCAATTGAGTTTCAGAGGGAGCTTGGGGAGTTTCCAGCCTCCCTCACCCACAGCTCGACTGAGGCCCTGGTGGAAGCCTGGAATAGTGTGGCCACCGGGGCCATAGATCAGGTTGCGCCTTTGCGGACTCTCTCTGCTCGTGGACCTTGGAGATCTCCTTGGTTAACCGAGGAACTCCAGGGGATGAAACGGCGGAAGAGATGCCTAAGAGCTGGAAGAAAAGTCGGGCTGAATCTGACCGGACACTGTTAGGACATCATATTGATGCCTATCAAGTGGCGATAAAAGTGGCACAACGATTATATTGGGCCAGTCTTACCACGTCTGCAGACTGTCGCCTGGCTGCCCTGTTTGGGGTGACATGCTCCCTCTTAAGATCTGAGGAGGCGGGGGAACCTCTGCAGGGTAGGGCTGAGGAATTTGTTCAGTTTCTGGCAGATAAAGTCGCTCAGATCTGTTCAGACTTGGACTCTGGCTGGGCAGAGTCCACTGAGGTGGGAGGGGCAGGTCTTAGTCCAGTTATCTGGGATGAGTTTGTTCCTGTTGGCCCTGAGGATGTGGACAAGGCCCTGGGAGCAGTGAATGCCACCACCTGTTTGCTGGACTCATGTCCCTCCTGGATTGTCTCGGCAGGCCGGGAGACAACATGCGGCTGGCTCCAGGAGATTATAAATGCTTCTTTGGGTGAGGGATGTGTTCTGCATGCCTTGAAAGAGGCTGTGGTTAGGCCCCTCCTCAAGAAGCCTTCCCTGGACCCGGCTGTGTTAAATAACTTTCATCCTGTCTCCAACCTTCCCTTTTTGGGAAGGTTGTTGAGAATGGTGGCGCTCCAGCTCCTTCATGCCTTGAATGAAGCTGATTATTTGGATCCCTTGCAGTCTGGGTTCAGGCCTGGATACAGCACTGACACGGCTTTGATCGCACTAGTGGATGATCTCTGGGGCCCCGGGATGGGGTTTTTCTTCCATTCTGGTGCTTCTTGACCTCTCAGCGGCTTTCGATACCATTGATCATGGTATCCTTCTGAGTCGGCTCAGGGGGTTGGGAGTGGGGGCACTGTTTACAGTGGTTCTCCTCACCTGTCTGACCGGACTCAGTCGTGTTGGTGGGGGCAGAGATCGAGCCCTAGGGCCCTGCCATGTGGGGTTCCTCAGGGTTCCATCCTCTCCCCCCTCCTGTTTAATATCTACATGAAACCGCTGGGTGAGATCATTCATGGAGACAGGGTCAGGTATCACCAGTACACTGATGATACCCAGTTGTACATCTCTGTCCCTGGTCAATCTAGTGAGGCCATGGAGGTGATGTCCCTGTGCCTGGAGGATGTGGGTCTGGATGGGGACTAATCGGCTCAGGGTCAACCCTGACAAGACCGGCGGCTGGGTCTTGCCCCTCGGGTTCAGTTGATTATCCAACTTTGGTACTGGGGAGAGAAATTGCTCCCCTCAGAATGAGTTCGCAACTTGGGGGTCCTTCTGGATCCACAGCTACAATTTGACCACCATCTTACGGCTGTGACCAGAGGGGCCTTTGCACAGGTTTGCCTGTTGCCAGTTGCGACCCTTCCTGGACCAGGGGCTCTACACATGGTTGCTCATGCCCTTATCGCCTCTCGATTGGATTACTGCAATGCGCTCTATTGGGCTGCCCTTGAAGAGCACTCGGAGACTTCAGCTGGTGCAAAATGCGGCGTGAGTGATTATGGGTGCACCTAGGTGCTGCCCATATACCTATCATCCTCCATGAGCTCCATTGGTTACCGGTGGTCTTCCGGGTGCAATTCAAGGTGCTAGTGACAACTTTTAAAGCCCTTCATGGCTTAGGAGTGGGATACCTACGAGACCTCCTACTGCTACCTTATGCTTCCCAGAGCCCGGTTAGATCTCACAGGGAGGGCTTGCTCCAGATACCATTGGCCAGGCAATGTCGGCTGGCGGGTCCACAGCCTAAGGCCTTCTCTGTAGCGGCACTGTCCCTTTGGAATATGCTCCCTGCGGAGATTAGAACCATCCCAAATCTACTTGCCTTCCGCAAAGCCATTAAGACCTGGCTTTGTCAGAGGGCATGGCATTGAGACCTTGTTCTTCCCCGTATCGTCTGAATTGATATGAATGAGTTTTTGTTTTTACACTGTATAGGAATTGTTTTTAACTTTTTGTACGCCGCCTCGAGTTCCCTGTTGGGGAAGTGGTAGGATATAAATTTAATAAATAAATAAATAAACTGAGTAGAATTTGAATGCAGGTCTTCCACATTTCAGTCCAAACTGTTTATTATTACACCACCCATTCATTTAAATACCATTTTCATTTAAAAACAAAGTTAAAGGGGTTGGGATAAGTGTCATATAAAAAAAGTTTGATTCAGTATAGGAAGTTTGTGACAGCATGAAACAAATTATTATGTTTCTCTTATAGACATAATAAAAATATCCCTGGAAATCATTTATTGACAATCTAATTTTCCTAACAGTAGGAATAGAACGTTAGCTGCTTTCTGAAATGTTTTACTCCATTATTTGAAATTGCATGGCAACTACTTGACTAAGATATTGACCTTTTTTTTTTTGAAAAGTACAGATCAGTTAAAAAGCAAAGATGATCTCAGATTTGTTAACGTAGTTTGAGCAGATGGTCTGGCAGACGGTGCTACAGAATCATTTAGCAAAGGAGACCAAAAGAAGCAGCTTGTTTGAATGCATCACTGCTTGTAGGCAAGGGAAAGGTGGGGTGGGGGATGTTTAAAAAGTGATATGGATCTAGACAGGAACTCTGAACACTAAGTTTCTGTCAGTGAATATCAGTTGTGGTTCACCAGACTTTGGAAGTAACAGAAACAATTCCAAACGAAAGGCTCACATGGTCTTAATAGATTGGACTATTGGTCTTTTAGGTATATGAGTCTTTAAAATATATCATGCTTAAATTTAAAAAAAGAGCCATCAGGAATCTGACTGCCTGCACAGAGCACCAGCTCATCTCCTCACCAAAGTGCTATATATCTGTCTACTTTCACAGAACATGCTTTCAAACTCTTAGGTTGACAGAAGCTGAGGCGAGTGGCAGGAGCTCACCTTGCCATGCAGAACTAGGGCTCAAACGCCGGAGCTGAGACCATCTCCAACACTAGCCACCATGCCATTTCATGGCAGTTAATAAAAAAAATTAAAACTTAGAAAAACTCTATTGTATTGCTAAGGAAAAAAAGTGCTCTGAGAATTTTGTAAAAAAGAAGCAAATGGCCAAGCAAACTCTGAAACTGGGCCAAGAGAACTTGGTTTCCAGATTTTGCTTTTAGATCTCTCTGTACTTTTAAGAGTTGCAAAAGTATGAAATTCCAGGTATAATTGCATAATTCATTACCCGCCCCCACTACATTTTTTTTGCATGATCTCTTTCCTTCCATGAGAATATACATCAGTCTCACAAGTCCATTATCCACAACAACACCAGACAAAACTTCAGAGTTTTTAAGCAAAAGGTGAGTCATCCAGCTAAGGATTTACCTTTAGAAGTAACTCACTATAAACTCAAGGAAATAAATACGAGTGAAATCTGTCTTCTCTATTTTAATGCAGGTAGGGTTTGAATAACACTTTTTTTTTACAAAAAAGATAGTTTTGATTAAACATTAGGGAGAATATGTATGAATTGCTTGATAGAGAAGTTGATTGACTTGGAACCTTATCATTTAAAAATTGTAAAGTTGTGTGGTCAATTTTCAAGAATATCATAATAGCATTTTAGTTCCAAGAGCAAAGGTGGGATTTAATATTCCTTTCAAGAATAAAATCCTGTAATACTCTTTCCTTTAATCTAAGTTTTTGTTTTTATGGATGCAAGTCTATACATTTATGCTCAGATTGAACAGCCAGACTGATTTCAATAGCATTTTTCCTGATAACTCTGCTCAACGTTGAACATGAATGGCTCAGGAAATTAAAGACTCCGCTTGGGCTCTGGCTTTTATGGTCAGATAGATTTTTAATCATAGTCAAATATAAGTTACTAGAATAATGCCATTTTAATGAAACCAGTAGCATTGCAAAATTAAAGATTCCACTTTTAGATGTTAACAATAAATTACCTAAATTTATTATGTCTAAGTCACAGCTAAATGACTAGACAAAGTTTTCTTAAGTATAATATTTACATCAAGGAAAATGAAAGGAAGAAAAGAGCATCAGAAATTTTATCATTGCATCTGACTTCTATTGGAAAACTTTCAGTTTTTCTGATAATGTATTTGAATATTTCATCCTAAAATCTGCTCTCTTTTGTGGCAAATTGTGTATTTGAAATATTTTATGCCCCAGCTGAGGCATCCTTTTATTCTTTCTCTCTATATTTATTGTCATCTTCCTGGTGACTGAATATAATTAAGAAAGGGAATGCTTAGTGACCCTATATGAATAAATTGATTATCCCACTCCAGATGTGTGATCACCTTTTCTAGCAGACACTAATTACTACCATAAGAAATCATGAACACTGAGCATTTTTTCCGCATGAACAGACCTCATTCAAGAAGCAGCATCCAAAAATTTACTGAAAAAAACCCACTGCATTAACTCTCTCTCTGTCTCTCTCTGTCTCTCTCTGTTTCTCTCTCTCTCTCTATGCTCTCTGTAGCATAGCTTTTAATATCACAGAAGGAAACTGGATATTAAAGAAGAAAACTGTTACTTAAAAAAAAAACCCGAAGACAACCTGCTTATTGTCAGAATAATCATCAATAGTACAGGAATAGGAAGATATGGCTTCATCTAAAGTGAGACCAAGTCAGTTTTTAAGAGTGATATTGTCACAAAAATAATAATTTCCAGATATTTGTTTCTTCCCCAGCAGCTGTTTCAGCTAAGCAGAGGAAAACAATCACTACTATGTCTGTTCAGCAAGTGCAAATAAACATTTGATCAAATATGGTGTATCACAAATTACACTGTAACCTAAAATATTATGTCAAAAATATGCAAATACAATTATTTCATGGTTTCCATCATGAAATCAAATTAGCACAAGAAGTTGTAGTTTTCACTACTGAACTTTAAGTGACAAGGCTCTCCCTAACTTTCTTGAATGTACTTTTACATTTTCCAAGAACTTACTTAATATTCTTCTAGATTTAGTTTCCTTAAATGATGTCCTATTTAAATTCTCTAATGCTATTTAGCTTACCTCAGAGATAGGTGATTGGTAGGAGCAAGAAGCCCACATTATACCAACATTTTCATCTTTGAATTACAAAAGACCACTGAGCTTGGCTCCACACTTAGTACCGTGTTTCCCCGAAAATAAGACACTGTCTTATATTTTTTTTGGCTCCCAAAAACACACTAGGTCTTATTTTAGGTTGGAGTCTTATATATATATATATATATATATATATATATATATATATATATATTTTTAATGAAAAAAACACCATATTCATGTAGAACAATGTACATTTATTCATGTACTGAAACCATGAACAAATCATACGTGTTTCCCCTAACATAAGACACTGTCTTATATTTTTTTGCTCCTAAAACACACTAGGTCTTTATTTTGGGTAGGGTCTTATTTTCGAGGTAGGTCTTATTTTCGGGGTAGGTCTTATTTTCGGGGAAACACGGTATGTACACCAATGCATGACATACTAACTCCCTGGGAAAAACTCAATGCATATGAAGACCAACATAGACAAATTTAAAAAATGATGGTCTAAAGTGTTGTGGAGCTTTAGAGTTCAGACAGACAAGCACTTGCCACATAATAACCTAGACTTAACAATTCTAGATAAGAAAGACAAAAAAGTCTGGATAGTGGATATGGCAGTACATGAAGACAGTACAATAGAAGAGAAATAATTGTCAAGCCAATTTTTATCTGCAAATACAAGATAAAAAAAATTATCTGCAAGTGAAATAGAACGTTGTGGGGAGGAATAGCAAATGCTGAGTACCAATAATAATAGGCACTGGATACAATTCCAAAACAGCTTGAGGGCCATTTGAAC
>CM019154.1:8857123-9041015 GCA_009733165.1 Naja naja | reverse complement strand
AACAACCTAGACTTAACAATTCTAGATAAGAAAGACAAAAAAGTCTGGATAGTGGATATGGCAGTACATGAAGACAGTACAATAGAAGAGAAATAATTGTCAAGCCAATTTTTATCTGCAAATACAAGATAAAAAAAATTATCTGCAAGTGAAATAGAACGATTATGGGAGGAATAGCAAATTGAGTACCAATAATAATAGGCACTTCGGATACAATTCCAAAACAGCTTGAGGGCCATTTGAACACCACTGGCATTGAAAAAATCACCATCAGTCAGTTGCAAAAGGCAGCTTTGTTTGGAACAGATTACATCCTGCAACGATACCTTTAAGACCATCAAATATCTGCATCTGCCTATCTCAAATTCCTGGAAGGACTTAATAGATGGACAAAAATGCCAGATCCAATCTGAACATCTGGCTGACTTTGTGATGAACCATAATAACAATAATAAAAGGCCTGCTGGGTGTAATCCCAAAACATCTGAAGCACCACTTGAACACAATCAGCACTGACAAAATAATCACCAGTCAATTGCAAAAGGCGGCTTTGCTTGGAACACCTTACATCCTGCAGTGATATCTTTAACATCGTCAGGCAACAACATCTGCCTGTCCTGGCTCTTGGGAGAGACTCGATAGATGTCCAGTCTAAACATCTGGCTGACTGTATGAGCAACCATAAAATCATTCAGAAATAAGCTCAAGTTTATTTCCTTAATCAGAATAGTGCTATGGTTTATAAAAATTCTAAAAATGCACATGCTGAGAGTATTGCCTTTTTTTAAAACTAAGGGTTTGCAATTATTTTTCCCCTAATACAAAGTTATGAAGTCTGAAATTACAAAATAGGAAATAACTTTGAAGTCTAAAATTACAGTAGGGAAAAAAGTAGAACTTTAAAATTATGTGCTTTACAAATGAAATAATATATTTGGCTTCTGAAATCTACTTTCTCAATCCTTGAAAAAGGATTTAAACCTAAAATTATTTATATGTACCAGCATTAGTAGACATTCTATATTAATACATTTAGTCAGGGTAGGATTTCATGTTTGTGGGTATCATCAGACAGAACTTTTCCTAAAATAACCATGTTTGTAAACAAATTTTCTAATATAGAGTTTTGTTCTGGGTAACAAGCTCAACTACCAAACCTGTTTTTTAAAAAATTCTTTATTTCAAATATAATATATGTTAGATTGTGATTTGAATATTTAAGGATAGATGACATTGGAGGATGTTAATTAAATACTTGTTCATGCTTCAGCAATATAAACCATTTATAAGCAGACTTGAAGCATGAATAAGCATGTAATTAACTTTGCTAAAATTGTGCATGGAAACAATAAGTATACAGGTTTGTCACATGATTTACATTAGGATTCTTAATAACTGGTTCATATTTATGATGGCTGCAGTGTTCTAGGGTCATGTGAACATCTTTTGCGACCTTTTGACAAGCAAAGTCAATGGGGAAGACAGATTCACTTAACAACCTCGTTACTAATTTAACAACCACAGTGATTCACTTAACAAATGTGGCAAGGAAAGTTATAAAATGGGACAAAACCAGAGGTGGTATTCAGCAGGTTCTGACCACTTCTGGAGAACCGGTAGAGGAAATTTTGAGTAGATCTGAGAACCAACAAATCCCACCACTGACTGGAGATTTACAGTATCCTTCCCCTGCCACGCCTACCAAGCCACGCCCACAGAATCAGTAGTAAAAAAATTGAATCCCACCACTGGACAAAACGAACTTAACAGATTTCTCACTTAGTAACATAAATTCTGGGCTCAGTTGTGGTCGTAAGTCAAGGACTACCTATACACAATTGATGTTTTTAAATGTTTTCTGAATGTGATATTAGTATGGCATTTGAATGGTTTCTAAAGGTGCATAGATTTTGTGAAGCTCAAAATTTAACTGAAAACTTCAAAAAAAAATCACATATATAATTAAGAAAAAAACAGTCAGATTTTCTATTATACTGAAAGAACAAAATCATGTAATTCCAAGTTATGTAATGAAAGTTCAGAGAAGACATCAGAAGCAGCTCTTCTAGAGAAAATACTGTGTCAAAGATAGTTCTAACATCTAATCTCAGAGCAATTACTTAGAAGAATTAACACTGGAGGACTTTTGACTGCTGCTACTTCACAAAGGGACTTTTGCTTAATTTTGGATACAGGAGGAGATAATCCTGTAGCATTACATTTGATTTATAATGCATTCAAGCATTATAAAATGGAGAAAACTGTACTCCAAATGAGAAAATTTATTGTTTTAACCCTCCTTGCTATAGTGCAATTTTAACTATATTCACTCAGAAGGAAATTCCACTGTGTTCAGCTGGCACCTCAGAGTACAGTCCTGAACATATTTACTAAATGTTTCATCCGGTTTGCCTGCCTGCAGGGATGCTTTCCACAGCAAGCATTATGTAGCTTTTGGGTTTTTTTTTTTACTCCTTAACAATTTTTCTTTCTGAAAAATAAAAGAAATGACACAAGTGTTGAGATGAGTCACAAGAAAGGCAAATATTGATTTGCATTTGCTCATGTTTATAATAATATGTATGTGCCTAAATAATAGCGAAAACTCAGCATAATCTCTGTCTGTATAGTTTTCTTCCTGCCTCCTGCAGAAGTACACTGGAAGAAAGCTATTTTGTTCCAGAGAATTGCTGTAGCCCACTGAATTAATAGGCAGCTTGCTGTTTTTGCAGTTGTCTTCTTTATGTTACCAAAAATAGACTGGGGATGCCCTCCCTGGAAACATTTGCTCCCATCTCTTTTCACAGTAGCATATATGCATGACTGATCTTCCATAGGCCCTCACGGCAAGGAGAATATGTCAGATCTGCTTATTTCAAGGCAGTTTTGCTCCAAAGCAAACTACATTTTGCCAACAGAAAGGCACATACCTTGGCTCATCTATCCTGTTAGTTATACTTCTCCAGCAGGAAAAGGAGAGAAAAACACGATTATTCCTTGTGTAGAAATTACACCTAAATGACTGAGGTTTTATCTTTGTCTAAACAGTTTGCCATAACAACGAAATATGGACCCATTATCTTATGTATCAAGATTCTGATTTTTTTTAATGTCTGAATGACATCAGGATTCATTTCTCTCTTTCTTTTGATCTTGTTGTATCCCATTTCTGTGGAATGCAAGGAGAAGAAATTGAAAAATGCATTTATCAGAATACCAGAATAACAGAGTTGGAAGGGTATGGATATATCTTATGTTCAGGTTTTCTTAGGCCTCACAGCCAAGAGAATGTGCCTTGTCCTTGTTTAGAGTTACATGATATCTTATGTTTTCTTAGGCCTCCTTGTCCTTGTTTAGAGTTACATGATATCTTATGTTTTCTTAGGCCTCACAGCTAAAGGAATTTGACTTGTCCTTGATTACAAGATACAGATTTGATGTATACTACTCCCATTGCATTCCTTTCAGAGCTATAAGATATCCAATGCCTGACAGACTTGATTCATAGTATCCAATTGTAATTCCTCCTCTGTTTTCATTAAGTTTTGTTTTCCTGAGTTTGGTTTCTATTCTGCTGACATTTATGATTTTCTGTGAACCAGGTGGTGTTTTGTTGATACGCATGCTCAGACTCACGCTGTCTGGTAACTTTCCATATGCTACTCCCTCCTTGCTGTAGTTACCCCTCCTGCTAAATCTGCTTAATAAAAGAGACTGTTGCGATCTGTTCAGGGACATAACATCACCCCAGGCACTTCGTGCTCTCTCATCTTTAGAAACTTCTTGTGTGGTGTCTGTTATTTGGCTTCTTTGTCCTTGAGGACCCCTAAATTGTCTCGGCGAGGGCTGAGACTCGTTCCTGCAGGAACCCAGGACAACATCAGCAGGGAACCTCGGACAACGAGTAAGTGTTGCAGACCTTGCTGCAGCAGAAGGGACCTTGGAGGTCTTCTAGTCCAGCCCGCCCCGCCCCCACTCAGGAAGGAAATCCTATACCATTTCAGATAAATGGTTGTCCAATCTCTTCTTAAAAGCTTCCGGCGTTGAAACACTCACAATTTCTGAAAGCAAGTCATTCCACTTATCAATTGCTCTGTCAGAAAAGTTCTAACTTCTCTGCTTGATTAGTTTCCATCTATTGCTTCTTGTTCTGCCTTTGGAGAAGAGGTTGATCCCTGTCCTTTGTGGCAGTCTCTTAGATATTGGAATACTACTATCATGTGATGCTAGTCCTTTTGTTATTGAACTAGTCATACCCAATTCCTGAAAACATATGTTTTAACTTCCAGTCCCCTAATCATCTTTGTTGTTCTTCTCTGGACTCTTTCTAGACTCTAGAGTCTCAGCAACTTTTTCACATTATGACAAACCAAAACTGAATGCAATATTCCAAGTGCAGTCTTACGAAGGTATTATAAAGTGGTATTAATGCTTCACATGATCTTGATTCTATCCTTCTATTAGTACAGTCTAGGAATGTGTTGGCTTTTTTTGGCAGCTGCAGCACACTGCTGGCTCATATTTAAGTGATTGTCCACAGGACTCCAAGATCCCTCTCACAGTTACTGCTATTGAGCCTGGTTTCACCCAGTCTATATGTGTCCTTTTGGTTTTTCTTGCCTAAGTGTAGGACTTTACTTTTCTCTACATTGAATTTCATTTTGTTAGATATGGCCCAGTGTTCCAGTCTGTCAAGATTCTTCTATATATTAAGCCTATCTTCTGAAGTGTTGGCTATTCCTGCCAGCTTGGTGTCATCTGTAAATTTGATGAGTTCCCCTTTTATCATCTAAATCATTGATGAAGATATTGAAGAGTATTGGGTTAAGGTAGAGCCATTGTATACTTCCCTCCATATAGGTGCAGTTCTATTAAGAACTACACATTGAAAGTGGTTGGTCATCCAGTTACAAATCCATCTATTGGTGATGCTGTCCTACCAACATTTTTCTAACATATGAAGTAGTAGGTTGTGGTCTACTTTATCAAATGTCTTACTGAAATCCAAGTAAATTATATCCATAGTATTTCACTGGTCCACCAATTTTCCCACTTTGTCAAAGAACATAATAAAATTTGCCTGCCATGATCTGTTTTTGACAAGCCCATGTTGACTTCTGGTTATGACTTTGTTTGCCTTTAGGTGTTTGCAGATTCATTACTTGAGAAGATAATCTGGAAAAGATAATCAAGCAATGGAAAAGTATTGATGTCCAGGTATTGATGTCAGGCTGATATGTTTATAGTTTACTGGATTCATTTCCTTCCCTTTTTTAAAGAAAAAAGTAAGAAGTATCAATTTTGTTTCAGTGATAGAAAAGACTTCATTCATAAAGTTATACCTGTTTCCAATTAGGCATTCTATTATATCTGGAGACCCAGATATATATTATATATTTTATTATATCTGGGGACCCAGATGCAAGTGTTTTCTTAGCCTTATAAGCTTCCTGCATCATCTGAGCTAGCAGCTATCAATCTTGCCTATGCAACACATTGTTGTGAATATGAAATGGGATGAGGGAATGTTCTGTATCCTGCCTTGACTGCCTAGAGAAGAGAGAGAGAGAACGTTTAATAAATCATATTCCACTTTTCTGTTCTGGCAAGCATTTCCATAACAAATAAATCACTGCTACAACTGGTTCCAATTTTAAATAATAAAACATGGAATCATAGAGTGGAAAGGGTCATTTAGATAATTGTTTCCAATCATTGTTCACTGAATAAATTAAAAATTAAAACATTCAGATAGATGGCTGTCCAGACTTCATTTGAACAATCTTATGAAATTGTGCTTATGGGTCTCTTTAATCTCTTGTATCTGTTTGCCCTCTACCTATGAAAGCCTCTTTTTGTAAGGTGCACTCTCTAGATACAATGAAGCACGCATTTTATCTTAACTTTGGAAGCATCTTTGGATTAAGTTTGTGATCAAGAAATAATTCATGGGAACATTTCTTACGTTTCTTAAATCTAAATTGATTGGGTGAATTTAGATTTATTGAAATGACACAGAAGAGTGCTTTGGAGCTTTGTGGTGATGAGTTTATATGTTTTATAGATATGTATAGACAAAATTCATTTCTCAGCGATGAGATTTTGAACCTTAAAAAAAAGAATAGTGCACATATAATAATCCAAATGCTTATATTAAATAGCAATAAAAATATCCTATCACCAGGCAAATACAGTTGTTCTCTGTCAAGTCTGCTTCAGGTGAGAGCCATTGTTCAATTTCTTAGTAGGGAAACAATTTTAAAATAGATTTTAACATTCCCATTTCTAATCATACTTGAGAAAGACAGCCATACAGTGTCTATGGGAATACCATTCTATTCCAAAGCTTTCTGCCTCCTATTCTCCATCTTGCATTCCTGAGATTTTATTTTGTTTCTTGAAGAAACAGGGTACCTCTTCCCAAGTAAATCTAAAGTATTGTGCTGTTTTAGTTACTATAGTTTGAATTGAGACCATCCAGAATTATCTGGGTATTTTCTGACTTGACAGAAGCACTCAGGTTAATGTCTCCATTTATTTTCTGTTCTTTTATTCATTCTTTTTTTTAATTCATATTTATATCCTGCCCTTCTCCGGAGACTCAGGGCGGCTTACAATTTTGGAGCAACCCAATGCGCTCAGCAATAGCCTTCCTTCCATTGTATATGCCTGCTTATTACTAAGTGGCATTTTTACAAAGTCAGCTTATTGCCCCAACAATCTTGGGTCCTCAATTTACCTACCCTGAAAGGATGGAAGGCTGAGTCAACCTTGAGCCTGGTGGGATTCGAGCCTGCAATAATTACAGGCAGCTAGGCATTTAACAGCCTGCACTACCAAGGCCCCTCATTCATTCATTCATTCATTCATTCATTCATTCATTCATTCATGTGTGTGTGTATATATATATACACACACACACACACACCATTCCAATATATACAGTATATTCCATACATACATATGCATATACAAGTACATGTTTACTTTTCTTCTGTCATGTTCTCATCATATGCTAAATAATAGTAATACATACACACACAAACATAAATATACAATTATTCTATTGACATGCTAAGCTGTGTTGCTTGTGAAAGTATCGTTAATTCTACTGTACTAAGGAACATTTGTTTTGTTCTTCACAATTCATTGTTCTATATTTTTATATTTGTTTTGCACTAATCATCATTCATTCTATTTATAATATAAAATGATTTCACTATACTTCTGACACTCAGTGTACTTACTATTCTTATCATTCTTAGCATATCTGGCAACAAATGGTTTTATAATACATTGTATAATTAAAGCCTTTTTATCATATACTTTCTGTGGATCAATGAACAAACAATAAACATTTTTATCACATTCATACAGATAGGTGATCCAGAAAAGTCTGATCTGTACATTCTCTGACTGGCATAAAGACACACTTCCCAAATTTTATTCGTTGTATACCTTATACTGATTTGATAAGAATGGTGGATATTTTCCTATGCATATGAGAATGACCCTGTTGGAGGACATGTCCATGGATGAATGGATGAGGAGGAGTGTAGCATTTCATAGTAGACTGTTCCTGGAGATTCAACATTGTTTAAGCTAGTCACTCAACTCTGACAGCAAGTTGCCAGTACCACACATGATGGATATTCTGAGATGTAGTCCCTTGGTCCTAAGCAAAGGCACATAGTGAAGATTAACTAGCAGAATGTCACAAATCTGAGGGGATAACTAGAAAGATTAGGAATTCTAACAAGAGAACTTGTGCAACTCTCATGTGATGTTTTTCGTATGGCACTGGGTAGAAATTCAGTGTCACCCATTTATTGCACTCTCTTCTTGCAAAAAGTGATGAAAATAATTATTCAAAACCCAGTTCTGACCCGCATAAATGTTTCTTTGCCATGTCTTGGACCTAGATATGTTACGTCTTGCTTCTCTTATGGGTTTGCTGTTTGATTATTTTGTGGTCTTGCGTGATGGTTGACCTGTTTGGCCCCGAGTGCCATCCAGTCCCAAGATACTTCTTTTTCAAAGCTGCTTATTCTTTACTCACTGTGAAACTGTCTGAGCCTATTTACCTATGGTTGTGGCATATTGATCATCTAATTTACATTCTGGCAATCAACCAAGCCTGCACAGAAAACTGAATCTGACCTAGTAATGGAGCCTCTTAGTTTGAGATGAAATATTTTCCTTCCTTCCTTCCTTCCTTCCTTCCTTCCTTCCTTCCTTCCTTCCTTCCTTCCTTCCATAATAAAGAAAAAATTGTTCTTTATTATTGTGATTCCTATACCCGATTCTGATCTTTCTCCATCAATACTCCAATCATGTATCCCTAGATGAGATTAATTTTATTCCCATAGCAACTTCTGTTCTGGATGACCAGTCAGCAGATGTCTATCCTTGTACAAGTTATTTCTCCTGACCATTATCAAAACTGTGAATTACAAAAGACCACTCAGCTTGGATCCACACACTTAGTAGGTACACCAATGCATGACATACTAACTCCCTAGGAAAAACTCAATGCATATGAAGACCAAGAGCCTTGGTAGCTCAGGCTGTTAAATGCCTGCTCTTAAGATCCAGCTGCCTACAATTATTGTAGGCTCGAATCCCACCAGGCTCAAGGTTGACTCAGCCTTCCATCCTGTCAGGGTAGGTAAATTGAGGACCCAAGATTGTTGGGGGCAATTAGCTGACCTTGTAAAAATGCCACTTAGTAATAAGCAGGCATATACAATGGAATGAAGGCTATTGCTGAGCACACTGGGTTGTATCCCAGAATTGTAAGCCCTGAGTCTTCGGAGAAGGGCGGCATATAAATGTAATTAAAAAAAAAATTACCAGCTAAGTTAACCATGGTTTCACATTGTTGTGTATTGTTGTGTATATAATAATATCATGGGCTTCAAGCAAGAACTGGTGGGACCAAAATAGACAAATAAAAAAAAATGAAGGAGCTAAAGTGTTGTGGAACTTTAGAGTTCAGACAGACAAGCACTTGCCACATAATAACCTAGACTTAACAATTCTAGATAAGAAAGACAAAAAAGTCTGGATAGTGGATATGGTAGTACATGAAGACAACACAATAGAAGAGAAATAATTGTCAAACCAATTTTTATCTGCAAATAAACAAAAGATAACAAAAATTTATCTACAAATGAAATAGAACGATTGTGGGGGGAATAGCAAATGGAGTACCAATAATAATAGGCACTTCGGATACAATTCCAAAACAGCTTGAGGGCCATTTGAACACGCTGGCATTGAAAAAATCACCATCAGTCAATTGCAAAAGGCAGCTTTGTTTGGAACAGATTACATCCTGCAACGATACCTTTAAGACCATCAAATATCTGCATCTGCCTCTCTCAAATTCCTGGAAGGACTTAATAGATGGACAAAAATGCCAGATCCAATCTGAACATCTGGCTGACTTTGTGATGAACCATAATAACAATAATAAAAGGCTTGTTGGGTGCAATCCCAAAACATCTGAAGCACCACTTGAACACAATCAGCACTGACAAAATAATCACCAGTCAATTGCAAAAGGCGGCTTTGCTTGGAACACCTTACATCCTGCAGTGATATCTTTAACATCGTCAGGCAACAACATCTGCCTGTCCTGGCTCTTGGGAGAGACTCAGTAGATGTCCAGTCTAAACATCTGGCTGACTGTATGAGCAACCATAAAATCATTCAGAAATAAGCTCAAGTTTATTTCCTTAATCAGAATAGTGCTATGGTTTATAAAAATTCTAAAAATGCACATGCTGAGAATATTGGCTTTTTTTAAAACTAAGGGTTTGCAATTATTTTTCCCCTAATACAAAGTTATGAAGTCTGAAATTACAAAATAGGAAATAACTTTGAAGTCTAAAATTACAGTAGGGAAAAAAGTAGAACTTTAAAATTATGTGCTTTATAAATGAAATAATATATTTGGCCTCTGAAATCTACTTTCTCAATCCTTGAAAAAGGGTTTAAACCTAAAATTATTTAAATGTACCAGCATTAGTAGACATTCTATATTAATACATTTAGTCAGGGTAGGATTTCATGTTTGTGGGTATCATCAGACAGAACTTTTCCTAAAATAACCATGTTTGTAAAAAAAAATCTAATATATTTTGTTCTGGGTAACAAGCTCAACTACAAAACCTGTTTTTTAAAATTCTTTATTTCAAATATAATACAGTATATGTTAGATTGTGAGTTGAATATTTAAGATTAGATGCCATTGGAGGATGTTAATTAAATGCTTGTTCATGCTTCAGCAATATAAACCATTTATAAGCAGACTTGAAGCATGAATAAGCATGTAATTAACTTTGTTAAAATTGTGCATGGAAACAATAAGTATACAGGTTTGTCACATGATTTACATTAGGATTCTTAATAACTGGTTCATATTTATGATGGCTGCAGTGTTCTAGGGTCATGTGAACATCTTTTCCCACCACTGGACAAAACTAACTTAACAGATTTCTCACTTAGCAACATAAATTCTGGGCTCAGTTGTGGTCGTAAGTCAGGGACTACCTATACACAGTTTTTAAATGTTTTCTAAATGTGATATAAATATGGCATTTGAATGGTTTCTAAAGGTGCATAGATTTTTTGCCCCAAATTTAACTGAAAACTTCAAAAAAAATCACATACATACTTAGGAAGAAAAACAGTCAGATTTCCTATTATACTGAAAGAACAAAATCATGTAATTCCAAGTTATGTAATGAGAGTCCAGGGAAGACATCAGAAGCATCTTTAGTGAAGTTCAACTTGACCATATAGAGAAAATACCGTGCCAAAGATGGTTTTAAAGGTTTTTAAGTTTTAAAGATGATTTTCTACTTATCTCTGGTTGTGGCATATTGATCATCTAATTTGCATTCTGGCAATCAGCCAAGCCTGCACAGAAAACTGAATCTGACCTAGTAATGGAGCCTCTTAGTTTGAGATAAAATCTTTTCCTTCCTTCCTTCCTTCCTTCCTTCCTTCCTTCCTTCCTTCCTTCCTTCCTTCCTTCCTTCCTTCTTTCCTTCCATAATAAAGAAAAAATTGTTCTTTATTATTGTGATTCCTATACCTGATTCTGATCTTTCTCCATCAATACTCCAATCATGTATCCCTAGATGAGATTAATTTTATTCCCATAGCAACTTCTGTTCTGGATGACCAGTCAGCAGATGTCGATCCTTGTACAAGTTATTTCTCCTGACCACTATCAAAACCACAGATCTGAACAATATTTATTCCCAGAAACTGTCTAGCAATATTGATACATCTAGCTTCTTGTAGGTCTTTATTTTCCCAGAATACTGAAATCTCATCCGTCATCTTCAGGCTGGTGTCTTCATGGGAGAACATAAACTAGCTTCTTGTATATATTATTTTGAAGATGAACTTTCAGAATTTCCAGTGGACCTTTCTTAAACCAGCATCAGCCACAGAAGTGATACCATAGTTCCATATCCAGAACTTTCTAAAGAAATGATCAATAGCAGCTTCTAAAAACTACTTCTCAACCATGAACCTAAACAATAAAAATATTATGACTAATTTGCATTATCCCACTAACAGATTCAAAAAATTCTGATCTAGTTTTAATAAAACTATAACCCTATTATTTCAACTATCAGCTTCTTATTTTAACATTGTAACGTGGTTTCAAAAATATGATTTGGAAGTCTTATTAAGGTCCTACTTAAGGTTAGTTGATTAGGTATTGGTTTTAATATTTTATCTGCTTTACTTACAAGATGAAAATAAAAACAAACAAGCTTGTACCATACCTTGAGATCCCTGTCCATTAAATGTCCAGACAGTTAAACAAATATTTCCACTGTATCCTAGAAACTTGTAGGTGGAGAAGATCACTTACGTCTCTGGATCTCTCTCTCTCTCTCTCTGTTATTTTTCCATCACTGCTATTACCAGTGGCGTATTAACCATTAAGCAGACTAAGCATGTGCTTAGGGTACCAGGCCCAAAGGGCCACCACAAAATTGAGAATATGGCTTTGTTTGTATAATATGTACAAAGGAGGGACCACCAAGATTTGTCAGCGCATAGGGCACCAGTGAGCCTTAATCCGCCACTGGCTATTACAATATAAAAAACTTGCCTTAAAAGACTCCCATAGCAGCTTCGTCAGCCTTTGAAGAGACTAACATAAGTCAAATTTAAAGTAATTGAATTGAGAGTGCCTATTCAGACCTCAATGTAAGAATAGAAATCAAAGCACTCTAGACAGGGTGATTAGAGAACCTGTTATCTCCCTGGATAATTAAGTCCACTTTTAAAATGTTCTAATTGTTAATATAGTATTGTATTATGAGTTACGGTCATTAATCATAAAATCCCATAATTTAATTTCACTGTGTGTGTTTCTTCAAGTTGAGCTACATTCCTATATGCATCCAATCTTTCTTCATAGAACTTTACAGTCCCTGATTATCCTAGACTTTTTTTGAAACTGTGCCAGGTTTCTAAATTTTTAAGGTATAGTCACCACAAATTAGATTCAGTTTTTGAGGTGGGGGTCTGACTAAAATAGAGTAAGGTGAAAAGACCACTTCCCATCATTTGGAAACTGTTCTTTAGTGCAGCCTAACATTGTTTCTGCCATGTTTTGTAGTTTTACTTCTGTTTCATATTTTGCAGTCAAATACTATTTCTTGAATTGAATTGAACTTTATCTAACCAAGTGTGATTAGACACACAAGGAATTTGTCTTTGGTATAGAAGCATTCAGTGTACATGCAAAGCAACAGAATCATCATCATATCAATAAATGGGTGGACTAACTAAAGTAATAAGGAGGATAAATAATAATGTTACAGCCACACTACATGGATACCTAGACCTTAAACAGCACTATGAGAATTAAGTATTCAACAGAGTGAGGGCACAAGGAAAAAACTGCCCCCCGTGTCTAGTTAGAAGTAGTCCTTGACATACGACCACAATTGAGCCCAAAATTTCTGTTGCTAAGTGAAACATTTGTTAAGTGAGTTTTGACCCATTTTACAATCTTTCTTGCCACAGTTGTGAAGTGAATCATTGTAGTTATTAAATTAGTCAACCTATTGTTAAGTGAATCTGGCTTCCCCATTGAATTTGCTCATCAGAAGGTTGCAAAAGGTGATCGCAAGACCCTGTGACAATGTAACCGCCATAAATATGAGTCCACTGCCAAGCATAGGAATTTGGATCACATGATCCTGGGGACGCTGCAATGGTCATAAATGTGAAAAAATTTCAGTGCGTTGTAACTTTGAACACTCACTAAAAGAATTGTTGTCAAGGACTACCTGTATTTTGGCATGCACTATTATGGAAGCTGGTTCCATAAAGTGGGTGCCCCCACAGAGAAGGCCCTACCCCTAGGGACTGCCAGCCAACATTGTTTGGCTGATGGTACCCCAAGGAGGCCCTGTCTGTGGGCGCGCACTGGGTGATGGGTATTCGATGCTGGCAGGAGACATTCCCGCAAGTACCCTGGCCCTAAGCCATGTAGGGTTTTATAGGTAAGTACCAGCACCTTGAATCTCACGCAGAGGGCAACTGGCAACCAATGCAACTTGCACAGGAGGAGTGTAACATGGGAGTATTGGGATACCCCAACACAACCTGCGCGGCCGCATTCTGCACCAGTTGAAGCCTCTGCATGTTATGCAAGGGCAGCCTAATATAGAGAGCATTGCAGTAGTTGACCTGGGACGTAATGAGTGCATGAGTGACCGTGTGTAATGCATCTCAGTCCAGGTAGGGGCAACTGGTGCACCACACAAATCTGGGCAAATGCCCCCCGGTCACGGCGGTATGAGGAATCTACAGATATCTTCTCAGCCCTCCTTCTTGCCTGTGTAATATACAGAGCTTCTATGGAAGGCAAACTGGTTCCAATTCTAATATTGGTTCTCTTCAAATATTATAACAAGTGAGGTACCTTCTGTTTTGTACTTGCATGTTTGATTTAGTTTCTTAAGTGGAAAACTGAACAACTGCCTTTATTGCACGTCATTCCTTTACTTTCACTGTTTTTATAACCTTTTATCTCTTTTTGTTTCTTTACCATTTAACTAAGGAAACCCAAAATATTAAACTAAGGTTTCAAGTTTCAGTATTAGTACCTTGTATATCTTGCAAGCTGATAATATAGAAAAATAACAGCAAGAATTAAAATATGGATTAATTCAGTTGTGGGCCCCGGTTCATCAAGAAAAGCAATTCAAATGAGCACTTTGAAGGTCAATTTTAACATTACAAAACACAACCTGTATGGAACTATCATGAAGAAGGTTTGTATGAATGAAATTGATCACAAAATATTTATGCTGGGAAATAATCATAGTGGTTTGGATTGAAGACATTTGTCCAGCATGACTAAACTTGAATTATCATTTTAATAGGTAATTTCTTCCACTAGGCTGATTTTTTAAGGAAAAAATAATAATTGCTAATAGTTACTTTTCCAATATGTGTTAGAGATTCTGTACCTAGAGGTTCAAGTACAGCATCATATTTCTATTATTTTTGGCCAAGGTCTTATAACTATATAATCAAACAATTTTTCCCTTTCCATTTAAAATTTATCACAAAAGGAGCCTTTGTAATGAATAAGCTTCCAGATATTTGGCTGGATATTTGCAAAGATTGCAGAAGTATGTTGCAAATATAAAGGTATCTATTTGCAATTGTCCCCATATATACAAAGCTATATTTATTTATATAAAATTAGTTGGTTCCTCTTACATTCTGGTATGTGTTCATGTCACACACACACACACATATGCCCACACAAACAAACCATATTTATATCACCTAAGGGAGAGAAAAAAAACTGAGGATTAAACATAAAGTGACATAAATAATCCAAATTCTGAAAAGTTTTCCAGTCAAGACTTTCAACTAGAAAGTCATGAAGACTTTTTTATTCAAATAATAAAGCACACTAATTTCTTTGGGTCATTTTATAGGTGATGGCGAATAGATTTTACTTATTTTGCAATTAAAACCTGCAACACCTACTTTTTTTTGTCCTTGAGCACTTATGTATTGTAAACAAATAAACCTAATTTTTAGTCAAAAGAGAATGTGTGTATGTATGTATGTTTAATATATGTATGTATGTATGTATGCATGCATGCATGTATGTATGGAAGGAAGGGAGGGAGGGAGGGAGGATGGATTTCTGTTGCTCCCTGTCAGATTTCCATAAGAAAATTCCATGGGGAAATCTAATAGGAAGTTGGAAGTCTATCTATCTTCTATCTGCTTCTATCATTTCCCCACCCACCCATGGTTATTTGTTTCTTTATTTAGCTAAGAAAATATTCCTGAAATAATAAAACAGTAGGTTACAGGCGGTCTACTTGCTTATAAAAGAGAATTAGAGATAAATTTCATCTATCACACCATCAAAATTAATGTGACACTGCAATTTTTGGTCATGACAAGAAAAGTCTTCGTGTGAGTGTGGTTTGAATAACTGAAAGAGTGAATGTAAGAATGCAAAATGCTTGTATTGCTGAAACAGAGGCATTGGTACTTTCCTGGTATTGTTAGGTAGTCTTCAATGATTTTGCTCTGGCATTGTGAAGTCTATAGTAGAAGACCAACAACTTGTAATGTTCCCAAATAATTTCTCAATCTCCTTTTCAAATTCCACATCAACAATCACTCTGCACCACCTCTTATCAAATAAGTATGAATTGTTTAAAATGTTTTTTGTTTTAGTTTTAATGTTCCAAGAGCTTATTAACAACATTGTCATATCTTGCCCACATCTTAACCAAAGCCTCTCAATCGTGAAAGTGTCATATTTCCTGCCTCCCTTTAAAAAGTCAGGGTGTAGATGCTGGGAAGAAAAAGAAAAACAGTTTTCAAAGCTCTTTTGAAGACACAGAGTGAGGGAACATATAAGATTCCTTGCAGTTGCTCTTGCAATGGCTCTCTTTCTTTTATGGCTACTATTGATAAGCTTTCATGGTAGGCTTTGGAACTGGGCCTTTCATAGCAATGTCTCTAGATCAATCCGCTAATGAAAAAGCACGCAAACTCAATTTCAGACCAACCCATGCATTTTGTAAGGAAGAGATGGATTCATCCAGAATACCAAGTATAGCATAAAGAAAAGCATAACTAATAATGTAGAATTTTCTCACTGGTCTCATTTGAACATAGAAATACATCCAACTTTCTGTCCAATATGCTTGAAAATATTTAAGCATTTTCAACATAAATGCTCCTATGTGTGGAACCGAAAGAATGGTGTAAAGATAATTAGATAAAGCAAAAGCTCTGCTACATTGGCTTCTATGTACAAAGTTGAGATTTGGGCCCATTATTCTACATGTCCAACTTAAGGACTCACTGTTTGATTTTTACTATGACTTTTTCTGGTCCAGACATTAAATCAAACCTTTATTGTCAATGCACAACATGAGTACAATGAAATTGAATGAGTCTCCCTTGGTGCAGCCCCCGCCCCCACGAAAAAACACAAAATACATCTCAATAACTCAATAAATGAAAGAAATAGAAATCTCTAAACCCAAATAAGTAATAACTAACACATGTTCCCATATACCTATATGTATGTAACATGCTACACCGGTATGAACATGTTGCACATTGTGCTGGCCCTGCAAGTCTATCATATTAAACCTAATTGTGGTGTTATGTTGCACAGTTCACAGATAAAAGCTATTTTTCAGCCTATTTGTTCAGCTGGCTATGCTTCTATATCTCATGTCCAATGGTAGGAGAGTAAAGAGTAAAGAAGTACTGACCAGGGTGTAAATCATCCCTGAGGATTTTCCTCACTTTGCTGAGGCAGCGGCTCCTGGTGATTTCATCCAGTGGTGTCAGGGGACAGCCCATAATTTTTTGTGCTGTGCTCATCATCCTCTGTAATGCCTTTCTGTCCGCAGTTGTCAAGCAGCATACCATACCATAATATAATATGTCGGGATGCTTTCTATCTTAGACCGGTAAAAGGAAGTCATTAGTCGTTGTTCCACCTGATATTTCTGCAAGTCCCTAAGGAAATGGAGTCTCTGTTGAGTCTTCCTGACCACCTGGATTGTGTTATTTTTCCAGGTGAGATCTTGGCTAAGGTGGACTCCCAGAAAGAGAAGACCTTCTCCATACAGCCCTCCTTGATGTAGAGTGGGGCAGGTTCAGGAATGGGATTCTACCAGTTCTGCCTGGCTCTGTAGAACCGGTAGCTCTGAAGCAGCAGACATAGAACTGGTTCTATGTCTCCTGCTGTTTTGGCCCACTAGCCCGCCCGGGCTCTTACTTGACCTTTATTTCCTGCTTTTTCAACCTCAGCTGCTTTGCGCGGCACAGCTGCGATTGAAAAAGCAGGAAAAAAGTGCTTTTTCAACCGCTGTGCACCCACGCATAGCGCTGCTCAGCTGTTCAGGCAGCAAGCTGATGACGATTCACATGCGCGCGCAGCGTGTGAATTGTAAAATCACCGAACCGGTAGTTACACCGGTCGGATCCCATCCCTGGGCAGGTTCCTCTCTCTGTTTCTGGAAGTCTAACACCATCTCCTTTGTCTTGCTGGTGTTTAGATGCATGTTGTTTTCAGAGCACCATGTGGATAACTTCTGGACTTCTTCCCTGTATAAAAGAGATTGTAGTAAGAGTCTGCTGTGAGATCAGTTTGACGTTGTATTTTTTTTCCTAGGAGCAAGTGTATTTGTATGAAAGAATTGACGGAAACAAAAGCCCAGCCCAGAAATGTAGCTTTAGATCCTATTTCAAGTGACAAATTTACATGCAGACCTCCACAGTAATAGTAGTCCCATCTCAACCAAAGAAGTGCATTTATTATAGTTGATGGAAACAAATTTTTTACATTTTGATAGCTATAAATTTGTTGTCTAAGACCAGAGAGTGGAACTTCAATTTAGAAGGTACCTATACTATATTGAGTTTGGAATCAGTATAAAGATTATTGAATATTTATATGCCAAGTAATGTAGGATACATTGATCAAAGTTTGAGCAGCTAGGTTTGATCTGTAGACTAGAAACTTTCCAACATCAAGCTCTTTATGTTTTTTATATCTTTTATGTCCCTTTCACTGAATTATTCTAGTAAATTTGATAAATTAGGACTAATTGGCCAAATTTTAAAACTGAAAATGCTAATGTATTTTCTGCTTGTGTATTGCATATCATAGAGCCTCGGTGGTGCAGTGGTTAGAGTGCAGTACTGCAAACTACTGCAAGCCAGCTGCCTGCAATTTGGCAGATTGAATTCCACCAGGCTCAAGGTTGACTCGGCCTTCCATCTTTCTGAGGTGGGTAAAATGAGGAACCAGATTGTTGGGGGCAAATGCTGATTCTGTAAACTGCTTAGAGAGGGCTGTAAAGCACTAAAAAGTAGTATATAAGTCTAAGTGCTATTGCTATATCTGACTGCTATATTGCTTGAACAATCAGAGACCTGGAAGAAGGATGTTCTTGTTTAGGACAACCATTATTCTAGTCTGCAGTTACATAGATGATCAATAAATGGCAGAGAAAGCTAGTTCTCTTAATATTTTGCTACCATCTAATGGGTTTTTTTCCAGCCCAGATATGGTATGCCTACCCTTGGCAACAATATGCTTTAGAAACACTTATCAGTGTTCATTTTAAAATACAATTAAATGAGGAATATACAAAAAGCAATTCAAAGTAATAAATAGTTTGCATGGCCTACTCCTCACTTACTTTATTTTCTGTGAAAAATTCCATTTTCTGATGCCTTCTTTTTGCAAAAATGCATTTACATGAGCAGAATATATCCATTAGCTAATGTATGTTCAAACAATATTTAACACTGAAAATATTCAGTTATTAGGAAGACTATCCCATCATCTAAGGAACTATGTTTAATTCTGGCAGAATATACAAATCTGAGAACAAAAAAAATGACATTTATTTTGTAGAAAAATACTTTTATTTGTGCAATATATGTGCAATTAGACAAATACACAGAAACAGGAAAATAAGTAACAAGGTAGATATGCATTTATACAAATGCAATTGGGCAATTGGTCATTGTCTGTAATATTTTAGAGAAGCTGTAAAGAGTCATTAGCAACATGTACTTTTCTTTCGTTATCTATATTACATTTTTTAAAACTTACCAATAAAAATATCAACAGTGAAAAATATATATTTGTAGACATTGTACAGTGAAATATATATGTATAGATTGTGTGTCTGTGTGTGTATGTATGTATGTATGCTTACATGTGTGTTCATGTGTTAAAGAAAATTAATAGAAAAAATGATCCAAATCATTTATATAAATAACTACATAAATACAAATAATGAAAAGTCTATTCAATCTTTAAATCTTTTAAAGTGTATCATTAGCAACATATTGCATTATCTTTTGATTTTAGGACACACAGACTTTTCAAAAATAAATAACAGATTCACATCCTGGAGCCATTCCTCAAAATCAGAAGGGTAACTTTGTTCCTAATTATATAGAATTAGCCTTAGGAAGTGCCATAGGCTCGCAAATCTCTTTATGGGGTGACAATTTTCAACTTTTGGAAACATTTCAACATCACATTAAAATCCTTAATTGTAATATGTCTTTCCCAACTTGTACTGAAATTGTGGTATAATGAGCTTGTCAACATCATAACATATAGATTAAAGGAATCACATTTTTAATAACACCAGCATAAAAAATACATAATGTTAACATCTAGTTCAAGAGTTTCATAGATTGCAATTGCTCTTTGATTTTTTGTAATTGTCAATCAATTTAGGGTTTTTTTCCCTTTCTTTTTTGATAAATCTCTTCATTTTGCTATTTCCCAGAAAAGCAATCATTTGCTGTTCAGATACAGGAGCACCTCCTTAATTTTTCTGAGAATAGCAATAATAAAACTATGAGCTGTCTTGTTAAGCAACTATTTTTCATTGGCCTGAATTCCAGATATAAAAGTTTCCATCTTTCTCTCCTGATTTGCGATTAATGCATTTCATAGCCTTTCCAATGTTTTGAGTGTAGAAGTCCAAGTTTCACTGTTGCTAATATTAATGTTAATAAGATTTGTGGGGGGTTTCTAGCAAATAACAAAATTTCACCTCTCATAAATTGGTTGGCATTTTTGGCAGTTGAAGTCTAAAATAACTGAGGGCATTTAGCTGTATAATTTTGCCATTACTTTTTAATTTGAAAAGTAACATAAATTGCTTGTGATCTGCTTTCAGGTATGAAGTGTTGAAATCAAAAGACTATGAATGTGTTCAGCTTGTTTGTAAGCATCTTTCACTAGACATACACGCTACCTAAGAGCTACAATATGATTTGTTACTAAATATTATTTTAATTTGTTAAGGTTTATAGACTTTAATATGTTAAGAATTATATGGCAGGAAAAAGAATGACTTATTACCACTTACAAGACCCCGCTGAAGCCAAGAGGTAAACTATTGTTTTTGTACTTTCTTGTGTTCTATATACTTGCATCTCAACTAGTAACTCTGGCATCTCAGCTTTTCTTGACACCTATCAGAAATATGTCCATTTTAGACAGCAATACAGTTCTTGTTATGTTTTTGAAGAGTACAACCTTTGCAGACTCCAAAATTGAATTTTTGAAGAATGGAATTGCATGATTTAGAGCAGAAATATGAGCTCAAAACAAAATAAAATGAGAGCTGAATAAAATACAACAGAACTGAAACAATGTACCCTGAAACTAATACAAAACTTGAGTATAGAAGACAAAACAAATTTTAAAAATTGTATATATATTTTGCAGAAATGGCAAATGAACCAATCTGGTCATAGGGAAAAAGCAACATTTTGCTGAAAGAAGAAAAAATGAGATGAAGATTTACAGGTTTGAAGGTTAATAAAGATGTAGATTAAATGAAGGCAGAAGGAACTTAGATAATATCTGACAGGGAGGAAGGAATACTCAATTGTAATTATCTGTTGAAAATAAGGTAGCAAATCATAACATTTCTTCAATTAAATGTTTTTTCCTTCTCTTTTTGTTTCTTGTATGTCTTTCTGTCATTTTTAAAATTTTGATTTGGTCTTTATTTTTTGAAAAACTTCTAATAAAAGTAAATAAAAATGGGGATATGCATTTAAAATTTGAAATATTTTTAATAATTGATATTGGTAGTAGTTTAATTTTTGAAAGAAAAGATAAGATACAGAAAATGGCCAATCCAGTTTGAATGGGATGGGAATTCTAAATTGATTAACTCCCTATTCCTTATTGTACAATTATTGCAATAATAGAAAAAAGACAGGAAAAAGCGATGTCAGGAAAAAGACAGAGATAATGTCTGCCTCTTTTGTCTTGACAGTGATGATGTCAGGAAAAAGACAGAGATGAGAATGTCTCTTATGTCTTGACAGTGATGATACCAGACAGAGCAATGTTCCTTGCCTAAAACCAGCTTTTTTAAAAGTGCTGTTAAAGTGACAGATTTTATGTTATTTGTAGCAATTTCTTATCCAATTCAGCCACAGAAAGAATGTCATAGTCCATATTCTATTTTTGTGTGTGTGCTTGCTATGTATAAATCTCTTCCCAGACTTTTGTGCAATTTAAATTTAAGGACAGAGTTTGGGAATGTAATGGTCTGCTGGTGAGTCTAAGACCTGCAAAAGAATATCTTCTTAAACTGAGAATACCAAAGGTAGAACCTTGAGCATTGGAACAACATTATGTCTTTGATAGTATTCCATTCCAAAAGTCATCGAGAAATTCTTTATTCAAGGATTTAATTTAATTCCTCTAGATAGAATTAGATAGATAGACAATATGAGATAACATATTTACCATTTATTTGCCAGTAGCAAAATTTAACAAAATAATTATCTGAAACCTGACAGTTCTTTAAAAATTGTATTATAAACTGTGCTCTAATAGGGATTGACAGATTTGAGTTTTAGATGTGTGGCAAGAGAAGATTTGGAATTTCCCTTGCCATATTCTGGACTATTTCCAGTTGCACAAATACATTCTAATTGCATTCCAAAAACTCCTTCCAATACAGAAGCTGTGGAATTTTATTTTCCTAGAATATTTTGATTGCAGGAGCAATTTAACTCCTGATCTCCACTAAAATAGAAAAAGCTTTAGAATATACCCAATGACTTAAAATAGATTAAAGTTTACCTTCCAAGTTAATGACTTCTAGAAAGGGACACACAAATATTGTATTTAAGGAACAGGCAATGCTGGATATTAACTAACTGACAATGTATGTTTGGTTCTGCTGTGATTAAAAACCATCACTGTGGCTTGCTTGTAGTTAATCCTCAGCTTTTCCTCTCATAATAATCAGCCAGTCTAGCCCACAATTTTCTAAGTTTAATCTCAACATATATCATGATATAAACACATATATTATCAACCTATATTAAATTGAGTGCTCTGTACCTATTAAGCAAGGAGACAAAGTGATTTTCATTCCATAGCTGAAACATTATAATTGATATGAAAATTAAATGTGATGGGAGCAAATATATAGACCCGTTTGACTGATCCATTTATTAAAATAGGGTCAGATAAGGATCCTCAGTGGCCCAACTCATATCCTTGTAGTATGGTAAGAAAGCAATTCAATCAATAACCTGATGTGTCTAATATTTGTAATGGTTTTCTCAAGCTATTGCCATAGTTTACACCTAAGGCTGATTTCCTCTGGAGTTTAAAAACAGCAGACTCAGTTGTCAATAAATAATTCCACTTTAATGGCAAAGTAATAATTTAGACAGATACAGTGTGCACACCTGCAAAAAATATATGCAAGCTGGTTTACAAGCTAGAAGAACAATAAATCAATATAAAATACATCATCCAGTTAAGTCTGATGACACCAAATACTTATTATTAGGGCTTTACAAAGACTACAAAACTTTTCAGATGATTTATCTCACTGTTTCTGTCTATTTACACAATATGTTACATTAAAAATGTACAAAATATAAAATGTATACAGACAAATGCTTCACAAACAAATTTGTTAAAGTTGTAAACTAGGTGGATTCACTGAAATGTATTGCAGGGAAAACTGTATTATGTAGTATATACATACAGGATGTGTGTATGTGTATTGAAAATGGCAGGAGTTCCTGGGCTTAGATGTTGTTTAAGACTACATCAATCTTAAGGAGCAGCTTTTGTTTTAGTTGTTTTCCAGAATGGCATGTTGCTTAACAGTATGAGACAGTCAGCTAACATTTGCTTCTGGAAATCAATCTGAGTACATTTTTTGTGCATAAAAGCAGACTTTCTTATTAGGGCAATAGCACCATGCAGGAAACCTGCGGCTGATGCAACAAGGAAAATTGCATTGATTTTTTTGATATTTGTTTTGCAAAATATATTGTTGCAGGAATTAGTAGCACCACTTACGTGTCCTGAAGTTATCCATTAGCTATGTGTGTCCTGAAAGTATTTCATTGGTACATGTCCTATGGTTATGAGTAGACGTGCTCCACACGAGCCCTTTCAAGATAAGGGTTGAAGTATGTGCCTATAGAATGCTATAGCCCTTAGATATTTTATGTTAATTTTAACCAATATCTCCAATTACTCTGATTGGGTTTTCGGTATATCCCGCCATCTATTTTTTTTGCCTACAAAGTTAGATTGGTTTAAAGAGTGCAAATGTTCATTGTAGCAAGGATAGCTCAGGACTTGTGATGGCAGTTCTAAATACTGGACAAACATACCTGGTTTTATCTGTCTTTTTAAAAAACAAATAGTACTGATTGGCCTCTTGCTTTGTTTACAACATATGGGTATTCTCTGTAAACGAAATATTTCTTCACATCAATAGAATAAAGTATAATTTTGTATTTTTTGCTGCTGTTACTGTTTTGTTTGCTTTCATTTGTGCAACACTTTTTTATTTTCAGTATTTACAATACCCTCCCAATAAACTGTGCAAAATCACCCCCCACTTTTCCCTCTTACAGTAAAAACATTTTGTCTTGCACAGTGAATAGCACTGTGTCGGTGTTTTTTTTTAATGCTGACTTTCTTCATTTACAACAATTGCAATTAAAATAGCATGCTCCAAATGGGGGAAGGAAGAGAAGGGATGAAAACCAAGAACAATTTGTGCTCATGCTAACTCAGGTGCACACCCAGCTCTGCTGGATAAAACGTCACACATCCCTGTTTCTGTCATATTTAAGCTCTTTCCCCAGTGGGATAGAAATAACAATGTTGGACTTTTTTGTTTTGTTTTCATTCATACTTAACTAGAGTAGCTTCTGGATCATTTGAATGGTTTAGGATGGTAGGTCATTGATTCACGGAAGATTAAAAATAATATATCTATATCTATATTCATAATTCATCCTTCTAGCCACCTAATTAAAAAAAAAATCTTGATATATAAACACAAGGCTACTGTGTTCACTGATGCTCTCTCATTAGTAAAATGAAGAAAGGAAACAGTGTAAATAACCAATGGTTTAAACAAATTAAACCAAGTGTAACATTGTCTAGAGATTGGTTTTAAGGCAGCGAGACAGCACCATAGGAAATGATCTCTTTCTTCCCCACCCAAAAGACTCAAAACAAAGTCCTAACCAAAACCTTTAGTCAGCATCAGAATTGCCTAACAACAACAGCAACAACCTTAAGAGGTGGGCAGGTGTTTAAAAAATACCACTGTGGTTAAAAACAATTTGGATATAAAAACGGGTGACTTTTTTTTTCAATACACACACACACACGCACACGCACACGCACGCACAAACAGAAAACTTGGTGAACCACATCACTGCAAATATGGCAGTTTAGTATCAAATTGGCACTTATCCAGCATATCACAGTATTGTTTGTATAAGATAATTGCACAATACTGTTTTGTGCTTATTGAGTCTATACGCCCTCTCATTCTTTTTATTTTATTTTGTGTCCATCTCATTTTGGAAAGGACAGCAGAATATAATCTGGAATATGTGCTGTGAGGCACCACAGAGGTTAGAGTAGGAAGAGGAAGAGGAGGAGGAAGAGGAGCAGCAAGAGAACTATGAATGCAGCACCTCCAAGTATATTGAAGTATCACATAAAATGCTTCCACTGTAAACTTTCAAGACAGGGATAGAAAATAAGAGACTCTAAGTGGATTCCAGTTTGACTACTATGTGTGCAATCTGCTTCATAGCATCCCTGTTAAAGGCCCTTTCCACTTGAAACTGAACAAATCCAACTTTCATTTCTGATTTGCTTTAGTGCTTAAATCAGGTGCCTCCATATATGACACAGCACACACATGCTATTTCAGCCCAAATACACACCACCTCAGTAGCCCTTAACATGGGTATAGGTTTATCAGCATCTTCTAACCAAAGTCATGCCCCCTTTAGAGCGTTGATTCAAGTGAAGGATCCAGCATATCATCATGGTGGCTGGCAGTATCACTGTCACAGCTCTGGGCACTTGAGTAAGTGGCAGCTTCTTTGAGCCTCAATAGCATGTTCATCTGAGAAAGAAATACAGTACAACTGTGTTATTGGTACAAGAGTTAAGATGATTTAGAATAATAACAATCCAGTCCATTTTACTGTTCTTAGTTAGTCCTTAGTTAGAGCCAGTTTTAGAAAACATTTACAGAAAATGTTACATAGCTTTATATATGAGCTTTCCCAACCCTTTGAATATTTGGCTCTATAACTATATGATTATCCACTGTTATGAGGAATTCCTGCCTTAAGCTCTTTTAAAGCTCATCGTGCACATTTTTGAATACATATTTCACAAATCTTTTGGTGCTATTTTGCATGGAGGCAAAGAGATGCTACCAGATTCCACCCTGTATTGGCCTTCATGCTATGTTAGCCTTTGTGGGTGTTTTAAGAAACATATTACCTCCACATCATAAGGATGAGCAGACATAATACCAAAGTGCCTGCTGAATTATGTTTAAGTCTTAAAAAGCACAGAAACTATTAAATGGAAGGGAGAAACAACAGGTAAGACCTTCAAAGTATAAAGGAGAATGGATTATTTAAACCAGGATTCATTTTTCTAGTCAAGGATAAGAAAACAAACAAACAGGCTTTTTTTTGCATGATAGAAGGAGAAAAAGAAGCCGTAATGTGTTTTGCATACATATTGAATGGAATGGGTGAAAGTCAATGGCTGAATGCAATAGCACCATCTGTTGTCCAGGAGCTGACCTTCACAAAACAATGCCATATTATTGTATTACTGCTGTGAGGCTGGATTCCAGAAGAACCTTAAGCCCTTCTTATTTAGCTTTAAGAGCCCTGGAAATCTCTAAGATGTTTAGATACTGAAATTATCATAATTAAATGTGACATTTATAAAGCTTTTCTCTTACTGGTGTTCAGGAAATGGGCTTTGTTGGTGGCATTTTAAAATAACCAAATTTTACAATGGAAATCTAGTTGCTCTGATCCAAAATATGTAAAATAAAAATAAAAAAAGGAAAATCAGAATAAATCATGTTATTACACCTTTTCATATTTAACTAACCCTTTCAAAATAAAGGTAGTTTTATTACTGTCATATAGGCATTTAGCCTCATTTCATTAAGTTGAAAATAGCTGCCTGAAGCAGCCTTGCTTACGATAGCAACAAAAATGTATGGAGAAGCTTGTGCATAGATTTGCTCAATGCATCTTAGTAGGGACAGAGAGAAGAAAAATTCAGTCAAAATTAAGCAATTTCCTATGAGGAAAGACTATAGCAATTGGAGCTTAGACTGAAAGGAAGAAAGTATGGGGAGACATGGTGGAGGGATATTAGATCATGAATGGCATAGACAACACAGTAAAATATTTTCTATGTCTTCCTGACAGTATTAGAAGTTCAATTTACCAACTGAAAGTAAATGCAGGAAGATTCAGATTTTTTGTAGCACACAGTTAAAGTTGGTGATATTAGCAATAACATCACAACAGCTTTTAAAAGATACTGTTGAGATTTTTTTTTTTAATTCATATTTATATGCCGCCCTTCTCCAAATACTCAGGGTGGCTTACAATTTTTGGGATACAATCCAATGCTCTCAGCAATAGCCTTCATTCCATTGTATATGTCTGCTTATTACTAAGCGGCATTTTTACAAAGTCAGCTTATTGCCCCCAACAATCTTGGGTCCTCAATTTACCTACCCCGAGAGGATGGAAGGCTGAGTCAACCTTAAGCCTGGTGGGATTCGAGCTTGCACTAATTGCAGGCAGCTGGAACTTAAGTGCTAGGCATTTAGCAGCCTACACCACCAAGGCCACGAAGATTTATGATAGGTCAAACTAGTAGCTGCTAGTCATGCTAGGTAGCTGTCTACAAGATGTTGAACCATAAATAGAGTTAGATATTGGTCTTGGTCATGGAAAGAAGCTCATCCTCCAATCGAGACTTCCGGGCACCCCATATATATCCTGTTGGCCACAAAATTGTTTTATGGCTTGATGCAGCATGGACCTTTTTAAGATCTGTTGGAGGAAGGGCTTCAACCTGAAAACTTATCTCTTTACTCTGTAGGTTTGCTGTTTTCTGAATATTTTCCTAGATAAATCTTCTTTAACTGTCATTCAATGCACAGATCTCTAATATTCTTCTGTTTTTTGTTTGTGTCTCCTAACACTCCTAATATGTGAGCCCTCTCTCTCATTCATAGCTATTCACCTTTGTCAGTGAAAGTAATGAGTAATCAGGGATACTATTAAGGTAAATGAATGCTGAGAGATTTATGATCCCAACAAAATATTACCTTTCTTGCTCAGTATGAAGTGTGATTGAAAGTTAAGAGTGGGTCAGAATTTAGGACTGGCATACAAATGCTCGAATATTCTGAGGTGATAATTTCTTAATCTAATTCATACATTGATTTATTGTATATATTCAGTGAATTAATGCAAAGCTAAGGAGGGTCTTAAATTTAATACTATGGGGATTATATGTTAAATATTTTTTTCACAGTAGTATAAGAATACATGCAAACTAGTATCAATTTATCTGAGCAGCCAAAGCAGCAAGTAGAATAAATGTAACCAACCAGATATTCAGCTGTTGGATTAGAATTAAAAAGCATCACTGAATAAAGCATATTTAAAAAAAGCATTATTTTATTTTACCAAAGGATCTCCTTCTGATTCCATCTGTGGAATGTGCTTTGAAGTGGTTCCTTCTTTGGCAGATGCATAACCTTCATAACCAACATCTTCAGGTCTTAACTGAAGTAATGATGACCAATCATGTTGCAATGAACTCCATGGACAAGTCTCTACTATCCACTTTGAGGGGTCTTCCCAAGGTGCACGTTTACCATACATCTAAATATATATCCCAAAAGAAAAGTAAAAATGTCTACACTTATTTTATTAAAATACATTTTAGAATGGCTGTGATGACCAAGTTATTAGAAAGTATTCACCCTGAATGCCCCACCATGCTACAAAATAAATTATGATTAACAAATAATCTGTTCAGTTTATAAGAACATCTGGTCAAAAAAATGGATTTATATAACTTATAGTGGTACCGAGAAATGATTACGATACATATGTTTTTGGTGTCTGCTTCATAGATTCTTAGCCATTATAACTTGTTTACGCCCCCCTCCTCCAGTTTATATATTCCATTTGACAATATATAACAAGGTTATACTAAAATTGGTTTACTATCTCACTGATTAGCAACATTCAAGTGAAGTATTTCTATTAATGAATTGCAAAATTCTACAAATGAGAATCCCACTGAATTTTAAATATATAGTCAGAATATATTTGCATTCCTTTGGGCATTTTTTTGATTCAAGGAAATTATTTATAGGCACAGTGATGTCCACGGCCGAAATGAGTAGGGCACAGATTGTAGGAAGATTTAAAAATTAGATTAAGCTTCCCATTCATGGCAAATGATTGTTTCTGTAAATCAACTCTTAGAAACAATAATGAAATTCACTGCCCCAAGGATTCAGATTGCTGGTTGGTTAGGAGTCCTACCTGAAGTCCTTCTCTCACCGCTTCCATTATATATGGCACCAAAGAATAATTCCAGAGATCAGTAAACCACACTCTTGAACCATCAGTATCAATAGGACAAGGTAGAAAAAGGCGAGGACCTAAAATAAGAATTTTTTTAAAAAAAAATGAGATTACATTTAGTGATGTAAGAAGTTTTTTGCTCCCTTTATATGAGGGAGACATAAATGTACAGAGACATAATTTTATCTCTGTACATTATGTCTCCATTGTATTAAAAATTGGGTGTCATACAAGAGAAGGACACATCTAATTCAAGTTGTTTTATTGTCAGATAGATACAACAGATATAATGTTTGTATGCTATTCACTGCACTTTAGTGATGGCAGCCATTTTTTTCACAAAGCACAATGACATTTTTCTGCATTAGCCTTTTCAGCCACATGATTAAAAAAATACATTTATAACATCTGGCATTTTATGAATGCTGAGACACAGAAATATTGGTAATGTATTTCTAAAGACCAATTATTTCATTGGTTCCAGATGCCCTTTGTTTAAATGGCAGAAATAATTCTGAAGACATTTCATCTGTAAACAAGGTGACTGTTTCTTAGATACACTAAAGCCCTGCTCTTTGCCTTATTTGTCAACGTTATAGCAACTGTCAGCTGTTAGGTGGCAACTGCCAAAACAAGTTGTGCCACTTAGGGAATGTTTGTAGAAAAAAATCAATTAAAAGAAATATTTTTGAAACATAAAATTATCTGATTCTTTAATCTGTTCTTCAGGGAGTTTGTGTGTGTGTGTGTGTGTGTATGTTTGTGTGTGCAAACATGCAAACGGAGTTTCCACTGCTCTTAGGGCACTATTTATCACATGATTACTTAACAGAGATTTGTCGTGACAGAAGAGGAGGGCTTTTGAAGCAGTAACACATGATCTTGGATTTCTTGAGAGATTTGAAAGCATTTTAGACATTTCTGCCTGCCTTCTCTGTTTCTTATTACTGCTGCTTGCTGATCCAATCCGATGCCACATTAAAATGTGCATTATTAATGGCATCAAGAAATATGAAAATCCAGAATTAAAATGAAAACTGTGATGGAATATGTTCTTCAAGAACATGCATTTTATTTTATTTCTGAAATTTTAAAATATTCTTGTTTTGTCCTGAATTTTCTCTTCACATTAGTTGGAACTAAGTCTTTTGACAGTGGAATGGGATAAGAAAGAGTAAGTTCAAGGCTAAGGTAGACTAAGATTAATAACAATAAATGGCTTTGGGTTCTTCTTTAAGTTCAAATTTCATTCCGAAATCCAGTTCATATCCAGTAATGCCATGTTTGCAAGCACAACTCTAATTTTTTTACTTTGGGCAAAAAAAGATAACCTACTAGTTATTTTGCTGAACACACTCATAGTTTAGTTACACAGTATGATACAGTGGTGGGATTCATTTTTTTTTTACTACTGATTCTGTGGGCGTGGCTTGGTGGGCGTGGCAGGGGAAGGATACTGTAAAATCTCCAGTCAGAGGTGGTATTTGCCGGTTCTCCGAACTACTCAAAATTTCCTCTACCAGTTTTCCAGAACTGGTCAGAATCTGCTGAATACCACCTCTGTATGATAGTTTCAAAGGTTAGTACTCTTAATTTTCATTCTTAACTGTAAAAGATCTTACCAATCGTTATATCAGAAGAACTGTGTGTTTCTAAGAAGCTGTTGAGATGATGCCATATTTTGGGAATCCAGTCAATAATTTTGATGAGATCATTATTGCGGATATTCTTCTCCAGCTCTGTTTCAATCAGTTTCCTTCTCAAATATCTGGATAACAGCCCTTTAACAGGCTCTGTGTGATTAGCACACAGCACCCATCTATACACAAAACAATAAAATAATGGGATCTAAATGTAAAGATTGAGGTCATCCAATGAAATCTTATAGGTGACCCAAACCAAAATGTGCTTTTAAAAACCTATTGTTAACCTACAGCAACTGTTTCCATGAGTTGATGTGATAGCCACCATCATAAATTGCTAAAAATGAAAGATTTGATCACCGTATTTAAGATATAGCTTTTAATCTTTTTTAAGGCCAAAGAGAATCTTCTTTGTTCACAGACCATCTCTCTCAGTGCCTGAAGTTAGCAATTAATCACTGAAGATGGATAATGACTGTATGTCCCGTTTGTGAACTTGCCTTTGGCATTTGGCTAGCTGTTATCAGTAAATAGATTTTGAGCTAGATTATTGTTCTGTCACAGGATTACATTTATATCTCTAGCTAATAATACATTGTTTCTTTTCAACTGTATGTCTTGAGGTCAATGATGAAGAAAATTGCTATTAGAACTTAATATATTTAGTCTTTTCTGCTATTTTGTGACAAAAGCAAAATGGCACATCGAATTTGCAATGGTGACAGAAACAATCCTAAAAACGGCGATGTTATATTTTCATTCCATTTGACTCAATAAAAAAATTGAAAGACTTTTATATGCTTTCTGATTTTATATAACCAAATGTGCAACAATTATGAACTTACTAAAACTTTAGTATAAAAGTTCTGAATTTGAGTCATATATAGATTTGAAACAGAAATAATTTTTACCTGAAATTTTGATGCAGTTCTAGATTAGGTGATGATGAAACTCCCTGGTTCATTGTTCCAATAATATAGGGACTTAAAACAAACAAATATGGATTTAAAAAACTATCTAGGAAAATTGAATAAGAACAAAATATTAACAAAAAAACATAAAATCAGCATTAAAATCAGCAAGGATGACCACAAAAAGAAAAAGAAAAAAGAAAAAAAGAGAAAACATTACTCCCTTAATCTCTGAATATATCGAAGGGAGAGTTTATGAAGTAATCATAATGCCAAAGTAAACTGGCATCTAAGAAAACTCATTGTAACATTGTTTTAATATAAAATAATGTATATTTATATTTCAGAAAAGCACTTTTCAGAGCACTTATGCTAGGTCTCAAATGTTTGCTTAAATGTATTCTTTAACTATGCTACAGACAGCATTAGAGGAAGTGTCGGATATTAAATTGAAGCTATGTTTGTTTGTTTTGTGTGTGTGTGTGTGTGTCTGCCTGCCCCTTCAGATTTGCAGTCCTGGCAATTGCCTGGCATAGTCCCTTTTTTGGCAAAGTTTTTTTAAAAGCTCTTGGGGCTGAGAGAAACTGACTGGTCCAATGTCACCCAGTTGGCTTTCTGGCTTAGGTGGACTAGAATTCGATGTTAGTTTAGACTAATTTCTAGCCCAGTGCCTTAACTATTAGACCAAACTGGCTCTCAGTTCAAGTTTCACACTTATTAATTTTTGTCTCTTTCAAGATTAAAATAACTTTCTATAAATTCTTCATCTGGCTGGTTTTTTTAAAGTTTATTTCAATTATTCTGTAGGTATGATATGAAATAATTACTTTATCAAATGTTTACTAAAAGCAATTTAGCCATTTCTGTAATAAAATATTCTTACTTAACCATGAGGCTATATGTAAAAATGTATAAATACATAGTCTGCTTATTAATACACTTTCCATTTTCCATACATAATACAATACATTATTTATTTATGAGTGCAATTCTTGGCTAAAATTATATAATAGCACACAGAATAACAAAAATTACATACTTTGCATCTGATCATAGGAACCAATTTATGAAAACTCAATGCACAGATTCATGCAGTTTCCTTTTTTCTTAAAACCACAAAGGGATATGTGTATTATAAAGACTAGACTTATTACTAAAACATGCAAGATTGATCTAGAGCAATTGCAGACTATTGTGTGTAACTCAGTTTGAAACTGATATGATAAAATGTTTATTTCTGCTTTATGTTTTGGATTTAAGTTGGTTTTGTAACATCACCAGTTTTGAGGAGTGGAAGGATGTATAATAACAAACTATTCACCTGCATTAGAATATGAAATCTAAACATTTCTCAAACTTCACTGGGTCTATTCATAAACTCATCTCATATTCTGCCATTCATTGTACTAGCCTTCTTCAACACAGCACCCTGTATATGAATTACAACTTCCTGCATTTATAAATGGAACATAAAATCCTGGAATTCTGAGAGTTTCAATTCAATGTCTTTGAAAATTGCCAGAATTGGAAAGGTTGCATAGTACCAAAAGAATCAACTTACCATTTGTTATATTTACAGTTAAGGAAACCATTGAAGATGTCACTCAAAGAACCAACATGGTGCAGGTTGTCAAGAATTATTACCACAGGAAGATCAGAACTACTATTATCAGCATTGCATTGTTCAGCCAAATTAACAAGATATTGTTGAACATCCTTCAAAAAAAAGAGAAGAATATAATCAGACAGGTGTATTTTCTATTGCCAACTTCATATTTATGTATCATTGTTAAAACTAAGTGTCATGAAATTATTTTGGCAGTCTCAAGCAAAACAGTTTTCCTAAGCATCTTCTTTATCCAAAACTTATATTTACAATATATTGTTAAATGCATACAATAGGTTGTACTAATCTGATTCCCCTACTTTCACAAATCTAGTAAAATATTTAGGAGTTTTTTATTTGATTTTATTCAAATGCAGGAAGACTATTTCATGCAATCAGCAAATCCTGATCACGAAGTTTTCCTTAATGGATAGAAGAACCTATGTACCTAAGCTGCATATTTATACCATTCTTTTAGGAATTCTAATAGCTAATAGACCTGATCTATCTATCTATCTTTCTTTCTTTCTTTCTTTCTCTCTTTCTTTCTTTCTTTCTTTCTTTCTTTCTTTCTTTCTTTCTTTCCACACTTTTTTCTTTATACACATCATGGTATTTAAATATACAAAATAGAAAATCAGTATTACTTAAAGTAAAAATTAAAGTCAGAATCATTAAAATAAAAATTCGACTAAAACTGAGAGTTTGCAACAAGATTTTTGTCATTTTCCTAAATACCTAAAACCCAGGGAATCAGTCTTTTGGAAAGAACATTCTCTAGCTTTGGGCATACTAGGTAGGTGAGTTTATGGATATGAGGGACCTTCAAGCTTTTTCTTCTAATTTCAATAATCAGGCAAGCTGCTATGAGGGAGAATGGAACTCTCAAATAATAAGTACTGCACAGTACTTGCAATAATTAGCAACCTAGTTGCTAAATTTTTCAACAACTGCAATTGCTTGATACTTTTCAAGGACCACACATACAAATTAAGATAATTTGCTAAATCTATTTGACAGGTTTCTGAAGAACAATACCATGTTATATAAAGACATTCAACAACATATGGAAGAAGTGTAGCTCTGGGTTGTGATTTAAACTTTTTAAACTCCTACAATCTAAATCAAGGCAACTACTATATCTGAAAATCCGAGATTACAATTGGATCCTAAATTACCAAGTGGGGAAAATTAAGTTTTAGGAGAGTGTGACTCTTTTAAAAGCAAATCCTCAACTTCTTGAGTTCTTCATTCCATCATCATAAGTAAATAATACAAGTGGACTTCAGTTTATTCACCCTGTTCCATTCCACCACAGCCTCTCAGGGAGATAACTACTACATCTTAATCCAATATGAAAAAGATATAAAACTGACTCCAATACCTTACTCCAAAGCCCTATAAAATTTATCTCAATCATTTTAAATAATTTTTAGTATGTAAAAGAAAACAGAACCTTGTAAAACTCCGTATATAACGGTTAAATAGTTGATTAATAAACTCCAGACTTCACTAATCTGGCAGGAATAATCAATAATTCAGATTATAGGCTCAGAATCCAAATGGATTTTGATAGACTGGAACACATATCCATATCTAACAAAATGAGATTTAATGTAGAGAAAAGTAAGGTTTTACACTTAAGCAAGAAATACAAATTATACAAGTACAGGATAGCTACAACATGGCTCAGAGGGCAATCACTTAAATATAAGCCAGCAGTGTGCAGCAACAGCTAAAAAAGCTAATGCAATCCTTGGCTGCATAAACAACCACTTCAGATCACGTGAAGTATTAGTATCACTTTATAAAACCTTAGTAGACCACATCTAGAATACCGTATCCTGTTTTGGTTAAGTCATTATAAAAAAACTCTATAAAGCCTTAGTAAGACCACACCTAGAGTACTGCATCCAGTTTTGGTCACCATATTATAAAAAAGATGTTGAGACTCTAGAAAAAGTACAGGGAAGAGCTACCAGGATGATTAGGAGACTGGAGACCAAGGCATACGAAGAACGGTTACAGGAACTGGGCCTGGCTAGTCTAGTGAAGAGAAGGACCGGGAGAGACATGATAGCAGTCTTCCAATATTTGAGGGGCTGCCACAGAGAGGAAGGAGTCAAGCTATTTTCTAAAGCGCCTGTAGTCCAGACAAGGAATAATGGATGGAAACTGAACAAGGAGAGATTTAACCTGGAAATAAGGAGAAACTTTCTGACTGTGAGAACCATCAACCAATGGAACAGCTTGCCTTCAGAAGTTGTGGGAGTGCCATCACTTGAGACCTTGAAGAAGAGATTGGACTGCCATTTGTCAGAAATGGTGTAGGGTCTCCTGCTTGGGTGGGGGGTTGGACTAGATGACCTATAAGGTCCCTTCCAACTCTGATTAAGCTCTGTTAAAAGATATTGAGACTTTGCAGTGCAGAGAAGAGCAACTAAGATGATTAAGGGCCTGGAGACAAAAACATATAAAGAATGGTTGCAGGAATTGGCTAGTCTAGAGAAAAGAAAGACTAGGGATAACAGGATAGCAGTGTTCCAATATTTAAGGGGCTGCCACAAAGAAGATGGGTGAACTTACTTTCCTAAGCACTAGAAGGCAAGACAAGAAACAATGGACACTAATCAAGGAGGGAAGCAACCTGGAATTAAGGAATTAACAGTGAGAACAATTAACCAGTGTAATGGCTTCCCTTCAGAAGTTGTGGGTGTTCTTTAAGCACATATTCTATGTAAAGAAAAAACACACACACACAAATATGTTTTCCTATGTTTTCGTGAGTATTTATATGTATGGTATTTAGGTTTCTTCAGTTATTTTCCCACGTCTTACTAGTTGTGCTTTTAAAGTTACAGTGACGCTTCGGCAGAATCTCATCTGCCATCTTCAGGCTTCTGTCTTGGGTTCTTTTTAATCGTGTGTGTCAGGCTTGGCGGCCATTTTTTTCCCCTTCCAACTCTATTATTCTATATTCTGTATTTTCCAAGATTGATTGCTTACAATGTGATGTTTACAAGGACAATGTATTCCTTATGTGGCCCAGATAGTACTGTGTCTAACTGTATAAAAAAGTCAAATATAAACCAACTGTATCACATCTTAGTGTGAAGTGTAAGTGTGGATACTCAAGAAAGTAGGAGCAGCAAAGATGTATCATATCCCTATTTTATATTGGGCATATCAGATTAAACAATATGTGAGATAAGGACAAAATTAGCACAAAATGGCAAAATGAATACAGATATGCTGTAGCAAATCATTACAGATACGAATATATGAAAGTAGCAAGTAAAATGTCAGTTATTATCCAGTAAAAACATTAAAAATTCAGTTATTACCTAAACAGGGCTGGGATTCTACCAGTTCACACCTATTCGCTAGAACCGGTTGTTAACATTCTAAACATTTCGGAGAAGCGGTTGTTAGAAGAAATTACTGGCCTAATCCTGTAAAGAAGGCAGGAAGGAAACATTCTGGTGTTGCTTACAGGAACTGCCTCTCCGTTAACCCTTATTACATTCTTGGCAGGACTGGACTTCCTGTCTCAGGAACTTCTCTGGAGTCTTTTTCCCCTCCTTTGCTGGTACTTTGCTTGTGTGGAGTGACCATTCAAAGTTACAATGGCACTGAAAAAAGTGACTTATGACCATTTTTCACACTTACGACTGTTGCAGCATCCCCACAGGCATGAGAGACCAGGTGAGGAGATGCATGGCTCGATGTGAGTGATATTGAGTTGGCCACGCCCAACCAATAACATGACCACCAAGCCACGTCCACCCAGTCACATGACCACCAAGCCACGCCCACCAACTAAGCCATGCCCACAGAGCCAGTTGTTAAAAAAAAAAAGAATCCCACCCCTGTACCTAACTCTAATATAAAGAATGAAATATGCTACTTTTTAATATGTATAATGTTGATAGCTTTTTTCTGTGGTCTTACCTTGCTTGATTTGTGATCAACAGTAAAAGTAATAATGGCATCTTCCATTTTTTTCCGGCCAGATTTAGTTATCAGGTATTCAGCAAGTTTGTTGGCTAAATAGGTCTTTCCAGTGCCACTAGGTCCTGATAGGATAATCCTGTGATGTTCCATCAGTAGATTAAAGTACCGTTGACTAATTGGTTTAGGAATTAATGTATCAAACACAAAGCTATCCAAACTATTTTCTTCTACTCCTAATAACAAAAACAAAACAAAAAAGAAGTAAAACAGGAAAAAGAATCCTACTGATTATGTCGTTTTGGAGAAAGAATAGAATTATTTAGTGAAATATTTTTTCATATTTTTTTAAAAGTAAATTCATTGAATATTAATGTAGCAACATGATTAGATAAGCACTTGCAATCAAAGCAAATGTGAAGTGAGAACTAGGTGAGGCAGCAAGGCATATCTGAAATGTCTGAGATACTTAAAAAGGTCAAACTGATTACAGCATGAGTTAGCAGATCAGAAATATCTTTGTAAATCACAGACAGTTTGTTTGAAGGCCGACAAGCTGTCTGCATAGTTGAAATCACTCTACTTGTCCATATGATTGAAATATTTGATTCAGAATCCTAACTCCTCATTCTTCAACATTTATTTATCCTGTTTATAGGTTTGTCTTCATTTAAAAGAAATAAAAAAAATATTACTATGCACATATGAGATTCTCACAATGAATTTAACATTAATAAGTAATTTTAGATGGTGTTAAAATAGGAAGCATCAGTGGTGAAGTGGTTGAGACAATAAGGCCTTATGTTTGAAATATAAAGGATATATCAGCTCGGTCTCATATGACGTGGCTATGTCCAGTCCATTAACAACAAAGGTATTTGCCTGTGGTTGTCCCAAATATACGTTTGGACTGGTCAATGTTATTTTTATTTGAATTTCCTGAATCAGTATATGGATTCTTAGATTCTGTTCCAATATGATTACAATATGATTATGTTACAATATAATTATGATTCTGTTACAATATGATTCTTAGCTCACAAAAAAGTATTAAAAATGAAATGTCTGTTTTCATTTGAATAGCTAAGTAATAATGAATTTTAGACTAAAATTCATTGTGTTTGTGTATGTATGTAGTCACTGATGAAGATATGCATTTATGAACCAACACTGAAACTCACATAAGTAACATTTGTCATATTTACCACTGGAAAACTAATTGGTGGAAATCTTGTGTAGAAGAAAATGGGCATTATCAGTTCCAGACTGTTTTAAAAAACAGCCATCTCAAGTATGGTATACCAGGGCAGATATACCAGGTTGCTTAACATTTAAATTATTCTAACCTATAATACTTATAGTCTGTTATTCCTGAAATGTTCTCCTTCAAACTGGTATCCAACAATTGTATTACTTTGTTTAAAATTATTACTTTTATTTTTACCTGACTTTTTATACTACTTAAAAGTGCAATTGATCACTTAGTAGTTACATTTTTTTCCTACTCTTCTGGACAGTATATTATGAATACAACATTACAGCATATGCAGAAGAACAAGGGAATAAATTAAAGGTGTGTTTTACCTTTAAGATTCACTGTGATTATGTTATTATCTCCAATCAGATATCCACAAGGTAGCAATTCAGGCACTTCTTGGTTATGGGCTCTAATTATATCACCTACACAATAATTAGCTATACAATCTGAGCTCAAACCAAGGCTAGTAGCTGGATCTACTCGGAAAACATATTCCTAAAATAATAATAAAAAAAAAACAAATGGAAACTTTCATAGTTTACAGTATTAATGAATGAATTATTAACCTACTGGTTCATACACCATTCTCATTACCACAACTTGCAGATCAAGGATATACATTAAGCTTAAATGGAAATGTCAAAAAACAATAACTCAAAAGTGTCTAGTATTTCTTACTGGATTTTATAAGACATAATTATAATTATCTTGATTTCTATCTTGCAAACTACCTAAATTGTGGGAAGTTTGTAATAATAAAACACAAGTATTTAAAAAATATCATCATAAAAACTAAAAACTAGAGAAAACCAGAAACTTCAATCTTCTTAACTTATGAAGAAAACAGTTCTGGCCATTTGGCCAGTTTATCACATGTTCTATGAAAGGAACAAGTTTTAATCTAGAGCAGGGGTGTCAATCTTGCAGAGTCATGTTGTCGTCACATGACATATCGTGACTTCCCCCCCCCTTCTTTAAAACAGGGGTGTGCATGGCCAGCATGTGATGCATCTGGCCTGCAAGTTTGACACCCCTGATCTAGACGCTATCTTACAAGTCAGCCTTCTAAAAGCTTAGAATGTAAGGACCTTCAAATCTCATGTGGCAGATTTTTCTAAGGAACTGCACAGCAATGGAAAGGTTTGCTTTGTCATTCCTTTCTGTCTAACTTTTGGAAGGTGGGGATGTGAAGCAACTGCTCCTGATTGGACCATAGAAACATTTCATTTAGATCAGAAATTCACAGATAATCTGTAAACAAGCCATATAGGGTTTTATATGTGATAAGTGGCAGCTTGAATGGGAAACAAGAGGTAGCTAATGCCGCATCAGCAGTATAGTGTAATCCTGTTTAAAAGGCTCTTGCCCATCACAGTCATGTGGCTGTATTCTATGGTCACTGAAGGCAAATTTTCAAGTCATCTTCAAAGACAGCCCCACATACAGCATGTTAAGTAATTCAAATGAGATATTTTTTGGCATGGCCCCATGCTAATACCCCAATCAAAGAACTACCAACTCAGACAAACAAATTAATAGTAAACAATCAAATCAAGGTTACCAATCAACTACCAAGACCACTCCCACCAACACTGATAGGACAAGGCACTTCCATATAAAATGAGAGCAAAGCCCATATCCTTCTAGCACTGATGATGTTTCCTAGTTTGGAAATGAAATATCTGCAAGAAAACAACTAAGCTCAAAGACACCAAGGATCCCCCAAAATACTCATGGACCCTAATCTCATGGACCCTAATCAGCCTAAAATGTGAAATCCATTTATTTAACTGATTGTGTGGAATGTCCTGGCTCCTCATATATGTTTTCCTTTATTTACCTGTTATCTTATTTGTATGCTTAATAGATAATAAGAAACTATCCTATTAACTGGTTGCAAATATAAAACTAACATATTTGGTTTGTTAAAAACCTGGCCCACAAGTAGAGATCTCTGAGTCTCTTTGTTGACATCTAGTAATCATTTGGATTTTTGCAGGTGGGATATGGTAACCTCAAATCTCTCACAAAATCTGCTTGATTATTAAACTTGCAAAATCTTACCTTAAAGAGTCGTCTAATTACACCGTCTAATACATCCCATTTTGTTTTACCACTGACCCTGATAGAACCTATCAAATATGCCTGTATTCTTTGGTCCTATAAAGAGAGGAGATCAATGATATGAAAAAGAAGTCACTTTAATACTGATACATTTTTGTCAAGTTTCTCTGAGTGTTTTTCTGCAGAGAAAAATAGTATTTTTATGTTACAGATAGACCAAATATGGTGCAGATTTTATATTAAACATTTCCTGATAGCAATATCTTAGACATGTATACTGTTTTATAGTATATAAGTCACAGTGCTTTACAGCTCTCTCTAAACAGTTTACAGAGTCAGCCCCCAACAATCTGGGTCCTTATTTTACCGACTTCGGAAGGATGGAAGGCTGAGTCTCACCTTGAACCTGGTGAGACTTGAACTGCCAAATTGCTGGCAATTGGCAGTCAATAGAATTAGCCTGCAATGCTACATTCTAACCACTGCTCCACTTCTGATACAATTATGAATGTCCACATTTCTGTAAATCACACATAATTATACCAAAATGCCAACAAATGTCGATGATGCCAATGTAAGTACAGCATGAGAAAAAGGAATTCTTTCAATATTATTTGTTGCAGTCTAAACTGAATAAATTTCTGATTAGAACAGAACACCCTATATAGCAACCATAGCATTTACAGAAAGATAATTAGGATAATCAAATGGCAATAAAAGTTGGAAGCCAGAATACCTCTGATTGACCATAGCCCTTGTTTATTGTGACAATAATCTTAACGTTCTGGCCTTCTTTATGGAGAGTTCCATCTGCAACATCTTCCAGTAAAATATCTAAGCAAGCAAACAATAAATAAATGATCTTTAAAAATAAAGTTAATTTCTGTGAATATATTCTGTAAAAGGCTATGATTATAATGGTCTATGATTATTATTTTTTGCTGACAAAAGCAAAAGAAATATATAATCATTGGAATCATTGATTTGGAGTCAGATTCCAACTCAGGATGTCGGAATGTAATATGTAAAGAAACATTTCCAATTCTATGTGCATATTTATCTACTTAACGAGGATCATAAATGGACTGAAAGCCATCTCCCTATGTGACTGATTGCTCAAACTGGTTACAGTATTAAGATATTAATCAGTGTGTTGCATCCATTTGCAGAGTTCCATTGAGTGCCAAGACAAAAACAATTAACATTTCAATGATACTCTCATATGGTTGAGAGGAGAAAAAACGAAAAAGAAAAGGAAAAAATTATGTTAAACAGATACTACATCACTGAGGAAAGATGAGAATCATATGCAAGATGAAATCAATAATACAAATAAAATTCATCAATTATCTTCAAGTATTTAACAAAGATGAATAAACTGAAAATACATAGTCATATTCAGAGCTGAAGAAACTTCTTGGATGAGAACTGAAATGTCTTCAAAGAAAAATCAGAAAGTCCAGCTGTCTTTTGAAAAAGTACCTTTAGGACAACCATGGTCTGGATGACTGAGATCTCCATAGAGTTTCAGTTTGGTAAGGAGCATAGTAAAGAAAGTTTGTTTTTCAAGTATGACAAAAAGGTTTCAATTTTCTTGAAAGAAAATTACTCTGAATCAGAGTTATCCATTTGTTTTAGGGAAAAAAGTGTTTGGCCTAATTTCCTTATTTTAGTTGCCTTTTTTGCATGATATCAAATATTTAAATCCTTAACATTTGTATTTTTGAAACATCCATCATTTTAGAAAACTAAAATAAAACATAGACCCAAACCTATTTAAAGGTTTGGAGTTAAAGGAACTCCACTGTATGTATGTATGTATGTATGTATGTATGTATGTAAGTAAGTAAGTAAGTAAGTAAGTAAGTAAGTAAGTAAATATATATATATATATATATATATATATATATATATATATATATATATATATATATATATATATTTTGGGAAAATACCTGAAGAAACCCGAAGAAACATTATTTATTTATTTATTTATTTATTTATTTATTTATTTATTCGACTTATATGCCGCCCCCTCTCCAAAAGGCGGCTCATGGCTAAAATACAACAATAACAATAAACAACAATAATAATAAATTATCTAAAAACAGATTAAACAGTTATAAGCCGAATTGTGAGTCTAAAATTTAAAACAGTTTAACCCCCCCCCCTGGGGAGGAGTCACAGCCCGGATTGGTCGAACAACCAGGTCTTCAAATCATGGCGGAAGGTGCGGAGGTCAGGGGCCAGGCGGAGTCCCAGGGGTAGTTGGTTCCAGAGGTCAGGGGCCACGACAGAATAGGCTCGTCGCCGGGGGACCGCCAGCTGGCATTGACTTGCCGATGGGACCCCGAGGAGTTCTTGCCTGTGGGCTCGCACAGGGCGGTTGGCACTCGATATCGGCCGGAGTCGCTCCCTTAGATATTGAGGACCCATGTCGTGTAGGACTTTGTATATTAAAACCAAAACCTTGAATCTCACCCGGAGTGCAACCGGCAACCAATATAGACCACACAGGAGGGGGGTAACAGGGAGAATCGGGGAACTCCCATCACCACCCGCGCGGCCGCATTCTGCACCAGCTGCAATCTCCGGATGGTATGCAAGGGCAGTCCTAAATAGAGAGCGTTGCAGTAGTCGAGTCTAGAGGTGACAAGAGCATGAGTGACTGTGCGCAGGGCATCTCGGTCCAGGAATGGGCAAAGCTGACGAACAAGGCAGAGCTGGGCAAAGACCCCCCTGGCGACGGCCCCCACCTGCTCCTCCAACTGGAGCCGTACATCCAGGAGGACCCTCAGATTCCGCGCCCTATCCACAGGGGGCAACATCTCTCCCCTTATGGCCAAAGATGGATACTCTTGACTGGGCCGAGATGCCGGTATGCACAGCCACTCAGTCTTGGTTGGGTTGAGTCAAAGCATGTTCCTATTCATCCAAATCCACACCGCATCCAAACACCGGGTCATCAGGGAGAGGGCATCACTGATCTGGTTCGGGGTGGAAATGTACAGCTGGGTGTCATCCGCGTACTGATGGTATCTCGCCCCAAAACTACAAATGATCTCGCCCAGCGGCTTCATGTTAAATAAAAGAGGGGAGAGGACCAACCCCTGAGGGACCCCACAAGAAAGCGCCCTCGGGGTCGACCTCTGCCCCCCTACCAACACCGATGACGCCTCGAGAGGTAGGAGGTGAACCACTGAAGAACAGTGCCCCCCACTCCCAACCCCCGAGGCGTCACAAAAGGATACCATGGTCGATGGTATCGAAAGCCGCTGAGAGGTCTAATAGGACCAGGACAGAGGAAAAACCCCTGTCCCGTGCCCTCCAGAGGTCATCCATCAGCGCAACCAATGCTGTCTCAGTGCTGAAACCAGGTCGGAAGCCCGATTGTTACGAATCCAGGTAGTCCGCTTCATCCAGGAAGAGTGGAAACTGCCGAACCACCACACTCTCAACAACCTTTGCCAAAAAGCGGAGGTTGGAGACTGGACGATAGTTGTCTAACACGGTCAGGTCCAGGGCAGGCTTCTTCAAGAGGGGTCTCACCACTGCCTCCTTCAAGGCGGAGGGAAAAACACCCTCTCTCAGTGAAGCATTGACAACTGCCTGGAGCCAACCGCAGGTGGCCTCCCTGGAGGCATAAGCCAACCAGGAAGGACACGGGTCCAACAAACATGTGGTGGAACTCAAACGCCGCATCGTCCTGTCCACTTAATCCTCAGAAACAGGATTGAACTCATCCCAGATCACATTAGCCAGACTACTTGCACCCTGTTCCTCGGACCACTGCAAATTGGAGGACAATCCGCTCTGAATCCGGGCGATCTTATCCGACAGATATTGACCAAATTCCTCAGCCCTTCCCCGTAATGGGTCCGCTCCCTCCTCCATATGAAGGAGAGTGGGTGGCCCGGAATAGGGCGGATGGGCGGTTATCTGCAGACGCTCTGAGGGCAGAGAGATAAGACCTCCTCGCCACTCTCATAGCTACCAGGTAAGTCCTAATATGGGCTTTTATGGGCTCAGTTGGATTGGGAGCAGGTGGACCTCCACCTGCTCTCTAAACCCCTCCGACGACGCTTCATCTCCCGGAGCTCCTCGGTATACCAGGGGGCCATCCGGGATCCACGGCATGTGAGGGGACGCATGGGGACAAACCTGTTGAGGGCACCTGCCGCGGTCTGTTGCCAAGCAGACGCCAAACCCTCGGCAGAGCTGTGAACAAGGGAAGAGAGTAAGAACCCCAGTTCCGCCTGGAACCTCTCAGGGTCCATCAGGCGTCTGGGGCAGAACCATCTAAGTGGCTTCTCATCCCAGCAGTGGGGGGCCGGCCTGTTGGAAGACCAGCCATAGGAGATAGTGATCAGACCATGGGATGGGCAATGCCATAAAAGTGGCTTGCCCTCTGTCACTACACCACTGTTTGGAGACAAAAACTAGGTCGAGAGTGTTTCCCCCCTCATGAATCGGGCCTTGAATCAATTGGGTCAGGCCCATGGCATCCATAGAAGCCATGAATTCCTGGGCTAACCCCGACACTCCCCCCAGGGAGGGCAGATTGAAGTCCCCCAGGACTATAAGATCCGGGAGTTCCACCGCCACCCCCGAGAGGGCATCGAGGAACCCAGGTAGGGCTGCTGCTACACAGCTGGGGGAAAGGTATGTAAGCAGCAAGCCCACCCGACCACTAGGCCCCCACCTCAGGAGGAGGGTCTCACTCCCGCCTATCTCTGGGACAGTGACCTCCCTTGGAAAAAGGGTCTCCTGAATAACCACAGCCACCCCACCACCCCTTCCCTGGGCCTGTGGCTGCTGCAGAGCTCGGAAACCTGGAGGGCATAAATCAACCAGGGGGACCCCTCCCTCTGGGCCCAACCAGGTTTCGGTAATACAAGCCAGGTCCGCAGCCTCCTCCTCAATGATCTCCCATAGGAGGGAAGACTTATTAACCACGGACCTGGCATTCAAATACACCAGCTTAAGCCCAGGGGTCCCCTAGGGAGGAGGCCATAGGGTCAGACGTGCCACCGCACAGAGATGGCGGGTACGTGCTCCCGGTACATGATATGGCCCTATTCCTCGACGTCTCCTGCCAATCCCAACCACCCTGGGAATCGCGGTCCCCACCTCACACCCCGGGGCCGCACTGGCCCCCAACCCCTGCTCCCCCGCCACGCACCGGGCTGCAGCCCACATCCCTGGAATCACTACCCACCCTCCTCCCTAACCTTCTTAAAAATTTGGTTAAAAATTTGACTAAAGGGGCCCTAGTGACCCTCTTTTTCTTTTTAATAGAGCCCCACCCATACCCCATACCCCTGCCATGCCATCTCTTATGTTTTTGCGGGTATTTATATGTATGGTATTTAGGTTTCTTTGGGTATTTTCCTGAAATATATATATATATTTAGATTGTTTGGGACTTGAATCCAAATGTACCCTTAGAGATTTCTGAATCCTTAAAGCCCAAGCCCAAGATTTCCCAATATCTGAGAAAGTACTCTCTAAATGAGACCCCCAAAAAGAAGAAAATATTCACAAATAAGTTAAAAACTGCTGCTAAGTTATTATTAGTATATGTATAATGAAAAAAGAACATGAATATACTAGATAATTAAAATAGATACATAGAGACACAGATATAACACACATACGTAAGAAAAAAATATAAATGCACATTTAATTATTCAATTTATTATTCAAAATATACAGTATTTTGCTGTATATGTATTATATACACATAGATTGTATACAGAGCTAAATTCTGTGGATGGAAGAAGCTTCCCTCATAGAAAACTTCCTCAAGTGAAAGCAGGCAACACTCAGCCAATACTACTGTTGCAATACAATAGAAAGAAACAACAAAAATGTAGCATTTCAATTTTCCTTTACACAACACAGGATTATTTCATTTTATATTAATTTTCAAAGTTGTAAACCTCATTTATATAATGAGCACCTTTCCAAATTTAATTGCATTTCCCCGTACTTTGACAATAAAATAATATGTTGGGAAGAAGTCTGTAAGTGTGGGGTAATGTGTGAGGAGAGAGAAAGGGAAGTGTTCCTTGATGCAAGAGTATTTGTTAAGAGAATAAAGCTTTTGCTTACCAGATGTAACTGAATCTGTGATGTTTAAGTTATTCAGAGAGAGACCTAGAGACTGCCGTGAAGAGGAAGAAGATGTGCTGCTTGAGGATTCTGAACATGGCCTGATAGGTTTGCTGGTGCTTCCAGTCTCAGCCTTCAAACGATCATTCTCAGCTTTCAAAATCTCAATTTCATTCTAAGATTTAAAATACAAGCAAGAATCAATTAAATAATCGAAGCAGAGATTTCTAATCTTTCTGGTATAATATGGATAATGATAATTTAACTTTAATTTTTGAGACAAAACAGTTAACAGAGGTGCAAAAAATATAGAAAGAATTTTCATTGGTATTGCAGCTGGAACTTTGAGGCTATCGTATTTTTGAGATATATCATATAATTATGGCGATGGAGCAAAATAACATCTATCTAATATCATGACAATTAGCCTCACATTTAATTGCATTATTAAGATAAATCCAAGTAGTAGTTTGTGTGGGAGATTTTATGTAATTAAAGATAGACTTAAAGAACTAAATCAAAATCAAATTAAGGATCTCTTTCCTTCCATTGAAAACACCAATTGCAGATGAAGGCTGTCTCTCTATATCAGGAGTGTCAAACTTGATTTCATTGAGGGCAGCATCAGGATTGTGTTTGACCTCAGATGGCTGGTGGGCATGGCCATGGTGGGTGTTGGCAGGCGTGGCCATGGTGGGCGTGACACGGAACACCTGTTGGGGCCACCAAGTTGGTCAAGTGCTAAGGCAGGACTTCCCTGACTCTCCCCCCCTCACTCTCATTATAATCTCCTTCCTTCCTTTCCTGCTTCCTTCCTTCTTTTTCTTCTTTTCCCTCCCCTCTTCATTCTCCTTTCTTCTTCCTTCCCCTCTTTCCTTATTTTTCCTTCCTTGCTCTCTTTCCATCTTTCCTTCTTTTTCTTTGACTTTCCTCTTTCCCTTTCTCCTTTCCTGTCCATCTTGTATGTTCAAATGCAAAAGGAGAAACGTTTCCCCATTTGTTTTGTTTTTAGTTTGCTTTGATAGCCCTTTGCCAGAGAAAAGGGATAGCCTCCTGCAGCACTCTGCCAGCAAAAACAGAGCTTGGGGGGAGCATCGCACGGGCCCCCCATCCCCCATTTTTGGCCTGGACTGCCTCCTGCACCCCTCTGCCAGCAAAAATGGAGCCTGGGTGTTGCACGTGATCCCCCGAGCCCCATTTTCACTAGCAGAGGTACCGTGGACTGGTCCTTTGTTTTTTCCAGGCCGGCCCCGTGGGCCAGATCTAGGCACCCTGCGAGCCAGATCCAATCTGTGGGTCTTGAGTTTGAGATTGCTGCTGTATATTATGGTAAGGAAAGAAAGGGTTCAGTGCTTTCTTTAAGTCTCCTGCAATGACAAATTCATTAACTCATCAAACTAATCCCAGTGCTTTTTTTAAAAAAAACTACTAAGTTAAATACAAAGGTTCTAATTTGGCAATCAGTCATTCAGATATTTTGACAATTACAACTATTACTCAACTAGACAAATGTTATAAGTAAATGATGGAAACAGCATAAGAAAAATTTACCCACTCCCTAAGTAATCACAGAACACAGAAAGCAGATCTGACCTAATACAAATACAGTTGGATAGAATAGAATACCTTTATTGTCATTGCATTCCACGAATACAATGAAATTTGCAAGCTACTCCAGCACAGTGCCCCAAACACCACATCACAATCACACTACTGAGTTTTAAAAATTAAAATAATAATAATAATAATAATAATAATAATAATAATAATAATAATAATAATAATAGGACTAAATCACAAATGTACTGTTGGATTCAAGACAATTACTGCCTTGGAAAAGAAACTGTTTTTCAATTTATTAGTTCTCATTTTAAGACACCTATAATGCCTCCCTGATGGTAACAGATGAAAATATGAATGTCCAGGATGAGAACGGTCTGTGGAGATTTTTAGTGCTCTAGAGAGGAGTCTGGTCTTCATAATCTCTTCCAAAGAAGAAAGAGAGCAACCGATGATTTTTTGTGGTGTGTTTATAACTCTCTGGAGCATCTTCTTATCCACTGCAGAGCATCCAGCATACCGCACCGTTACACAGTGTGCCAAAATGCTCTCGATGGTAGACCGGTAAAAAGTAACCAGCAACTTCTCACCCAAACCACTTTTTTTCAGCAACCTCAGAAAGTGCAGGAGCTGTTGGGCCTTCTTTGCAGTGGCCATAGAGTGGACCGACCAAGTAAGGTTGTCGGAAATATGAGTTCCTAGAAATTTAAAACTATGAACTCTTTCCACACAGTCTCCATTGATATATACTGGGAGAGGCTCTGCTTTGCATCTTCTGAAGTCTATAATCAATTCTTTGGTCTTTTTGATGTTCAGGGTGAGGTTATGACTCTTGCACCACAAGACCAGTCTGAGAACCTTTGACCTATAGGCCGTCTCATCTCCTCCTGATACGAATCCCACCAGTGTGGTGTTGTCTGCAAATTTTATTATAGAGTTAGTGGGACAAGAGGGAGTTCAGTCGTAGGTATAGAGTGAATACAAAAGGTGCATACAAAAATTTTGCTACATTGTATTTCATGTGAGTCTATACATAATAAAATCTTTCTGAATATTTACCTACTTTATGTGCAGTTGTTTACAATTTCAGAATAAGAAACCCGTGAACATGGCAAGTGCAGAAATTTGGATAAATTAGTCTTTCAGTAAATATTATCTACATTGTTTTAACTTTTACTTCTGAATTTTTATTTGTATACTGGTATTTCACAAATTAAGCACTGCATTCTATTCTTTTGGCCCACTGAATTATTTTATTTTCTTTGTTTAGAAGACTGAATCACATCAATTCAGCTTTTCAATGCAAAAGGGCTCATGTCTCCACAAGTGCAAGAACCATTCTATCAGACTCTTGGAATTTGATTTCAGGTTGGTCTGAATTGTGCTCTCTCTTTCAATTTTGCACTTTGAGCACAGCATTGTAATCATATTAAATGCTTGAAATTAGTAAAGTAAATGTGAAATATACAGATTTGGCTATCCTTATCTGATGAACAAGACAATCGTAGAACAAAAACATAATATTGATTAGTTGGAATTTGAGCCATTGAAATAAGCAACTATGAAGATTTTCTTTTTTTAAAAAAGATGTAGTTTTGATTGAAGCAACCAGAATATTCTAAAAACCCAGAGGTCCTTCTGCTTTTTGAATAAGTTATAACATTTTGCAAAAGAATTGACAATTATAGAGAAGTTTTGCCAATGACTACCACAGGTATATCATGTAAAATAATGGGTTTTTTTTTATAGAAAGGAACGGTTCAATCTAATTTGTCTTTCACGTAATTATTTTTCAATCCCAATAGTGACTGCTGGCTTTCATCCCATTTCATGGCTCTGTTAAGTTCAGGGTGATGACAATTGGCCATGATTAAAAATAAATAAATAATCAGTTGTTCCACAGAACTGACCTGCATGCGGTTCATGGCTTCCCGAATTTGGTCAAGATGATGGGCAGAACTAAGAGCTTCAAGACGAATATCTGTAAGTTTGAGCTCTTTTTCCCTGAGCTCATTTTTTAGCTGCAGAATTATTTCTGCCTCTGCTTCGGTGCATTCACAGATCCTAAAAAAAACACATGAGAAAGTAGAGAGGCCAGAAAATTAAAGGAAGGTTCTCTTCCTCATGGAGTGTATTATTATAGTACATCCAAGAATCAGAAAAGGTTTCTGCTGCTGATTCCTAGGAGGAGGAGGGAGAATTTCATCAAAGCAATATGAATCAATTTAATTGAAAAAAGTGAAAGGGGGAAACAGTATCTAGGCAAAGTTGTAATGTTGTTTCTACAACTTTTCTATTTCTTTTCTAAGAACAATGATGTTTTATACTCCAAATTCAATAGGACTGAATTTTACAAATCATTCCTATATTAAATAGTACCTCTACTTTGATTAAACAATTTTCAAAATAGTACAATTTAAAAATTCATTGCTACTATTAAACTATTACTTTTCTCTTTTGATACAATTTTTTCAGATGATTTGTCTTTCAGTCCAACTCATGTATAATGAGATTACACGAATACTTATGTTAAGTATCAGTATATATGAACTGACTTAATTAATTTCTTTTTTTTGTGGTGTTTAAAATGTCTATGCTATGACTGTAGAATTTAATCTGTAACTATTTCAGAAATGCTAAATATTCATTTTTTTCCATGAGTTGCATCGAGTATATTCTGTTTGGAAAACAAAAACTTTGTGCATGGCATGACAGACAGCAGAAAATACATATACATGACATCATGCTTCTGTTTCTGACACCAGGTAAGATGAAACCGAGAACATTTAAACTTTCACAGTGAATTTAAATTGAAAATGCAATTTTTAATTCTTTCCTTTGGAGCATAAAAAAAAAACATGTCCTTTCTTCTCATTACTAAACTGATGTACCCTAGTAACCACACCATTGTTCACATAATACTCCTTTAGTTTTAGTTTTTTTCTTCAACATATTATCGATATACTGTATTTTCAAAGCATGCCTGCAAAGACATTTAGGGAGAAAATAGATAACCTCTGTCTAGTTCTTGGATAAAAAAAACCTCCAAGCCCCTTGTACCAATTTACCGGGATCTATGCTTGTAGATCACGGGACCATTTTGCTTTTTCTTTGGAGCCCAGAATAGAGATGACCTGCATATACACACATTAGACAGACAGATGCAAGTGAAAGAAAGTAAAGGAAATGGTTTAGAAGATAAGAAACCAAGAAAGAAACAGAATAAAAAATGCAGTAGAATGAACAAGTAAAAGCTTTAAGAGGGAATGATAACTCATTATGAAGATTATGTCACAGTTTAAACAACTCTTGTTTATGCCTTTCATTATCATGCTGAATGTGGGAACAACATAAACCACAATGATCAAAATCAAAACCTACAGGTACAAGGCTTAAGGTACAATTTTAAGGTTTTATAGTATTCAGTGTGATTTTTATCAGCATGCTTTGGAGTGCAGTCATTACATGCGAGGTTGCTATTTTATGCCACACATTTAAAGGCAGGTTTAATTTACCATTTTAAGAGAAACTGCTAGGATAGGCTGATAGCCTATCTTTTCTGATAGGCTGATTTGCAATGTGCAAAAAGATTATTTCAGCAGGTCAGAACATTCAGATATTTGGTATCTGCCTCTGCCCAACTGGTAATTTGAAATGTTGCACCTCAGCAAATAGATGTATCATGAGGAATCACAATTGCACTATTATGGTGCATAACTGTGAACCAGAAAGAAAGAAAGTCCCTTTTAACACATCACTGCAGGTTTAGTATATATGTTGAAATGGGTAGCGTTTCTTGATCCACAACCAGCAGAATGTTTTGCAGAGTGGCAAGTGGCATGTTTCATGTCAGCATGATTGTAACTGTAACTCTACAAACTTCCATCTGTTTAGGAATTGATTCTGCAAAATGATTTAAGACTGAAGGGTATTACAACAGATTTAGCCTACCTCAGTATTTCAGTCAGAGCTATGTAAATGCCAATGCTCCAGGATTTACATTTTAAGCTGCTTTCTCCTATTCGTCTATGCTAATGAATATTTGGCTACTTTCTTCTTGGTTACAGAAGGCAGCTGAGATATGTTGTCATAATGATCCTTATTAGCTTGGCCCATGCTACACCAGTTTCATTATTAGCAGCAGGCAAAAGGAGGCATGTGTCTTGTGATTCAAGAAATTGGCAGGATATTATGAGAAATCATTTTTACATAATTCATTTTAATTTGGCAATTCACTATTAAGCAGGAGTTTCTTTATTAGCAGCAATCATCAACATTCATGAGTATGTGTTTTAGCAGACTTACTTTGCTTGGGTTTGAGAAAACCAAGGAGAATTATTGTTTAGAGAATTTTTGCTCATTAATGGAAAGTGGTGTCTATAGAAAATGTAGAGGAGTGAACTAATATATACAGATTATTCTTCCTATAGATTTTTAGCTTCACATTTAGCCATGTGAGTAAATCAAGCTGTTAGACATTACTTAAGGCAGAAAAGAAAAAATAACAAATAACAATAGCTGAACATTTGGATAAGAAAGGAATGATTTCTTTAAAAAAAGCATAGCAAAGTGGCAGCTAATTTTAAAAAGCAACAATTTAATATGAAATGTAAGAGTAACAGAAGGGTTAAAGGATACTGTTTCTTAACCATTTTAGCATCCTGCGGTCACCTGACTGCAGCCACCTTTTTCTTAGCTGGTTTCTCATAAGCAAAGGCAATGCATAAGCCAGCAGTAAAATTGCAAGTCATGTGATGTCTCACTTAAAAATCATGGATAATTCATCTAACAACTGCATGTAGGTCAGATGCAGTTAAATGATCTTTTGCTTAATAACCATGTTACTTAGCAACAGTTGCTGATTCCAATTATAGTCATTATGCAAGGACTATTTGTAAAGAATTAAAATGGCTTGAATCTTAAAAAGAGACAGTGCTTCTTGGTAACTCATGACCATATTTCAGAAATAATAGTGACATTTTCCAAAACTATCCCATAAAAAAATTGACACTTTCACAAAGAAACATTTCACAAAGAATAAACATACAGTGAAGTTGATTGGGATGGCCTGATTGAAGTAGATCCACAATCACCAGAGCCATGAGGTAATTTGGGTGAGGATGGAACAGATGAATCTGTGACTTCTTCTATGTCAGAATGAGAGGAAGGAGGTTTTGATGACTTCTTCTTCCCAAAAGCTTGTTTGAATGAACTCCTTAGCTAGGACAAAAGAAAGGAACATCAATATCTTTGACAATTTAGTTCTCCTCATATTTGAGAGAGTTCTTGTATGAGAAGTTAGTTTGCAGAGGCCAATCTAGCTACTACCTGAGGTAAGTGTATAGACAAAGCAGGACATCAACATCTGCAACACAGTATCTTTAGAAACACGGCAGAGTGCTTTTTTAAAATTAACTCAGGGCTGTGTTATAGGAAATATGCACAATTGAACTTTACTGATAAACAGATACTCATTTAAAACCCCACACCTATTGTGAAACACCTTCTTTCTGGCATTCACTTTAAGATGATCAGTCTTAAATAAGTACTTTTTTTAAAAAAAGTTACTGGCTTATAAATACACTGATTTCCAATCAATATGATATTGTGCATTATTTGAGAGAAGAGACATTTTGTCCCAGAAATATTAGACCTTATAACTTCCACAGTAACTCTGATCAGAATTAAACATATTGAAGCTGCAGTATTTGCTTTTCCACTGACAAAGAAGCTGAAAAGGTTGGGAAACAGAAAGCATTTGCTTAAGTTTTTTTAAAAGAAGCAAGTTCATGTATGCAAGCATGGCCTTTATTGTCTAAAGCACTTATCCATTATTGAAAGGTTCAGAATAGCCAAACAGCCATTTATTTCAATATTTGAGATGGCTAGGTCTCCAATAAGACCTAATAATAGCTAATAGCTAATAATCACTATATATTTTATGTCTGAGCTGTCAAAGGCTTCTTATGAGCAAGCAGATTGCTTAAACCAAGGGGAAAATATGGTTTCCAAGTAGCTGTTTTATTACCTTCAGCTAAATTTTGGAATATTTTCTTTCATAAGAATCAGTTCAAAAGTAGAACTGGATATACATGTCTGTTTTATTTGCTAGAACTTCAATTTATTTGAAGAATATATAGATTTCCCTCATCAGAATTTTTGGTTTCTGTTGGTAAAAACATCATTTTGTATATTTTTTTTCTTATATACACTCTGTATATGATTTTCACTATTACCTGCATTTTTTGTAGTGATATCTGCTAGTATCCACCTCCTCATATACAGTTTTCTCTAATGTATGTATTTTGGCAGTTATTTTCTTTGAAGAACTGCATTACACTATTTGGAGAAGGGCCAAAATAGAGGGAAAATATTGCATTCCAGTTGGCATGTTACTTTGGAAAGCACAGATTGGTTGGTATGAATTTGAATCAACTTTCTCTTCCATCCCTGTTCAAGAACTGGGAGGCTAAGAGCTGATTAACCATCATCCAGCGTTTCTTTTCGCCATTTTATGTTTTCTAATGAGAAAGAAATGGATTTTGGCGACACTTCCCCTTTCCAGATTTTAAAGTTGGAGGTAAAATGAAGAGAAACATTAAGGAGACATAAAGGATAATATTTCAGAAGGGTACCAAAGCCTAATGCCAAAATGAATAGCAATCATGCCAAGATAGAATTCTTTGAGATGCATGCCAAATTTTCCAGGATTTTATATTCACCTCACTTCCTCTAGAGTTCACCTTGCAGAAACATGAAAGAGTGTGCAATTACAAATCAAGGGAATGACGTTGGAATCAGTATTTTTAAAACATTACCTGTGTAATAAACATATTTTAACAATAAAAAGTATTTTCCTACTTTTATGTCGGTAAAATTTGAGTTCTTGATGTATGTGTCTCAATTTAATACCTTTATCTTTCTTTATGTTTTCAAGATATTTACTACATTTCTTTCATGGAGCAATAAAGAACCGAAGATGTCTACAGAGTGTGGTTAAAAAAATAGATAGCATTGGCAAAAATGTGATAAAAGTTATGCCTACTTTTAATGTATGACAAACATTAAAAAAACAACAACACAAACTTCAATTGTACCTTTGTGGCTGCTATCTTGACTTTTTACCAAATTTCAGGGATCGTCCTATAAATTACTTTGGACAATTAATATATTGTATATAGTAAACTGAAATATAGTAACTGTGAAGTCTGTTATTATGTAGGTATATTTATTTACATTAACAATATTATGCGATCTTGATACATAAACAATACAGCAAGATGCAAAAAAATGTATACCTATCTAGTATATCAGCATTATATCAGCATCAATAACTATATTTATGAAGAGCATTAAAACAGTGATTTACACAGTTCATTCATTATATTATTTATGAAACAAAGAATTATACAAAAAGACAGGCAGTCAATTTTACTTAATAGAGTACTTACCCAATTTTTCTTTTTCTTTTTTTTAGAATCAGCATCATTACTGCTACCCATGCTTGAATGGCTTGTACCACTATTGATGCTGGCAACACTTTCAGATGAATGTTGTCGCCTTATTCGCAAATCTATAATATAATGGAAAGGAAATAGTGTGGACATATCCTTTTCCCCAATGTAACTCCTTTTTCTAGTGTTTCAATTATTATCTTAAACTCTCCTATATCCTTTATCCAGTCTATAATTGTGACTGTTTAAGGAACGATATAAAGCATTTAATATATCTCTTTATTATTCTTGATTGTTTTTTTCTAAATCCAGAACAGAGTTTAAATTAATGGAACTATGCTTTCTTAAGTTCTGTTCTCCTCTGAAACATCATTTTCTTCTTCTGCTCATGTCTATTGACACATCATGTGGAATGACTTACAGATTACAGAAAAAAATTAATGAAAATTGTTCTTCTACAGTACAAAGAACAATGAAGTTCAAGTCACTGTGCATAATTCAGCCAATGTTTTAAATTGAAGCAGATATATATTTCACATTCTTCCTGAGATAAATGTGGTTCAAAAGGGCTTGAAGATATGACACATCCTAAAGGAAGCCAAAAGGTTTATCTGATAACTAAGAAAGTCATTCAAAAACCCTTATATTACCTGCAATAGGTGGTTAAAATATGAGGGACATGGATTTTACAGAGGCCTCATTGGACCTAGAGACATCTAGAAATGGAACAAAAGTGAGTAAAGAACTAGAGATCTGATGGCTCTAAAATTGTTTGGTTACCTCTTAAAGGCAGCCTGATCAAGTTTATGCAAGTCTGTTATTGGCATCATTTATGCCATCTCCAATCCCATTTAATATAAGTGTATAGAAAATTGAAAAATGCAGAACTGCCATTCCATTCCACATTGTTGGCTTGAGCTACAAGAGATTTTTTTTAATTACATTTATATGCCGCCCTTCTCCGAAGACTCAGGGCGGCTTACAATTTTGGGATACAACCCAATGCGCTCAGCAATAGCCTTCATTCCATTGTATATGCCTGCTTATTACTAAGCGGCATTTTTACAAAGTCAGCTTATTGCCCCCAACAATCTTGGGTCCTCAACTTACCTACCCCGAGAGGATGGAAGGCTGAGTCAACCTTGAGCCTGGTGGGATTCGAGCCTGCACTAATTGCAGGCAGCTGGAACTTAAGTGCTAGGCATTTAACAGCCTGCACCACCAAGGCTCTTATTTAGATTCTAGTACGAATGTGCTATTTGCCAACCAGAAGTGCTTAGTAGTTCCTCAGAAGAAGGAAACTCTTTGGAAATCAGTAACTTTTGAAGTTGAACTTTTTAAGATTGGAAACATTGCAAAACATACATTTTCATATGGAAGGTTCTACAAATGTGCTACAAAACCCATTCTTTTGAAAAACAGTAAAAGCCAGTAATGGGCTACCATTACAACCCTGATAAGTGAGAGAGAATACCATACCTCTCTGAGTGTGGTCAGGGCCATTCAGAGCTCCTTGAATAGCAGCCTGTGCAGCCGAGTTCTGAGCTTTCAGCATTTCAATGGTTTCCCGTAGTTCTATGAGTTCTGATTCCTTTGGAAACAGGAGGGAAAGGCTCAAAATGTGTCACAGTAATTAGGTTTATCCTCTGGGGTAAAAACATACAAAATGGAATGGAAATAAGGTATAGGTGAAAAATGCTTAAAAACTAAGGAGAAAATTAGGTTTCATGTATGCTTCTCATCTTAGCTAATCAAATGTTAGCTGATGATACCCAGCTCTACATCTCCACCCCATACCAACTCAGTGATGCCCTCCCGTGATGTCTCGTTGCCTGGAAGCGGTGCGGATCTGGATGGGGAGGAACAGGCTCCAGCTCAACCCTGCCAAGACCGAGTGGCTATGCGTACTGGCATCTCGGGTGGTCCAGGATGTTCCACCTTTGGTTATGGGGGGAGAGGTGTTGCCCCCCCCCATAGATAGGGCTCGCAACTTGGGTGTCCTCCTGGATTCACAGCTCAGTTTGGAGGAGCAGGTGGGAGCCGTGGCCAGGGGGGCATTCACCCAGGTGCGCCTGGTGTGCCAGTTGCACCCCTACCTGGACCGAGATGTGCTACGCACGGTCACTCATGTGCTCATTATGTCCCGGATCGACTGCTGCAATGCGCTCTACATGGGGCTGCCCTTGCGGACCACGCGAAGGCTTCAGCTGGTGCAGAATGTGGCTGCATGGGTTGTGATAGGGGTATCCCGATACTCCCATATTACACCCCTCCTGTGCAAGTTGCATTGGTTGCCGGCTGCCCTCCGTGTGAGATTCAAGGTGCTGGTGCTTACCTATAAACCAGGCCAGGGTACCTGCAGGAACGTCTCCTGCCAGCATCGAACACCAATTGCCCAGTGCGTGCCCACAGACAGGTCCTCCTTGGGGTACCGTCGGCCAGACAGTGTCGGCTGGTGGTCCCTAGGGAGAGGGCCTTCTCTGTGGGGCACCCACTTTGTGGAACCAGCTTCCCCTGGAGCTACGATTGGCCCCTGACCTCCGCTCCTTTCGCCATGGCCTAAAGACTTGGCTATTTGAACAAGCCGGCCTGGACTGAGGGGGAGGGTTGTTTTAAATCTTTTGTGGTAGGGTTTTAAATATTTATTTGGTCCAATTGATTTAATATTTTTTAATTCCTTTTAACTTTTGTATTCGTTGTTTTTATGTGAGCCACCCTGAGTCCTTGGAGATAGGGTGGCATACAAGTAAATAAATAAATAAATAAATAAATAAATGTAAAGTCCTTATGGAAGGTTTTCATCTCTACAACTGCTGCAAGTAACAAGTTTTAGATAGGAACATTTGTGAAGACATGCATGATATTTCACATGTAATGCAGGGAGAAAATGTAGCATGAAATTATTTAGTAAGTGTACTCTACAGTTGAAACTATATCTGCTTCTTCCATTACAACTTCCAGCTCTCATTTTATATACTGAAACTTAAATCCTTTAAAACATTTATTGCTAGTCAAATCAAGAAAGGGTTTTTTTAATGTGCATATTAGGATATTTAGAAAAAGCTTAACAAGGTCAATATCAGTATAGTAAAATCTTCATTCAATTAAATCCAAAATTACATCATTTGTTTACATTTACATCATTTGTGTCATTCTATAGTTGGGTCATTTGTCATTGATATCACTATTATTCAGCCCCAGCAATATGTATGTGATGTCAGCTCCCAAAATATTCCCATCCCTCATTTTTCATTCATTTTCATATTTAATATTTCAAACATTTTATTTTCCATGTATCCAAAATGCATCCATTCATTTTTTCCAGAATTCTGAATGTGAGATCTATCAAGTAAATTGTGATGGAACACAAGAAAAAAATGTTCTTTTTCCTGTTGTATAATTTTTCTTTTTTGATAAAGCACACATTCTTAAAAGTTGCTATCACTTTAGATGGAAGACTCACCTTTGTTTTGTTTTGTTTTTTTAGCATGGAATAACCTCTCATTTAGGGCAATTTTAAACTACTGACATAAAATGTTGTTTATTTTCTGTCCAGTTTCACTGCTTCCTTTTTCTCACACTGTAAATCTTTGGAAATTTTATGTAGCATTCTAAATTACACACACACACACACACACACACACACAAATGTAAAGGGAAATGTTTTGATTCACTTAATTTTTCATTCATTCTTAAAACAATTTTTTTTATTCCTATAAATCAGAGATGTCAAACTGGCAGCCTACATGCGCAGGCCACACCCGCCCCAGTCCGCAAATGGGAAAATCATCATAAAATGTCATGTGACGGCAATGTGACACCGCGAGTTTGACACCCATGCTGTAAATACTTAAAATGGGACTGCTTTTTTCTTTTTTCTTTCTTTTTTTCTTTCTTTTTTCAATGGCAGAACAGAGGCAAAGCTATAAAAATACTATGTGGCTAGAAAAACATATTGGAAACCAGACAAAATCTTTCATGAGTTCCTTGGAAAATAGTTTAGTTTAGAGTACTGCAATGTCAAGAACTAGCCACCCAATGTGATGCAACATAAACCAAAATTATACCCTAAATTTACATGTCAACTATTATGTTAAACATAGTTAACAGGGAAGTCAAGCAAATCTATTTGTCCTATCCCCCTCAAGACAACATTGACGGAAAGGCTAAAAACATGAAATATCGTCAACTAATATTTGGTATTTTGATAATGTTCTGAAGTTACTCCTGTTGCTTTACAACCAGATTTTGTTGTTAAATTTTTAATACACATTAAATCCAGAATCACAAATATTAAAACCTGAAAATGAAAGATTTTATCTTCCCACTTCTTTCTGACACAGCTTGCTAACTGTAATTATGAACAGTGTGATTCTTACAGAGTAGCTTATTGTAAAGATTTGATAGCATGGGTCATGAAAGAAAGATGCACCTATTTGTTTATTCCTGTACTCCTCTGTCAATGCAAACTCTCATAAAGTCAGTGCCATTGGATTAAGTTAGATTCTCCACATCTGCTGGTTCAAACATACCTTTTGTTCAGCTGTCATTGTTAGGCTTTGTAACCGGCCTGTCATATTCCCTAAACTTTTTTCAAATGCGGCTACAAGATGGGCCTGTGATAAAGGAGGAAACATTCAAATGTAATCAGGATTTAAAAAGCATTTGGTAAAGTCCAGAAAAGATGCTTGAATGTATTTTTGCCATCTCATTGTTTTCAACAATGCTTCTACTTACAGTAATTTCTTCAATCATACCCTTACCTGCTCAAAACTATATATTTTAAATTTAATGTTACATGCATGTATGTATCAAATATATGGAAATATTTCCATACTAGATTACTATTTTTTTTGCTTGTTTGTTTTAACAATACCAACATTTTTCAACGACAGATTTAAAGAAGATCTACAGTAAATGATATGGTTTGCTAAACAAGCTGCATGTATTTCAATGTTGCCTTGAGGCTAAAATAAACATGGTGAAAATACCGATGGAAATCATAGTGAGTGGGCTGAGGGGAAATTTCCCCCATTTACTTTGGAAACCATCTTCCTTATATGTAAAATAAAAAATTGGGATTTCCTGCATTTATACAGAATAGTTTCAGCAAAGTTCAATTCCTTGTTCCTTCAGGTGTCCTAGAGCAGGAGTCCCCAACCCCTGCGCTGTGGCTACCAGGCCCTGGCCTATTTGGAATAGGGCTGTGTGAGAGGCGGGCAGGCAGGCACACAGTTCGACTCGCGTAAGCGACGGGCTGCCATGCATGTGCATACGTGTGCAGCTCAACTTGCAATCAAGCTGCATGCACATGCACGCCAGCCTGCCACTTGCATGAGTCAAGCTGCATACATGCACATGCATGCCGGCCCACGACCTGTGAACAAGTATTTGTTCATAAACTTAAATATTATAAAATATTTTAAATAAAAGCAAGCAGTAATCATTCTGCTCCCAGAGATTTTCACTGACCTGAAACTATAAAGTAATTTTTTTTAAATGGAGTTCTGTTTGTTAGAAAAAAAAGTAGAAAAGTTTTAACTTATTTTTATGCATTCTTGGATGTTAGTGTTTTAATGTCACCTTCCCTTCTTATTTTGTTTTGTTGATGCTTCTGCTTTTGTGCAGCTGGTACTTAAATATACTGTCATGATTTATAAGCAGAATTTATTAGTACACTCATGTTGGAAGAACTCTCTTGACATTTGTTTGTGATGTAACACATAGCTCATTTAAAACTCAGAGTATCATCTCTAATACTTCCCCCCTCCCTCAAAGTGGCAGTTGCAGCAAACTTTCTCACAGATTTACAATGGATATATATGCAGAATAAAACTATATCAAAATTATTATGATAATGAATAACTTACATTTGCTGACAGTTGTGATGTTAGGGTGGCCACTTTTTCCTGAGATGCAACCAGTTCCCGTCGTAATTTATGAATTTGCTAGGTATGAGAAAAAATACAAAGAGTTCTAAAACTTGACATTTTATTCACTTGCTTTGACTAAACACCATTTAATAATCTAGAATATAAAATATAACTGTATTTTTTGCTCTCAGTTATGTGTTTGAATTGTATATAAATATTTCATCAAAGAATACAGAGATTACATTGGGTAAAAGACTTCTTTAATCCAGTAACATAGAAAACAGAATATAGACAACTATATTACACAACCAAATGCTTCCTGGAATAAACAGCCATCTTCCTTCCACCTTGGAAATAATGTGAGCAGTAATATTTTCCCACTCTTCCCTAATAATTGATATTCATACCTATGCTGGATATTATGGTGGAAGAATACTATCCTGCATTCTACCATGCTATCATGCTTGCATTCTATCCATGGCTATCATGACTAAACTGTACTTTGTGACAGCTTATCAGTCGCAAAATTGTTTAACTTCTTTTAAAGCTATGTAATTATTGCCCATTCCATGTTTGTGCAAATAAATTCCATTGTTCTGATATTCATAAAATGAACAATATGCATATCACTGTTTAATACACAAATATATAAACATATATTTTAAGGATTAAGAATTATTTTTTCAGAAGTTAGTGAATGCTGAATTATACCCAAAACAAAATGTTAGTTTTAAACTTGTGAACAACAGGTTTAATGGTTTATATACTTCGTGAAATACCCCAAAATAATTCCCTCAAAAATCACAGTTATTCTTCAACAAACCTACAATATTTGATTAAGAAAAATGTACTCTAAAATATACTAAAATATCATTTTCAAATAGATTCAATACAATAGTGATTGGTCTGGGCAGATGACAAGATAATGAAGAAATTGCTGTAATTAATATCCTTATTGATAATCATACATGATGCTGCAGTAATATATTTATTACTGTACATATCCAGTAAATAAACAGATAAATGTACCATCAAAATATAGTGCAATGTTGTAAACATTATTCAAAATAAAACTCCAGTATATATTTGAAATTGATGTGCTTAGGCTATGATACCCAAGAAAATGTTTTGGTAAATATTGAGATCTTTATGAACATATAATAAGAAAATATTATAGAGAAGACTACTATACAACCAGAATGCCACTATTAAAAGGGACTTGTCTAAAGACACCTGGCTCAGGTACTCGAAGCCTTGAAAAAATGTCTTAGCTGGGAGAACATCTCAGAGCTAGGTTGCTAAGTATAAGATAAAATGCCACACAACCACAACTATTTTAATTTACTGATTATTATATGGTAAGTATATTCATATTTACCTCTGAATGTGCCTTTTCTTCAGCCTAGAGGGGTGATAAAGTTTATCAACATTTTAAATTTTTTTTCTAAATTGTTTATGCAAAGTTTACATTAGCAAAGCTTTAATACTGTATGGTTCCTTTTTCTGACACATTCTCTTTTACTAGGTTCACTCTTCAAGTCACACACATCTGAAATCTATATGACTATCAACAAAAGAAAAAAAAAATCAAAACAATAGACTTTTGGCTTAGCTAAAAATTAATTCCAGGTATAATTGTAGATAAGCATTAGAATGAAAATATCAATTGTAAACATTTCCAAGTCTTTTAATAACTTGGAATATTATCAAAGTTTTGTATTATAGGCTGCAATTCAATAAATATTCATTTGTAAACAAATCTAAACAAATGTAATATACTTATTCTGAATAAAGGTTTGAAGATATCAGTATAATATGCTTTTAAAGCCTTCCATGCTACCATAAAATAAGTGTTTTAATATTATGTTGGATAATAATGTTGGTTTAAAAAAACTGCCAAAATAATGTTTCAGAGAAATAGAAAACTACTCTCCATTACAAACATTACAATATTATTCTTAAAGCTGTAGTTATGGCAGTTGAAGTTGTGTCCTCTGCTTTAGTGAATCACAAACAGTAGAGATGTGCAAAACCATTTAACCTCAAAAGCCATTTTGAGTATGCTTTTATAAAACGAAACACTTACATTCTGAGAATTTTATATCTAGTAGAAAACAAAACAGTGTGAAGCATGAAACAAAATTGGGCAGATTCAAGTGTTGCCATGTTGGGTATTCCAGCTGTTTTGAATATTGCAATTGGACTAATGTTTTATGGCTTGTAACTGGGTTGCTTTTTTCCCCAAATCTTTCCCATCCAAGCCACTCATATCCCTGCTGTTATCAGTTAAGACTGGCTCAGTCTTAATTCTGGAACAAGCAGAAAAGCATTCCTTCCTACATGTTGTTTAAGTTTATGATGCTATCAAAAGACTCAAGGATATTTTATGAACTTTAAATTATAATATTTAAAGTAAATGAATAAAAGCAGAGGGAAGAATAAAGGGGGGAAAAGCTTTTGCCAAAGTTTATATTACCCAGAAGACAATGATATCTTGAATAAAGGAAGGTGACTGATTATTACCTAATGTACCATTGAAAGATTGGAAGAAAAAAAATCATCCTTTACCTCTTATGCTGATAGTCTGCACTATGAAACATATCCTTGGCTATAATATCATAGAATTAGGGCACTTTAAAAGCATATATGAAAGAAATAGAGGGCTCCCAAATAATATGACTTTGGTTGCCACAATTTAAAAAGTTGTTGAGATTCTAGAACAGAGTACAGAGAGAACAGCAACAAAAATGATTAGGGGACTGGAAGTTAAAACATATAAAGAATGGTTGCTGGAACTGGATATGTCTAGTTTGATGAAAAGAATGATTAGGGTGACAATATCTCAGGGATTGTCACAAAGAAGAGGAAATCAACCCATTCTCCAAAGCACCTGAATGCAGGACAAGAGGCAAGAAGTAATGAGTGGAAACTAATCAAGACAAGCAACCTAGAACTAAGGAGAAATTTCCTAGAACAATTAATCCATGGAATGGCTTGCCTCCAGAAGTGGGGATGCTCCAAAACTGGAAATTTTTAAGAAGAGATTGGGCAACCATTTGTCTGAAATGATATAGGGTTTCTTGCCTGATCAGGTCATTGAACTAGAAGATTCTGTGTATCGTAGAATAAATATTTTTGCACAATTTAAAATTAAATCTTTTGTATGACATTTCCATTTGATCACTACTTCTTCATTAGGAACTGCTCAGTTGAATGAGCTTTATCCAGAACAGCAGGGGGTATTGCTGATCAATGATTATGTCCTTCAAGAACAAATCCTGCTGAAGATTTTAAAGCCAAGAGAATACCATGCCCTTAACAAAGAGTACTTCAAATTCCATTATCACAGCTAGCCCCTCAAATGATGATGAAAAAGTCTTGTCAAGTAGCTGAAAATTGAGAGAGGAGAGAGTCAAGTTATTGAAATATCAGAATAGTTGTTCTTGACTGATTAATCTGATATGACGATATATGTCTATTATTACATTTATTTCTTTATTATTTGAGTAGACTGCATGGCTATGTTGGCTGAATGCTGATCACTTTCTTAATGGTGTCAATTAATGCTATTATTAATTATATGATGTAAGTATAGATTGTGAGCTTCTAAACTTTTCAATTTATCCAAGTTATTATGAAAGAGCTTTTCATATTGTACAAAGTAAACAGCCCAATAATATATTGTATATTGCCAAACCAAACAAGAGATGACAACTGTATTCGCAACTAAAAAGGATTTCCTTCTAGACCCCTATGTAAAAGGGTCAAGAAAAAAGTGCAGAACGAACTATCAAAAACAAAATTTACACACTGATTATTCTGAACAGATCATGCACTTTGTAGAATTCTTTTGTAATGTTCTTCTTACATCTTCTGCATATTAATTTTAAAAAGTTCTTGAATTCTTGTGAGCTTGCTTCATTAATTTCAACCAGGTCTTCTGAGAAAAAAACCTGATAATCATTTCAGTGTAAATCAGTGGTTCTTAACCTTTTTGAAAGAATCGCCCCCTTGAGCCATTGAGGAAGTTGTCATCGCCCCCCTCCCCAACATAACTGCCCCCCTGCCACCTCTTAGTGTCCCCAAGGGAGCCAGCAGAGGGGCACTAAGAGGTGACAGGGGGGGCGGTGCGTCGAACACGACCGCGGCAGCACGTAACGTGCCACTGCTTCCGCATTGGAGGCACCGTCTCTGGAGCAGTGCTAGTCAATGGGTGAACCTGCTGGGCCAGCACCTCGACGCCCCCTGTCGCCTCTTAGCACCCCTCTGCACCCCTTGGGATGCTAAGAGGCGCAGGGGGTGTTCGAAGCGCTGGCCCTGCAGGCTCACCCCATTGACTGTTGTACCACACCTGAACCGGTGCCTGTCCATCCATCCATCCAAAAGGTCTGTCTGTTTGCCTGCCTGCCTTCCTACCTTCCTACCTACCTACCTGTCTGTCTTTTTGTCTACCTACCTACCTACCTACCAATATAGATCTCTCTCTATCCCCCAATATATCTCACTCCATCACCCCCATATCGCCCCCTTCCTTTCCCCCACATCACCCCTTTTCGTTCCATCGCCCCCCTGAAAAACAAAATCGCCCCTTGGGGGGCAATATCACCCCAGGTTAAGAACCACTGGTGTAAATTACGGTTGGGAAATTGTTTTCTCCTTCAAGTTTGTATTTTCTTTTTATTTATTTTTCATATTTATAATAGTCCAGGGTCTATGTTAAGTGGTTTAACAATTTCAAAACATAATATTTTAGGGTTTCTTTCAATACATAATAGTTTGTGTTAAGCTATGCAAAGCTCCAATTTATTTGTCCTCCAAATGTGAAAAAACTGCACTGCTGAAATTCTGGAGTTGGTTGAAAATTTCAGCAGCACAACCCAGTAATTCAGAAATGGATTTTAGATATCCTGATGCACACTGGATAACTGAGAAAGTCGAAGAATGCCAAAAACAAATCAACATGGCTTTGTTAATTAAAGAAGACCTTTGATTGTGTCAATCATACCAAGTATAGAATATACTCACAAAAATGAGTCTCAGAATATCTCATTGTTTCCACAAGAAATCTATATATAAATCATGAGAGCCATCCAGGATGGCAAAGGAGTGAGACTAGGCTGTATATTCAATCAATATATTATGAAATATTAAGGGAAGATGGATTGGAAGAAGATGAATTGGGTTTTAAAGCTGCATGAAGAACAATAATCTGTATTATACTGATGATATTACTCTAACAACTGAAAGCACAGAACTGTAGTAGCACAGTGGTTAGAATGCAATATTGTAGATTAATTCTGCCAACTGCCAGCAGTTCAATTCTCACTAGATTGGAAGAAGATGTTGGGTTTTAAAGCTGCATGAAGAGCAATAATCTGTATTATACTGATGATATTACTCTAATAACTGAAAGCGCAGAACTGTAGTAGCACAGTGGTTAGAATGCAATATTGTAGATTAATTCTGCCAACTGCCAGCAGTTCAATTCTCACTAGCTCAAGTCAGAGAGCTGTATGAAGTGGTATATTGCTATTGCTATCTGCAAGTTAATAACAGTCAAGGACACAGTAAAAAAAGACCTAAAATTAAATATAGCTAAGACTAAATTAATGACATTACAATAATCAGCCTAAAATTGATAATGAATGATATATTCATTACCTAGTAGATGGTGGTAGATAGTATCTACTTTTTAGGATCAACTATTGATAGTAGAGGAGGAATCAACAAGAAATATCCTTCTGACTAGCACTTGGAGTATCTATGAAGGCCTTGAAAAGGTATTCAGATGTCTTAATATGTCTATACCTAAAAAATCAGAATAGTGCAAGCCATGGTATTGCCTGAAACATTTTATAGAAGTGAAAGTTGGACTGGAAAAACAAGATAAGAAGTATATTGATGATTTTAAACTTTGTTATTGGAGAAGATTCTTGAGAATACCATGGACAGCTAAAAAACAAATTAACCCAGAGTTTTCACTCTAAACGCAAATGAACAGACTCAAATTATCCTACTTCAGACACATTATTTGAAGATCTAGTGCTCCAGAGAATGCTGTAATGCAGGAATATAATAAGAGGATGACCAGCAGAAGGTTGATGGATTTAGTTACAGTAGAAATGAATAAGCCATTGGAAGGTTAGATTATAAAAAAAAATTATCACGGAGACAATCTATAGTTATGGGTGCCAGGAGTTGACATTGGTGCAATAATAATTTTGGAAACTGACTCTATGGTTTTATTGGTATTTGATATTAAACCCTATTAATATCTAGATATTTCAAGCATAATGTTTTGCACTTAGAACCACCAATTATACTCAAATATTCTGCTAAATATACTTGAGACATATACTCAAATATTCTGCTAAATAATGACATTTTCCAAATAAATAATGTTAAAATTCCAGCTTCTTATGTTTTGAAACACGAGAGCCAGTTTGGTAATTGAGGCAGCAAGATAGAAATTGGAAGAGTATATATTCTAGTCCTGCCTTGAACACAAAGCCAGCTGGGTGTCCAGTCACTTACTTTCTCTCAGCCTAGAAAGAAGGCCATGCAAACTGCTTTTGAAAAACCTTTCCAAAAAAACTCCAGGGATTCTTAGAATAGGACACAATTGAACAAAAGAAAAAATAAATATTCCAAAATAAGCATAAGGACTTTTTTTAAAACTACAACTAAAATATGTTAGCTATTTTGTAAATATTGTGACATTCAACTTTTAGAATGTGATTCTTAAACTACATTAAACATTCTTATCCTGAAAGCCTTATTATAAAATCATTATTACATGAGAAACTCCTAGAAGAATTTGTTTGATGGCCTGAATACATGGGCAAAACACAATAAAAATATAACTTGCATTTAGAAAAAGTAATTTTATCCATATTGTCTCAAAATTCATAGAAAAATGGACTTACACTATATATGTTTCTAACCATTTTGTAACCTTAAGGAGTCAATAACCATATTTTTCAAAAATTGGGCATCCAAAGCATCACACAAGTAACCTTAATATGCAAGGAAGGCTTAAATGAACAAAAGCTTCTTTTCTCCAATGACTGGAACCCAGGTTACATTAAATATGTACTTTCACATTGGGTTGTAACCAAGCATTTAATTTACAGTAGATAGTAAACTTTAATCTTGAAATACTCAAATTTTAAAGAAATGAAGTTTATAATGAAACTTTAGTAAGCTGTGATAAGTTTATATTGCTTGATACATATAAACTCAAAACAAACTTCCTCCATAAGAAAAAATGTATTACTAATAATTAAACAACCCTACAACCTGACTCACCATAAATCATTTTATACCGGGTTTGAAAATTGGGCTGTCAATGCTGCAATTTCCTGCATTGGGAAAGCTCTTTCGGTAGAAGAAAAGCAATCCACTGAGTGACCAATTACTGTGCCACTTAATCTTTAAAGTGCACAAAAACAAGCCAGAAAGGTAGAGCACATCAGATATAAGCAGCAAACCATTTTGAACAATTTGCTGTCAAGGTAAGGAAGGAAAATAACAAAAGATGCCACAAAAGGTTCAAGAAAGCAAGGGCATGCTGCTTCTGAAACCACAAAGAAGGTGTTACATTCAAACAGCAGTAAGACATTTTTATTGTTTCTTAACCTATGAGGTGTCAATATGTTTCCCATTACAGATTCTATATAAAAGTTTATTATTATTATTTTCCAATACACATTTTAAAAGTAAAAGGTGCAATCAAGGGAAGGAAGGAAGGAAAAGGAAAAAAGGAAGGAGGAAGGGAAAAGGAAAAAGGAAGGAAAGGAAAGGAAAAAAGGAAAGGAAAGGAAAGGAAAGGAAAGGAAAGATAAAAATGGCTTCTGCTCGTAACAGCAGTTACAAGGACATTTGAATTTATCCTCTCTCTTTGTAAGGCTACAAAATAATCTCATTCTTTCTATAATCTCTGTTTTCTAATCATCAACCTCATAAATAAGAAGTTGATTCTTTTCTTTTTTTCAGAAAAAAAAAACTTCATAAAGGGTTTCAAGTCACTAATACATTATTTTCTTTCCTCTAATAAAAAGAAGTCAAGTTTTCCATTTCTGCTAATTCTGTCATCTTCACCAGCCACTCCTCCTTTTTTATTTTTGTGCATATATTAGTATCAAAGCAGTTATCAATCCAGATGTTAATGTGTTTTCAAGCCAATTTTGAAAACCCTACATAGAATCTACAACATCCAAGATTTTTTAATGTATGTTCAAGACTTACTGTGGAGTACAGAGAAGAGGTGCTGGAAACTAGTGATAATGAGGATCCATGTACTAAAACAAAAACATCAAAGTTGGTATTAGAATGTACATTGATAAAGCAACAGGAGTGATTCCCTGTTAAATTTGATAACAGAACATCTCTTTTTAAATTCAAGCAATTGTCTCCATGGAGAAAACTATTACAGAGGCTGCCTGTTTAGAAATATATTTTTATTCCACACAATGATTTTTCTATGCTTAAAAAAACACTAGTACACAGAAATTTTTGTAATACATTGCGGTTTTGCCAGCACCATCATTTATTTTGTTCTGATAGCAAAACAGCATCTGAATGTTACCCTTTGGCAAAGCAATTTTTGGTACAGCAAATACAGAAAGTGTCAATTGCCAAATAGAGTCTACATTTCATGGAAGATAAAAGTTGTTATTGCCAGGCAGGCAGCTAACACTGTATATGAGATGGATTCTGTTTCAACGTATTGCTTTGATAACACAGCATATGAAAACAATTTTAACTTGTTTGTGAAGCTTAGAATAAAATGAGACAGAGCAACCACACTTAGCAATTAGCATTTTTAAAAAGTAACATCAAAAAATAAAATCAAAAATTCAGTCGAGAACTTTGTTGGATTAGAATTTGGTCCAGATTGGAATTATTATTACAACTTCCCAGTGCCCTGTGCGTTCCTACAGACAGGGCCTCCTCAGGGTGCCGTCGGCCAGACAGTGTCAGCTGGCGACCCACAGGGGGAGAGCTTTCTCTGTTGGTGCGCCCACCCTGTGGAATCAACTGCCCTTGGAGTTGCGGTTGGCTCCTGACCTTCGATCCTTCCATCGTGACCTGAAGACATGGCTGTGTTCCAACAGGTTGACCTGGATTGAGGGGGGCGGTTTAATGGTTTTTATTGGTTACTGTCGGTTTTTAATTATAATTATTGGGATTCTTGTTTAATGTTTTTTAAATTTTAAACTTTTATATTGTATGTTTTTACTGTTGTAAGCCGTCCTGAGTCCTTCAGGAGATAGGGCGGCATATAAATCCCATTATTAAATTAAATTAAATTATATTGCAGAACAGGGAGGGCTATAAACGTTCATACCTCACTAGTTTATATTGAATATAAACTCCAGGTTTATACTGAATTCCTATGCCTGTTATTTATTTCAGAGAATAAAGCATCCATTAGTGTGAATTTTTTGCAATGCAGGTAGCAAGTGTTAAGGCCCATGATATCTATAATAGGAGTATAGGGTTGCCCCTTTTGCAAGGTACCCTGCTCTTTTAACACAAATTGACCCAGAGTATTGCTAATTGTTTGCATACTATTAGGTCTCTTCTAAGCAAAGCTACTTGGGTCATTGAAGTGATGTGATTTTAAATTTTATTATCTCTATGCTATGATAGACAATTCATTTGCTAAAAACACAGAACAAAATGAGCTTGGATTGCTGCAGGTGCCAGAATCAAGTGCTCATTAAATATGGGATGCTGCCAAATCTATGCAGAAAAACAGAAGGAACACCTTAATGTAAACAAAAACAATGTTTTTATATAATCGTGTAATGTGTGTATAAGGAATTAGCACTCATAATGAGAAAATCAGATTGATGAGTGTCAGATTGATGATGATAATAGAGACTGATTTTATTTTATATGATTTTGATTTGATTAAAAGTCTTCAGCAACTTGGTAACAGGTGTGATTATGAATAACTGTCCGAGGAAGCATCAGAAAAGGTAATGTATAATTGCTGCAACTTAACAAAGGAAAGTGATGAAATGCTGAAAATATTTACAGAAGATAGAATAGGCCTATTGTCTTTAAGGATGTATTGATTGTAATTATTGATAAACTTAAGGGTATTGTTATGTTTCCAAAGTTCCATAGTTCTATTGAACTATAAAAATAAGAGAGAATTCCAAGCAGAAAGAAAACAAAAATCAGTTAAAATCTATGATTTGCTTCTAATATATCTGTAAACTCTAATTATGGCTTGGGTTAAACTCTGAGTAATACAACTATTGTTCATTCTACATTGCTTCACATTGTCATGCCCCTGGTGGAGACTGACTCCGACGAAGAGGAGGAACAGCCAACAGGGAGTGGGAGTGTGGCTCCAGAGGTGGTGGAGGAGGCTGGGGAAGGGCAGAGGCCAGCTGGACAATCAGAAGAGGATCCAGGCCCATCCCCTATCCATCCCAGGGCACGCAGGGAGGAGAGGATCAGAGAAAAGCATGGTCTACTCAGGAGGAGAGGACCATGAACCTCCTCAGGGCTTACAGCTGGGAGCTATGTATATAAGTTTGTAACTGCGTATGCAGAATTGCTGGGGTCAAAGTTAGTGTTTCCTTTGAAAGAGGTTTATATTTGTTGGCGTTCTTCCCAAGGACTTTCCCCGGTTACCTGCTTGGAACATATGATTACTTATCTTGGTTTGATTCGGAACTCTCGTCAATACGATTTATTCTTGTTTTCCTTTTGCCTCCTTATTTACTTTTGGGACTTTAAACTGTGACTAATAAAACAGTTAAGTTGAAGGCATTGCTGGACTTTAATTCATGTTTTGGGTTTTGGGTGATTTTGAGAGACTACGGGTCATCACACACATCCTCTTACCTTCTTCCATACTATCTCTGAATGAACCAGAATGACTAATTGCACGTGGTCTGTCCTCTAAGGATGTAGCACTACCACACAACTGAGAATCACCATAGAGATCGAATGAAGAATCTTGTGCAGGATTGCTGTTTGATCTCATCATACTAGGTCCAGGAAGTTTGAACTGGGATAAATTTGTTGGACTTACTGCAATATCAAACAAAAATTTTAATAAGTTGGAGTAAAATGCTATGTATATTCTAGGGAAAAATCTATTGAATGAAGTGATACATTGGCTATGTTTTATAAAAAATTAAAACCATTTCTAGCATAAATTGAACCTCTTGGTTAGTATAGTATAGATTGTGGCTTTAGGGTCAAATGTGGCTTCACATTTTTAGATGTGGTTCCAGAGGTTCTTAACAAAATGTTTTTCCCCATAATTGAATGGTAAATTCTTAATGAGGAATTATATTACTTATAAGTAATTAATTCCATGTAAAGGAAAATAAAATTTAATTTTTTCTATGGGCCATTTCCAAATAAACCTCTTGGACTAGGTAAAGTTGTACATCTCTGACCATTTTTTCTTAGTTGTAGCAGTTACCATTATCTAATACACCAACATGTATTTATAATCTTAAATAGATGGCATTTGATAATTCCATGATACAGAGCTGTTTTTAGCCATGATTTGAAATATGTACTTCTTTCTTTTCTTTCCTCCCTCACACACAAGGAATTATCATTTGAAAAATCACTTTCCGAAGATCTTTTAGAGAAAACAAGATTTATCTTTTTTCACACAGTGTCATATAGCTTTTTAAACCAAGCCACTATCTGCAGCATTTGCTTTGAAATAAATAGCTAAAGTCTGAAAGACTTTAAATAGCTAAAGTCTGAAAGACTTAACTTATGGGGAAATGACACACAGATAGGTGAAAAAGGAAATTTTGCAAAACAACAACAAGAAACAAACCAAAAAACAGCAGAATCTGTAACTGACATGAGAAAACATATTGAATATGTTGAATTACTTCTGCCAAATTAATGGGGGATATGACTTCGCCAAAATAGAATAAAGTAACAATGCAAATTGTTCCTTCTTACCTAAATTAGAGAAATATTTGCCAGTTGCAGAGGAAGACATAGCTGTAGGAGAAACCAGGGGAGACTGATTTCCAGTGTCTTGTAGACCTCCAGTAGAATGTGAACGCAGCCACTCTTTCCCTTCCTCTTGACCAGCCTGGCGAGAAGATGGAGTATACCTGAAACAGATGATGGACAGATTAAAAACATTCATATGCTGTATGCAACTAAAGTGCAACACTTACCCAAAGATTAGAGACTGTTATTAAGCATCACTTTCAGTTCAGGTGATTTTAATAGAATATTTGAGGTAAGTATCACCCAAGAAAAAGACAGACAAATCATTAAGAGAGACAATCTAACAGAAAATCATGCAGAGGAAATTGTTCAGAAAAGATTTTAAAACTTTAGAAGACAAAGAAACAGAATCTGAAGTCAAGCATAATGACACATTTTAAAAAAATAATTGGTGGTAAAAAGAGAACAGTTTTCAGTTCCTATATAATGATATTTAGAGGAGCAAAATGCACAGATAAAACAATGAGAATAAATCAACACTATAAAAAGAAATGATTTGGATTTGTAAGTGACACTTGATGGGACATCTTATGGAGAAAAAAGCATTATTTGTCCACAGAGTGATCCTGGGATACCACTTTACCACTAAATAGAGATGAAAAAGAAATACTCTGTTGTGAAGAAATGTGTTTGCTGAAACCAACACTTGGTAAACTTAATTTTCCATAGAGTTTGGGGATTGCTGCCAAGGACAAAAATGTATTTCCAACAGTATAACAGCCCACATTTGTGACAAAGGCTTAGAAAGAGTTCTGTAATAAGTACATAAGGTCCTTTTAGGTAGTCAGATTGCAATGTAGTGCTTACATTTCATATATAATCAAATGTTTTGCAAAGTTAAAAAAATGAAGATTTTTAAAAACTGCTGATGTGATTTTCTCAAAGCCTGTTTTTAAAACTGACTTTGCATCTGCTGTCTTTTGCCTGCACATAAAACTTGCTCTTGCTGTAATAATCAGACCCATTTCTGCATATATGTGGAAACAGACTGTTGGGCTTTGATCATACTTGATCCATGGGTGGGGACAAGGTTTGTTAAGGTGGGTATATTTAGACAACCAAATAGGATTGATATTATTTTTCTACTCTCAAATATATTTGAGATTTACTAAGCTCAACTGATTATTACTTAATATGCATCTCAAGAAAAAATATTTCATTGCAATCTAATATTTCAGTAACTTGACAGCGCATCACTAATGTTGGTCTTGAGATCAGATTTTAATTGACTGACACCCAAGAACAAGGAACACATCATATGTACAGTATTGGCACTGATAATTTTCATAGGAATTGACTATTTACTTTTCTTTAACAGAATTGAAGATAATGTGTTCAGATAGAGAGGAAAAAAGATGGGAAAACACTCTCCCTGGATTCTAGAAGAGTTAATATGGTTCTACCAATTGTAGCATCACTATTTTCAATAAGCAAAAGTGTAGGTAAAACTGTAATTTGTTCTTTTTAAGGATTTTTTTCCCACCAGTCTCCTTAGAAAACCCACCTCAAATGTGGCTTCAATTCACTGAAATATACCTTCACTGCAGCAGAAGAATGCTGTATCCTTTCTACTTGAAAATATATATTATTGAAAACTTTTGGAAACTAAGTTCTTGCTCTCTGAAAGTCCGTTTAAAGCAGAAATAAAGTAAGACTGTAGGATTCCATAATAATCAGCATGATTGTGGTGGTAAATGGATATTTTTTTTATCTGAATAAGAAATCAATTTGTAAGGAATCAATCTATAAAGAACAGAAAACTATAAGCAGTGGCAAGTTATATCTTTAAAGTGACATTTGAAGCAAACTCTGGGTTCTCAGTGAAATTGTTTTGATCAAACAAAATGCATTTTTAGTGTGTTGCGTATTAGGAAGGTGGACCTTAGATCAAAAATAGGACCTGTCCAGTGAATGTGTAAAGCTGTGGAAGAACACTTGATGGGCTTTTGCAAATGACTGGTGGTCAAAGGACCATACTTAGACAATTACTGACTTAGATCGTCAGAGGATACCACCCAAAGCAAAATTTGAAACTTATCTGGAAGTTCCTGTGAAACAGTTGAGCAACTGGGAGAGAAAAAAAAACATTTTCAGCTATGAAAATATGTCATTACAATTGCTGGATGCGGCCTACCAATTATTCTTATTCTTCTCATTGTCAAAGAGAGAAAATATTTTAACCTTTTAACAATCTAATCTCTAAACATAAACGGAAGTACGATTAGTTGTTCAGTACAGGTTACACAGTAACAAGAAAAGGATGATGTATTATAGAGAGAAGTTACAGAACAACAGAGAAACAGCAGTCATGCTGAATAAAATATTATATACCTTAATCCCTTTTTGGGAAGTGTATTTCTGTCAAGCTGCATGCTGTTAAAACAAAGAAAAACCCTAAAGACACACAGTAAACAGAATACTTCAAAATTAAAAGGTCTAAAAAGGTTTGAATTGCAGATATTGTGTTTTATAAAAACTATTTTTAATGGAAAATCTGTAAACGAGATGTGTTAATACTGTTCAAAGATTATCCTTCTCTTTTCTGTAACAGTGGTCTATTCTTACATTTTTACAATGTTGAAATCATATCTAGCTTTAGCTATTATCTAATTCAGATTCTTATATTCTTTGGGAGGAATGTCTGGATAATACATTCTTTTCTCTCTAGATCTGCCCAAGACTTTTTTCCTTGACCATTAGTTAAGAAAGGACAATCTGTTTTTAGCACCTGAGAATTTGCAATTTTATCTTCTTTCAGGTTTTGATGCTCAAACTACAGTCATGTTCCATATGTCATTATATGTTGTTGGCTACTGATATAATAGTTATGAAGCACATAACACGAACTATAAAACCAAGATAACACTAAGAATTAGGTTGAAGGTTGAAAACTAATCATATGGAAAGGTCTTAATTTTTGTTGTGATGAATTTTCTACCTAATGAACAAATCAACATTTTTTTTTAAAAAAAAGCTAAATCTCCTATAGAAAACAAAAACAAATATTTATTGAAAACAATATAGATGTGTATTATTTAAAATGCTATAGATTTTTCTTATGTTTTAACATTACATTGTTTCTAACACCTTACAGTTTTAATTTATAAAAACAATTTAAAAGATGTCAGTGTATTTTTTTTCAAAACACACATAGAAGTTCATTCCTAGTATCTAATGTGGTAGGTAAATATGAGTTTTAATTCTATATCTGCTTTCTTGGATCTCCTGACATAACAAATACAAAACCTACCTCTTTTTTTATTAAAGCAACAACTATCTGTCATCATGTAAACACAAGTAAAGCTGTCCTTCTACTTGAACAGCTGAAAATAAATTACAATCCCCATATCAAAAAATGAATCTGTTGGATTACTGTGGTATCCTTAGTGCCAGACTTGGGTTGACAATGCAGACAAATTGACAAAAGAAGTAATAAAATGTGTCCTGAGCTGTGGACCACTTAACAATGTATATGAACAATAACTAAATAAATCATATTTGTGTTTTACTTGAACAGCAAAAAACAAGTGACCACTAAATCTGAATACTTGTCTGTCAACAGACAAACTTCTCATATGGCCTAATGCTACATCTTTTTCTTGATAGCATGAGAGTAAGGGATCAAGGACTGGACTTAACATTTGAAGAGAAAATCCACAAGAAAGGGTGGAGCCAGATAAAAATGTGAGAGGATGTTTGGAAAAAGTTAATTGCCTGGATGGATGTAGAAGTCGTAATCTGTACATATTCTATTTTATTCTATACATATACTTGGCTCATTATGGACCAATATTTGGCCTAGTGCATGAGTGACAATATCCTATTTAAACTTTTCAGTGGAACAATTGGAAAAAGAGAGGAACTTTGTCAAGATGGAAGATTGTCCCCTTGTACTTATTAAGAGAAGATGTAGCATAACACATATGTCAGATCTTCACACAGAAGAGGATCAGAAGATAGCCAAAATGTATCTTCTAATATTGACTGCAAACCTTGCCCAGAGCCCATCTTGGAAAATAAAAAGCATACCAAGCTCAGTGCTCCAAATAACCAGCAAGGTAGAAGGGCAGGTACCACAGGAAGATATACATGAAATAAGCCACCCAGAATTCCTAAAGCATTAAGATGAAATAAAACCCTGTAGAAAGAAGAAACCTGCAGAGATGCTGGGGCAATTCTCTGCAATAAAGCCTAGGAGTTCAAGAAAGAACCCATTTAAGATGTTAAAGGAGATAAATCACAACTCTGATCACTAGGCCTGGCTGATTGAAAGAAAATTTTAATTAAATAAATTTGCTACATTGGGAGTCAAAGGGATGGGTACCAAACAGTTAATTGTGTCCATCCGGTTTTGAAGGTGCATCTTATGTTCATGATGCTGAAATAGACATAAAAGGGATACAACTAAAACAATATCCCTATTAAAAATATTCACTATAACATCTTATTAGTTACTTATTTAAGAAATTTATGTAGCTGTGCAACTCATAAAACATGACTTTGGGTTGCAATTTCTTAGTAAAAGGTAAATCAAACAGATTCAGTAAATGATGAATGATTACACCATATTACACCAGATATGTTAGAAATACAAATGAATGTTAAAATATTTACTATAGTATAAATAGTAATAATGTATTACACTATGGTAAATATTTTAAATATTCAGTGGTATTCCTGATATGTCTGGTCAGGAAAAAAAACTCCTATACAATTAAATAATTGTTTTCTATGAGCATAAGCTATTTAGTTCAATATAATTGTCATCTATTTGCTGAATACTTCAGTATTCCAGTCTGGAGGAGTAGAGAAAATGTTTTTTGCCTACTATGTCTTCAGATATGTCTATGAGAAATATTGCAGCCTGTGCTGGACAGCTTATGCAGCTGTTGCTGTGGATCTATGTTAGTTTATGCTGCTTGCTTCATTGTTCTTTCACATTTGTGAAGACAAATATAGCATAAATCTACATACACAATCAATAGTCTGGAAAGCAGAGGTATTCCAAGAAGAAACAAAGCATTGGTGTATGCATGTACACATGCACACAAATTCATGCAACATAATACATAGAAATACTGTGAAGTGAAGCACTGAGTACATAGTACATAGTTTCACGAGAACTCTCATATTTGAATCTCATATTTGCCAAAAACACATCAATTTGTTTTGGTCTCACAAAGACTTGACACAAGTTATGAGCTTCTTAGCACAACCACAAGATGTCTAAAAGGTCTCCTTCTGTATTAATTCTTAACTATGTTTATTTCAAACACCATTTAAATGCTACATTTAGCCTTTCCCCAGCTGATCTTCTCCAATCAACTACACACAAAAGGCTAAATCACCCTGCTTGTTAGAACTGACAAGAGGTTTGCAATTCAACATTTCTAAATGTCATGAGTGAGAGAAGGTTGTTGAACTTTATGAAACTGAATTGCTTATGCATTGATTTTTACATACAAATGTATTATATACTTCTTTCCATAAAAATAAATATTATAATGTTTTACAGTTAAAACTTTCACATACAACATTAACACTATTCATGGTTACAGTTAAACAATTATGAGCTTTGGGTAGTGTGTAATTATCTTAAAAGGAGACTTTCTAGAGAAATCTTCAGAGAGAAGGAAAAAGATTACTTATATAATGCTACCCCAGACAACAACCATTTTGTAGCTTCTGCCCAAATTCCAAGCACTAATATAAAGTAAGCTATAATTTATTAAGCACAATTATACTGTTACATATAATATACATTGGTCAGATTAAACTACTTGAGATTATCCTCTTTTTGCAATTTTGAGAATAATCTAAGCCAATGAAGGAAAGAATCACTATTTTGAAGCCATGGTGACTGTTAATTTTATTAATGTCACCACTATTATCTAAACGTTTCCCAAGTATCTTAATTTCAAACAGTCATAATTTAATAGATTCTGTAGAAGGAATCTATTGAATGAATTCTTAGGTTTTTTTCAATCCTTAATTTTTCAGAGTCCCCACCCCACCCCAACCTCAGTTTGACTCACCTTTCTGAAAGAGTAGATCTGACACTTCCAGTTCTCATGAGCAGGCTCTGAACTTCTTGAGTGCTTGTGGTCAATCCAGAGAGGGAGCCATGATGACTAAGAGGGAGATCAATAGATTCAGAGCTGGTGTGAAGGCTAGTCATTGACTGGTAACTTGGTGTATCTTTACTACCAGCAGAAGAACTACTCAGGTTTGCAGCCCACACAAGACCACCTGATGTGAAAGAATGGGCTGAGGCTGGACTTGAAGCCAAGGAGTGACTTAGGCCTACAACATCTGTATTTAAGTCCGAGGTCTTATTGAAGAGGGGGCTACTGCTTCCACTCTGCCCACCTGCACTGCCCATGCTACCTGTACCTGAAGATGGAGATTCCAGACTGCCTTGCCGAGCTAATGTGGTACTAGGGCTGGGCATGGCAGATGTAGATTTCACGCCTTCTGTATTTGGTGCAGTGGCAGCTTTGCCACTGGCTTTGGCACCAAACAACCTGGAAGCAAACCAACAACCTAAATGTTAGAAACCAAAGCTTCACATCATAATATCTGGAATATCAGCACAAGTTACTTTTACATTTCTCACAAGAAAATCCATTCTGATGATGCATTATTAGATGTCATTTAAAAAAATAACAGTTCAAGAGCACTCATTCAAACTGTCTTTTAAGAAATATGGATTGTCTCACAGAGATAATAAAGTCAAGTTTATGTAGATGCCTAAAAAGATTAAATGTTCATCAAAGGTTAACAAGTATTTCAAAAGCTTAATCAGAAGATATTTTAATCATTAAAGTATTATAGCATGATTACAGACAGCTACAAATTCAATATTTTTCTCAAATCTGAAATTAGGTGAAAAATGATAATTTCCATATGTATCTATGTATGAAAGTTCATTTTTATTTATCTCATTAAATGTATTCTCCAAGCCCACTCCAGCAGTCTCCAGCAGAATAAAATAGATTTCTTCTGTAAACTGCAGAAAATTGCATTACTAAAAGATCTAAAATAGTCTGCCCTTCTATCAATTCACCAGGAAGGCTTTTCTAAATTTACAGTTTATTGAATGGCAATGAACACAATATACATAATATTTATTTATACTTTAATAAAAGCCACAATGGTAAACAATTCCTAAGTAAAATGTTGTATTGCTGACTGGCCACAAGAGGGCAGTCCCATCTTTCTTTCAAGATTATTGAGTGTTTTTAATAGAACAATTTGTCCTGATATTTGAGTCAGGCTTTAATATCTAGAGATTGCCAATATGATTTAAAATTTTCATTCTTATTTTTTGGAGAATGTTTCTGATGAAATAATGCAGTTTCAAAAATGTCCAAATCAAGATAGACTGCATATTTTTGCACAATTTGCACAATTTGCAATCATAGAATGATTAAAGATAAGGAACACCATACTTTGATATCTCAGGCATCTGTCCTGGTTTTTACAAAACATTCATTTTCTTAAAAGAAAAGTTAATAGGATGAAAGCAGTATGCTACCCTTCAGTTTCTTGGTGTGTCCCATCTACATTAATAGGGCTTCTCAGAAAATAAAAATTGTGGTTTAATGCAATTCAGCCTTTTCTTTGGAAGTTGGCATATATGTCGAAAGAAAGAAAGGAAGGAAGGAAGGAAGGAAGGAAGGAAGGAAGGAAAGGAAAGGAAAGGAAAGGAAAGGAAAGGAAAGGAAAGGAAAGGAAAGGAAAGGAAAGGAAAGGAAAGGAAAGGAAAGGAAAGGAAAGTTTGGATGACAGCAAGTATCTTTGACATTGGCAACCAGTAAAACAATACAATAACTGTAATTAGACATAAAGTTTCTTATGAAGCATTTTTGTGATTACATCCATGGCAGATTCTAAAAATGTATAACTTGTCTTTCATTGCGTATCTAATAAGATATTTAGAAGGTAATTTATAATACATACATATAAAGATATTTATTTTTTAAATGACCTTTCATCCACTAGTTTGCTATTTAGGTTATGAAATTGCAACTCTACTATATATGGGATCCTTAATACTATGCTATACTTAGTCAGTTATCAGCATCCAGAGGCAAGTAAAATCAGGGTTCCACTTATATTTTCTTGAATAGATAACTATTCTGTAGTAGACTTCACCAATTAAATTACATTGATACAGATTTTCTCTTGTCCCATTACGGCATTCTGAATGGCAATAGTTGTTTATAATTAGATTTAGACACTCTTAAATTTTTCTGTCCATTGAACGTTTGATGCGCATTCATAGCTTCCAAAAAGAGAAAATTGATTGCAACTATTTGTAGATGTCAGACCAACTTTCAACCTAATTGGAAGTTCCAAAATTATTTTGTTAGCTAACATTTCATTTTAAATGTTGCAGAGATATAAATTGGGAGACAGTCATAATTTCACTCCCTCTGTAAGGAAGATGGGTGGTTTCAAAATTTGATGAATAAGTAAAATAAAACTAGTTTGACTAAATTTTCAACATATTTCACAGCTAAGCATTAGCTGCTAGCGAAATACTTATAGCTATTTTCCAGGAACTTCTCATGAGCCCTGCATAGAGAAATAAAGCAACTTGTAATGTATATATTCTGATAAAATGATTTAATTCAATGTACTATTATTTCTGTTCTTCTTCTTCTTGACCTTTCCTTACATTTCTACATACCTTTTCTTGCACTCCATACCTTTCCTACATACACTGTCACTGTCAATTCTGAATTTCAGAATTACTTTGGAAGGAAACAGAGTGAACACATGTAACTAAAAACTCAGCATTATTATTATTATTATTTATTAGATTTATATCCCGCCTCACTTCCCCCAAAGGGGAACTCGAGGCGGCATACAAAAGGATAAAAACAATTTCTGTACAATATAAAAACAAGAAATTCATTCATACCAATCCAAAACATACACGGGGGAAAAGCAAAATCTCAAGATATCAATACCATGTCCTCCGACAAAGCCAGGTCTTAACGGCTTTGTGGAAGGCAAGTAGATTTGGGATGGTTCTAATGAGCATGAAAAGAAGTATGTGAATTTCTTTCTAACTACTTTTGACAAGCCTTATAAACTTAAAAAGACTCAACCAAATTCCTTAGAAATACTATAAGGAGTACTTGAAGAAACATGTAGGCATATGGACTAATAGCTATTGACAATTATGTCCTCCACTCAGGTTCATAGTCACTGCTATACTCTTTGGTAGAAATAGCAAAATCTGACAATGTATGAAGAATTACGTGTATCTGTCCTCCTCCATCCCCAACGGAGAATCCTAAATTCTAATATTGGGGGTGGGAACTGAGAAAGATTATAAAAATCTCAGTGAAGCTTTTACCATCTCCGTATGAATTGGACTACTATGCCCATCAACCATGACTAATGGCCAGGATGGAAGTCCAAATGTTTCTAAATTGTGGGTTACAGTGTGCAAGACATTTTATTTATTTATTTATTTATTTATTTATTTATTTATTTATTTATTTATTTATTTATTTATTTATTTATTTATGAATGAGACTTATATGCTGCCCTATCTCCCGAAGGACTCAGGGCGGCTTACAAAATAAAATAATACAAATACAAATATACAAATATTAAAAAAAACTGTTAAACCAAGGGTCTCATAAATATGCCAATTAAAACTATGCTAAAAACCCTCCCCCCCCATCAGTCCTATTTTCAGTCCTATTTTTGATAATGGAAAAAGTTTTATTATCAAACAATTGGAAAAATGCAAAGGCAACTATTAAACAATAGTTTAATAGTAAAATTAGTAAAACTGCTAATTATAGCTTTTGTTAGGACTGTTGGTTAATTGCCCAATGGATTGCTCTCTGTATGGCTTTGAAGTACACACACACACAAACACACATGTATGCATAGACATGTATACCATGTTCAATTTTTACTGGAGATTTTGCTTTTTTGTGGTATGAGTGTTGCGTATTAGATGAAATGGCTTGTTGAAAGTGAAGAAAGACATGCAAGGAGAAAGAGAGAGATTGTATCAGTTCACACTATGGAAGCCATCTGGAAACCTTCTGCCTTTCTCTGGAAGTGTAATTCTATTTTTCTGTTGGAGCATGAAGTACCATGATCCTCCAAGGATCCCAAAGGAAGGCAACTTCATAATATACCTATGGAATATCATCTCTTCTGAGAGGGGCAGAGAGGGCAAGAATCACAATTTTCACGTAAGACATATTTACCTTCTAAATGTAGGTGAGGCAATGTCTGGGTATTTTGAACCTGGCTGTCTGAGACTTGGTGTTCCACAGGCACTAGCTGAAGTTGGACTTGATTTGGGAGAACCAGACAAGGATACACTCTCAGAATCAGATATTGCCACTTTTTCTTTTTCTTTGTCCGTCTGGTTGATTGTTACAGGACTACATCGTCCTGAGCCAATCTTTGTAGGTTCCCTCAGTTTGTTAGTGGCCGCAGCACTGGCAGACTTGCTGCTGACATTAGAGTCGATGCTGCTGGTGCTAGATCTGTGTCCACCTCGGCCAGGAATCCCACTTGTGCTTGATTTTGAAGGACGCGGTAAACTTCGATACTGCAAAGTGGTCTTTGAACTCATATGTAAGACACCATCTTCTTGATTCTGAGAACCATCTAGACTGGTCTTCCTCCCTGCATTTGATTTTCCGCCAATGGCTGCAGATTTAGGCATTTTCCCCAAAGTTGCCGAACCACTTGTTATGGTTGCTCCACTTGCAGTGATTATTGTTGAAGAGCTGACCCCGGTTTTCTTAAAACCAAAGGAACCTGTGGCTGTTGATCTGCCAATTCCAGAAGGAGGTTTTTTTCCTTCATCTCCACTGCTTTTTCCTGCATCTGAAGGGGAACGCTGGATGGAAGCTCCTTTCAGGGGAGTTTTTACTTTTTCAGAAGCTTTGGCATCATCTGTTTTTCCTTAAAAAAAGAACACAATTGCTGCAGAAATCCACATCTAGGAGATTTCAGTTTTTTGTAATACTGTGTATAAAGAGCGGAGCCCCATATGGCCTTTCAAATGCTGCAAAACACCTTCAACACCTTTTGAAGGGTTTGCAAAGCACTCACATTTCTCAAGATGAAGGGCATAACTAGGCAATAAACAACGTATCAGGGGGAAGGTTGAAGGCAGAACAAACTTTCTGCCTGAAGATATTTATAGGCTTCTGGGTTTCCTTCAAGGTGTTAGTAACAACTTATAAAGCCCTAAATGGCTTGGGTCCAGGGTACTTGCAGGAACGCCTCCTGCCAGCATCACATTCCAAATTGCCCCGTGCGCTCCCACAGGAGGGGCCTCCTGGGAATACCGTCAGTCAGGCATTGTCGGCTGGCGGTTCCCAGGGCTCGGGCCTTTTCTGTGGGGGCGCCCGCCCTATGGAATCAGCTCCCTGCAGATCTTCATTTGGCCCCTGATCTCCGCTCCTTTCGTCGAGACCTAAAGACTTGGCTGTTTCAGCAGGCCAGCCTGGATTGACCTGGGGGCAGGTTTGTTTTAATACTACTGTTTATTACCGTAATTTTAACTGTTTTAATGTTTCTTGTATTTATAGACTTGTTCTTTATTTAATATCTTTTTATTGTAAATATATTTCTTTTTATATGTTCGCCGCCCTGAGTCCTTTCGGAGAAGGGCGGCATACAAGTCTAATAAAATAATAATAGGGAAATAGCCAGACACAATGGAGTCTTGACTCCTGAATGGAGAGGGAGACCCAATAATTGATGAGGAAGGATGAAATGAGAGTCCACTCTGATGGAAAACCAATTTACCCATCCCACAACTTCAAAGGAAATAGGGCAACATTACACTCTATCATTATTTCCCACCAAATACTTCTGAACTATTGCCCAATGATGCACTTCAATTATACAAATTACCTGTGTAATAAATCTAATATTACACTATTACTGGTTTTCTATACCCAGGTGCTAAACATGGAGTTTCCCCATCTATTGAGGTCAATTAAGGCAACTTAGGTAATTACTAGTCTTGCATGAAACACTCTCAATGCCTTTCCTACCAGATGTCTTGATAGTACTTCCTCCAGCTTTGTGCCTAGATGAAGTTGCTCCCACTTGTGCAGTCATGCCTCTTCTCCAAGAGCCTGTCTGAGACATGGGAAGAGTAGCTTTTTGCCCTCCTTTCTCAGCCTCCTCAAGCAATCCAGAAGGATGGCTCCTCCACTTGCCACTGTTGTCAGGATTGGCCTCAAGATCTTCCTCTGGCTTCTTCAGTTCTTCACTGCTCCCCCAAGGTTCTCCATCAGTTACTGAACGTTTCTCAGAATCTGTCTTCAGCTACCCAAAATAAATATCATGAAATGAAATTAATTAAGGATTTTTTTATTTCAATCAGTGCAGTGTGAGAGTACACATTATTTACTTAACATCTGACCCTCAAAATGCTGATCACTCTACTTTGACTGGTATTTGGTATTTGTATAACTGGTGCTATTAACTTAGCATTGAGAGCAACTAATAATACATAAGAAAAATTAATGCTGATTCTTGAGATTCTTTTCTTCATTATACCTAAGAATATGAGGATCATATATTTAATTAGCAGACAAGTTTCAGATTCAAATTGTGAAGGATTTTCAATTTGCCTACAAAACTGTCAGTACTGCAATAAGTAGCTTGACAGGAATATGATTCTTAACTGACAGGCCATGTGATTGGGACTAAATGTGTTTACTCAGAGATTAGTTGTTATTTCACACTCTCTTTATAACCAAGAGTGTGATATGCTAAGAAAGGACTCTGCTATATCTTTAACCCTCAATCTTGCCTCCATATGCAGCACAGAACTTTGCCTTGGGTTACTGGCAACACCGTGCTGTGATCAATAGAAAATGTAATCATGTCATTAAACTCCAGCAGTGTTTATGATTCTCCACAGGTCCTTGATCAGGAAATAGGTTGTCTGTTTTTTTCCCCGCATAGAAAGATCATGCACAGAAGGTGGCTCTTTGTGGCTTTGATTCAATTAATTGTTTCATCATGGTTTTATGACATGGCTATACCAGAACCTTTAATTATAGCTATACATGTCATAAGAGACTTGGGACTATTATAATTCCAACAAAGAAAACACAAAGAAAACAAAAGAAATAAACAAATGCCCTACCACTCCAACCCCCAAACCACTCTAACAAAGAATGTATGTGTTGAACAAGTATGTTAAGAAAAAGCGACAAAGCATCCAAGTGGCTGTCTGGAATAAATATCTTATCCTAGCCAGAAAATTAAGAAGGTGAGACCTACATGGGTGGGTATATTCTTTCTTGAAGAAGCAGTACTGTTAGAATAAGAACTGACCGATGATGTAGTATTGAGGTCATCTGTGCTGATGTTATCCAAAGTATCACTGAGGCCACTGCTAACAGAACTGCTATCATCCCAACTGTTGAAGATAAAAACAACAGAGATTTGATATCTCATAAATTCTCCCTGAGAACTGAAATTTGCTGATGTCATTGGTTTCATGGGTTGTTTACTCATTAAAAATATTGCTAAGTATAAACATTAGCAATCTACGTACTGTTAAAAATGCTTTGATTGTAAATAATTTATTGAAATATGCAGTTTCTATAATTTACTGAAATATGCAGTTTCTACAAATGTCCACAGTAGGCGGATTCCTAGTTTGTTGGACTCATATTCTGTAAGATATCATGAATGTTGCATTAAACATGAATGTTGCCTTGGTGGCTCAGGCTGTTAAATGCCTGCATTCAAGTTCCAGCTGCCTACAATTACTGTAGGCTCGAATCCCACCAGGCTCAAGGTTGACTCAGCCTTCCATCCTCTCGGGGTAGGTAAATTGAGGACCCAAGATTGTTGGGGGCAATAAGCTGACTTTGTAAAAATGCCGTTTAGTAATAAGCAGGCATATACAATGGAATGAAGGCTATTGCTGAGCACATTGGGTTGTATCCCAAAAATTGTAAGCTGCCCTGAGTCTTCGGAGAAGGGCGGCATATAAATGTAATTTAAAAAAAGTCAGCCTTGGATTCTGGTTTAAATTTTATTACAGTATTAGTTTAGATTATTTCAAGGTTTTCCCAGAAAATGGTCTGGGTTAAGGTTAGGTTGGTTATTCTTTAAAGAAATAAGCATAAATCAAATAAGATTCAAAGAATATAAAACTGCACTACTTCGAATCTTCTCTAAAAGAACAGTGAAAGTGAAAATAATATCAATAGTAAGATATTATTTTAATTCCACCATAGTTCTCCTTTTTGCATTCCAGGCAGTTTTCATGATATAAATTAATATAAATTAACACAGTGCTATTCAATATCTTGCCATCTGTGTTTTAAGCCCATATTTCATCTTGCTTTCTATGGTCTTTTGACATTTCCCTAAAACTGATAGGAATAGTTTTCAGTAATCCATAATCAAGGTAGACTTTTTCATAACCAGAATTATTGTTGTCTATGGTGGTTTGTTTTGATGGAAATTATAACCCAGTGCATCTGGAAAACATCAAACAGGAGAAGGCAAATGATCCATTAGAAATGTACTCTTAAGGATTTAATATAATCTAGAATTTTTCAAGAAAAGCTACATGGCCATTGTAATTTTGCCTTTGGAATTCTTGATTGATGCTACAATACACACCTCAAGGAGATACTTTTGAAGGTGAAGGTGAACTGGATCAGAACAAAGATCAAGAATCTGATAAACACTGATAAAAATATAGAAATAAATCAAAAGCTGATAAATTAAGAAAAGGTGATGAAGTGAATGAAGCACAGTACCTTAATCTAATCCACAAGAAAAAGAAATTGTTGGCAGACATTCAAAGGTGTTTTCCCAAAAGGCAACTGGACTTTCTTGAAAAGCACCTTTGGGATAACCATGACCTGGTTGATTGAGAAACTCCATAGACATGTTGGCAGATATATATTTTCAGATTATCAACCTGTATTGGACATAACTGAATTCTCTTTAAAAATCAGTTTTGCTCCTGAATGCCCAGATGTAGTTAAGTCAGGAGTACTTTTACACAGTTTAGACATAGGCCTTGGATAAGGTAGTATCCAAGCGAAGAAGTCTTATGTTTGAATTGGACTATTAACACTAGATCTATTGATTTGACCAGGCTTCCTATATCACACAAGTGTCTCTGTATCAGCTAGATTAGGTGATGTGTAAAAACCACTAGGAGTTGACTGAAGTTGGCAGTATACGAAAAAATAAATGATATTCTGGTGACAGTGAACAACACAAGAAAGAATAAGCTTATTTTTTAGCTCTTCACCATGGTTTTTTTTTAAAAGATGATACATGGAACAGAACCACATCCACCCTGTCCCTGCAGGATAGAAAGGTATCAAAATAATGTTTAAATACACTTTGGAAAATTGTCAGCATGGTCTTGAGTGAAAGGGGACAAGCAATCCTAGCCTAAACAATTGACAGCCACTGTTAATTGCTCCCAGCATCATTCTCTCCTATCTTTCATGGAGGGCCCCTTTGAGGAACCTTACTCAGATTTAAATCGTCTGCTATGCATGTGATATGCATATGAAAAAGACTTCCAGTACTGCTATGGATTTGTAAGGGATTTCTCTCTACTTTTACTGAACTGTATTAGTTTCCTAACTATTGTTAACTGTCCTACAAATAAATAGCAACAGTGTTTTGGATATTGACTTCGGGTTGTTCCCTCTCCCTTCATTACAAACCATCTGCACTAGGTTCCAGACAATTGATTAGAACAGTTAATTGTCTATTATACAGTTTTGAGAGGAAGTAGCATTTGAATGCATAGAATTCAGGCTTAGTATAGGCTGGGCCCCTTTTTTAAAACTATTTTTAATAGTGCACATTAGACATGCTTCTGGATAGTATCCAGCTGTCACTTGATAAATGGAGTTGAACTGGTGATCTTTTCAGGTGATTTGTATAATCACAATTCAACATATCAACAAACACTATACTATGCAAATGTGTCTTGTACTTAATTGTACAATATAACTGTTTGCTGTGAACCAATTTTTCTTAACATGGCTAAGTTTGTTTTACTATTTGTAAAAAGTGTCACATCAATCGCACCAGTTTTATCATTACTGGCTTTTACCGTGGTTTTTACTTGTCATACATTTTTCTTTTGTTTTTGAGCTGGCATATAACTGTAATAAAGTGTTTGTCTGTCCATTTTGATGTATAAGAAAAAAAACAGCTATTGCTCTCCTACCCAGCTGTTCCATGAAGAGTGAACTCTCCATAGTGTATTAAAAGAAACTGCATGCCACTAAAGAAATAGTCATTAGAAATACTCTGACAGAGCAAAACACAATTATGTTAGGAGTGTTGAACAGCTGCAGTTTTAAGGAAATCAACTTCATGATTCTTTAAACTTTCATATTTAGAATCTTGTTTATTTCTAGTTACTTTGCGCCTGATAACCTACTTATCAAATGACAAGCATTATGAAAATTTCTCTAAAGCTTTGCTATGAAACAAAATAATTATCTGAAAGAAGGGTGTCATTTCCAAACTTAAAAATCATTCGTCAGCTTTTCCTGAAAATGAAACAATGAGTTTTAGCATTCTTTATGGTATGCAAATTGGCATTCATACCCTATCCCCCAAATTCCTGAGCACAGTTGGCAGCACTGCAGTTCCTCTACAGTACTTGAGTTATACAGATGTAGCCACCATCTTTCCCTTCCATCAATTTCAAGGCTCCTTAAACAATTTGATGACTCTGGACAGTTTACAGACAAAACAATCCATAATTAGAAAGAGGTCATGGCAGACCAAAAGAACATAACTAAGCATAATGAATCTTCTAAAAGATTGTAGTGTGTGTGTGTGCCTAAACAGGAGCATCCAAGAGAAGCAAAGACAGAGATTGTTGACTTTACTTGCTGCTTTTATTTTAGGGGGTAGCCTAACATTCCTGCAATTGCTTTTCTCTCACCAGAAGGATGCAAACAACCTTTCTCACTTTCAGGACAGAAAGCAGCAACTGTGGTGTCCTTATGCATTTATGCTTCACATTACCCCAGCCTCTCTTATATAAGATTGACAGAGCAGCATTTACTGCCACCATGAAAATTCCTTAAAGCTGGCCCATCACTGAATGGAAGATAATTGCTGGTCTTAATGGTTGCATATGCTATTGCTTTTTACAGCTCTTGAGCAGAATAAATAACAGATGGCAGGTTTACTATCAGCAGAAAGTGACTCCCACCACAGATTTGGAAGATGTTTCTAAATTAAAGCCATCTTATAGCAGGCAGTGTTCGTATACCTAATGATGGCTGTTTTAAAAATATCAAGTTACACTTGGATGGAAGAATATCAAGAATTCCCAGAATTATAGACTAAAATATTAACTTGGAATAACATTTTGGAAGAAGATAATGGTAAAGCATGTTTCTTTTTATTTGAAAGAAAACACTTGGGATGCATTCATTTTGTGACCTGGACAGGAGACTATTTCTATCTTTACCAAGATACGTTTTCAATTTATTTGAAATAAATATATCTTTAGATATAAATAAAGTGTTCTATCATTAAGATTTTTTTCTATATTTGGAATTAGGAGATGTTCCCTCTTTCATCACTATAGAGATAAACAGCAGAATAACTTCATAAGCAAAACTTATCAAGATAAATCCAAATTGGATCAAACTGAAATACAAACTGCTCTGTATTTTCTAATATAGTACAGATGTTAGTAATCAATATACCTAATTTTACTGTCTATTAACTCTAGTGCCACTAACCTATATTTCATATTTGCAGAGTCTTACACGTTACTAAATAGTTTTATTAAGATATCATACTAGCTGTATATAGATAGCTATATTTATACATTTATTCATGACAGCTTGAACTGTGAGCTAATTCCATTGATTCCATTTTGAATATTGAACTTTTCAATGGAAGGTACATTTGACATTAATTTTGTTCTTTTTCTTTCCATCCTCAGTTAACTTCCATAAATGACAAAGTCACTGAAACATATCCATTTGAAATAGAATATGCTGGAAGTTTTTCCTGTTTAGTGTGATGTGATTCACAAGAACGTCACAGCGGTGAATGTGCCATTTTACAGTTTATCAGGATTCTTAAACTTTTTGGCAGCTTTCTTTATCAAACATCAAATTAAATGGTGCTTTTTAGGCAAATTGAAACACAAAAAGAGTGTTGAATTTCTTCACAAACTTCCTTTGAATTGGAGTCTTCCAAAAGGGAGATTTTGTTTTTGTTTTAGAAAAATGGCATAGTTGTTGTTTTTTAATGTGCAAAATAAGAAACAAATTGACAAAGTCTGCCCAGCTCCCACTGCAATGAATCCATCACTTGTTTTATAATGGACTGTCCTTGACATGTCTGCTAATAAATCATCAACAACAGCACTAAGCCTATTTAGCCACATTCAACATAGCTCAGATAACATAAAAATGAAGCCATGGACAGTTCAAGTCAAACTACACAATGAATATTCTGAAACTGTCCCAGAACCATTAATTTTCTATATATATTCTGTCTCCATAGGGAAATGCCCACAAGCGCCACTAGACAAATACTTTATTTTCTTTCTACCTCAAGTATAATGCATTACCTGTCATTTTCAAGCATGACAACCACTGTGGTGGAAATTCTGTATTACTTGTGGGTCACAGAACAGATTTAATCAGCATTTTCATGGCAAAAATATTCTCTACTAAGACTATAAACAACAAATGGCATTACATAGGGTTTTACATAGCTTTTTCAAAAAGTTTAATAAAAATGGAAATAACTTTTAAGATGTAAATGAAATGAATAAGCCATTTTTTCGTATAGCAGTCAGAGAATATCCTGAACTGAAATATATTTGGTTTAGAATTCTACTCCTAACTCTCTAGAGATACAAATATAATATTTTGAGACATTTTTAGCTTCAAGACACTTGCTTTTAAATTTTTAAAAAAGGAAAGTGTTTTTGGAAAGGCAGCATGACTAAAACTAATTTGCTTGTTAATTTTTAAAAAAAATCAGGAAATGATAATGATTTTCTTCTTATGCAAGTGAGTAAGCAGCATAATAATTAACTGCATTTTAGTTGTAGATCAAGATATATGTTGTACATACATAAAAATAATAATTCCGTTAAGAAATGCAATTCACCTAAAGGGCAGGAATTCTGCTAAAATTATTTTGTCAAATGTTTTTTGTTAGTTACAAACATGCTGCCTGTATCCAAGAGAATACTTAGAAAGTTTATACCAAAATGCATACAATTAACTTTGTTTAAATTTAGGCCAATATGCAAAAACTCTTAACTATTTGATCTAATTTTTCATTCATTAACTTTGTACATTGTGAAAATGCATTTTTGTTTTCAATTATTAAGGAAAAACTCATAATTCTTTTACTTTGGTACTGTATCCTCCAAAAATTGAAGCTTTATTACGGGACAAAATTATTTTGAAATCTGTATACAAGTAATTTAAAATAACCCACATTTTATCTGTCTACATCATTTCAGTGCATTCCATAATTTTATTGGGGTAAGTTTTATAGCTCTAAAAAACCCAAAACAAAACAAAAATTCTCCAGCAATCTTTTAATCAAATGCTTATAGAGTCATCGTATAGAGAGTGATGGTTGGGAAATCCACATTGTTTGTTCTGCCAGCCTGCTGCAGATAGGGTAGCTATTCAGATAATTTAACAACCCATCACTATATATTGCAATGTGATCGTATTTTATATATTTGCTGCAGACTGACATAGAACCAAGACTGACCTTGAACACTGCAGGAAATAGGGAAGCACTAAAAATCCCACATATCCTTATTACCTGAATGGTGTACTGTCAGACATACAGTATAATACCATAGCAATTTTCCTTTTCTACCCTAGAAAGTATTACAGTGATTCTAATACCATAGCAATTTTTCTTTCCTGTCCTCGAAAGTACTACAGTGGTTCTCTTTCATCCATGGATCTCTTTCTTTTGAGTTAGACATGTAGAGGTGTCTAGTATCTCACAAACCATTAGTTGTCCATACTGTTTTTTAGACTTCAAAGCTTTCCCAAACCAACCAAGTCTTAGTGGTCTGCCTAAATCTCAACAGGCTTTAGAGAAACAGGACAGCAGTGGACAAATGCCCATCTTTGTGGCACCCAAAGATGGCAGTCCTTCAAAACTATCATCTTAGATCTTCCTAGATAGGAAGATAATGCTTGAAACAAAAAATTACCATAATACTGAGATCCCAGTATTTATTATAGGTGCTATTTAGATCACTACTTAGTTTAAAGAAACCTTTTATAGATTACCCTGAATATCATATACATAATGTAAGCTTATTGCTTACTCTTAGTCAATATTATTTAACATAAAACCTAAAAACAGATAAGCAGTAGCTCTATTTCTTATTTCACTCCTGGAGGGTGGAGTGGGATATGCAATACTATATTCCTGTCATGTGTTACCTTGCCAAAATCTTGTTGATGCATTTGCACTAGCTGAAATTTCCAGACCATTTTAAAGCCACAGAAAGTGTATTGCAGTAATCCAATATAGAGCAAGGCATATACCTGCAGTTCAATGGCCCTTGTGCCTCAAGGGCTGCTTTCATCACTGCAGCAGATGTTCCTGAATCTATTTTCCAATATTGCTAAGAAAGAATATTAAATTATGTCAGTGTAAAAGCTCTGTGGTATATACAGAGAGCAAGCTGCTAAATCTACTTTGCTGACTTATTAGAATGTTTGCAAGATAATTGCCAACTTTATCTGGCTCTTAGCATCTACAACAATTTTTTTTTCAAACTTGGTTGGTGAAATCTGGACATTGAAATCCACATATCTTAAGTTGCCAAATTTGAAAAACACAGATTTGAAGGGACTTCTGGAGTAAACTTAAGACATCTCCAAAAAGCAGAGCCACTGACCATGGCAGAAAATGAAAAACTGGTGAGATTCCTTAATATTTCCTCTCAGGACAAGGAGATGGCTTGAGATGGCTTGCAAATGCTCCAGACAGCTGCTCTTTGTGAGAAGACAAGAAGATAGTGATATCTAGTAGGTTTAAAGATGAGGGAAAAGCTACCTTTCTCAAACCATAGTTGGTACCTTTGAAGGGACACTAGGTTTGCAGAATTAATTTTGTAACCACTTTCAGAATTTGTTTATTAAACACTTTTCCTGTGTGTTTGTGTATGTGTGGGAAGAGAGAGAGAGAGAGAAAACAAGCATTGATTTATCAATTATGCAATAAATTTAAGAATCAAGTTTACATAAGTGTTTGTGATAGTACAGCGTGAACCTGAATATATGGCCCTTTACTTTTAATTCTAACTTAACTCCTTGACAAAAGAAAGATACTCTCATGTAACATAACACTGTAAAATATCTGCAATCAATTTTACAGGTTATTATTTGGCTCAATATTTCACTAATTTAGATCTAAGTATTCTAAATAAAACACATTCCATGGGGCCAATAAATTCTCCTGAAGCACGGGTGTCAAATTTGCAGTGTCACATTGCCATTATGTGACATTTCGTGACATTTCCCCCTTTGCTGGGGTATTCATGGCCTACACATGACGCATCCAGCCTGTGGGCCGCCAGTTTGACAAAACTGCCCTGGAGAATGTGTGTGTGTGCGCGCGTGCATGCGGGCACATTTGTTATACTTTAAGTAAGTCTTGTATAAGGTGATAAAATTTTCTTCTATGTGTCTTCTCCTGTAGAAGGATGTTTGTCCAAGTTATGCTCATTATCCTTTATGCCTGTTATACTTGAAGGCTGACTTTTAAGCAAATTTGGATACCAAGACCAACTATGGGCTTTAAAAACATATCAGCACCTTTTTTCCAGGCAACAGTTCATGCACAACTCTGTTAAGGTCATTTTCTTACTGATATATCTCCACACTCCCTCCCTCCATCACTCGCTCAGGTCTTAGCAGTATACACCAGATCTGTCTTCTCATATAACATCAACATCAGGTGAGATTCAAGGTTTTAGTATTAACATTCAAAGTCCTACAAGGCATGGGTCCGGGATATTTTTTCGGGAGTGTCTCCTGCCGATATCGAGTGCCAACTGCCCTGTACGAGTGCACAGGCAGGGGCTCCTCGGGGTACCGTCTGCTAGCCAGTGCCAGCTGGCGGTACCCCGGGGACGAGCCTACTCTGTGGCGGTTCCTGCCTTATGGTTTACCCCTGTTGGTTATTTCGTTTGGAAGACATTCCGTCATGACTTGTGGTGTATTAATGAAAGGCTGGTAATCCTCTTCCGACTGATATTTTTCCCCAGGGTTTCTCACTGTATTATCTAAGTTTGGAGGAGACATTTAGCTTGTTTACTTAAAGGACTTTGTAAAAGAGTTAAACATCTTCCCACATTCGTCAGATTTGTTGCAAATCATAGTTTTTAAAAATACTGTCAAAAGACACTTATTTGCTATAAAATCCATTAGAGGATATCAGAAGTAATAGCTGTATCTTGAAATGGCATCTGGCATTCTGTTACTGTCTACAATAGTTTTATCTTTTCATTGCTCATCCACATTTTTATAGTCAGGCAAGGATGCAAGATATGAAATTTATTATTCATTTCACATAGTGTAATTAATCATTATTTTGTGTAAAAACTAAACTTGGAAAAATAAAGTGCCAGTTTTCCAATGCATCTTCATGCATGGAAAAAGTGCAATGGTGTGAATAAAAAGTCATATAAGCTTTGTCAAATGACCTGAACATCATATCGAGAAATTATTGTTGTACATACAGACAACTGTTATTTGAACAGGCAAAAGATAAAATAAAGGACTGAATAGTAACATCTGAAATGGAACAATAGGATGAGAAGCATCCCTTGTTAGTTATTATTAAACTTATTAAATAAATATTACATCCAGCATAATAGTGGATAATAACATGAGAGTAAGAAAAATCTAAATAGAGCAGATAATGAAATAATATCTGACTACACCTATGCAATGCTCAATATTGCCTACTGAACTATATTAGATAATACAGCTTTTTTTTTAAAAAAAAATCCTTTTAAATTTTTTATCTATGCTTGGAATATTATGCAGTTCTAGCTCAAAATTACAAATGTCAACTTTAAACAAATGTTTTTGCTGTTGTTTTAAAAATGAAGCAATATTCCTGCATATGAAAAAGTATTTGCTTGTATAATTAATTTAAAATAAAATACATTTATCAGCAAGTTATCATGACAATGGTTAGTCTTGTTTCTGTACAGTAGCTGATACATATTGCAAAAGATTTATTTTCTGTATCAAACTTTTATTGTATATTTATATTAATGTGTAAAAATATTAATAGCATTCATTATGCAACAACAAAACTAATATATTCCTTAATTATAATTCACTAGTTAAAATTTAGAAACAATGTAAACTAAAATGTTTCAAAAGCAAAAAATTTAAAGTAATTACCTATTACAATTATTAGACTTATTTTGAATTAAATAGATATTATATACTCAAAATGATTCATAAGGTATACAGCTAGTCCTTGGCTTACAACCATTGCTTTAGTGACCATTCAAAGTTACAACAGCACTTGTAACTTTGGAAAATTGGAAATTGGAAAATAGAAAAAGGGTGATTAAAACATTGATTTTTGTAAAGTTGTAAACAGATTAATAGACCACATGGATTTGAAATAGAATTTTGAAATTAATTACAAGATTCCTTCCTGTGGGTTATTTAAACTTCTATAAATTATATGTATGTTTTGAAACAAAGATATATATATTGATTGGGCGGAAAGCATGATAAGAAGAAACTTTGAAAGTTAGACACTAGAAGAAACAAAAAAGAACTAATTATAGAACCAGTTATAATTAATTATAAAGGAGAATAGTCCCTCTAATACAGAATGAAGCAAAATAATCTACTTTCAATATATTTGGGAATGCTGCATTCAGAAGTTATGTTTGAGTCTATTTAACATCATAAAAATGAATTTAAAAAGAGTGATAGAAGAGGACAAGAATGAGATTGTGGTGGGTTTGAATGTGGAATTAGAATTGACACATAGTAAGAATGATATGGAAAAGGCATAATTGGATTTCTCCTTTCTGATCTCATAATTGGTACAAACGTAGTTAATGTCGTGCTTCATTTAAAAAGGAAGATAGCATTTGGAATGAGATAGTGGTTGAAGTCTATGTTTGTAATAAAGAACAAAGTAGTTACTGTAGTCCACAAAAAAAACCCACCCTTTAGTATGTTACTTTGAAGCTGATAGCTAATCATTCCATAATATTTTTATTCTAATTTCAGTACATTATGGATATAGGAAAATCTATGAGTTGGGATGTAATTAACTGTGAAGAACTTTTCTTGCTTCACAGGAACTTTGAAGTTAGCGTATCACTGTGCATAAAAATTCCCACGGAGACATTTGCTTCATCTTGTTAAGAGTGATGAAAAATTATTTGTGAGCAGTCTTGCTTAGATCCGCGTTACAGAACTACAAGTCAATCACTTTGTCAAATTCAAATATTTATACAGTTCTGCTGATGTTATTTTTTGCAGCATTGCTTTATATCAGAATTTTCTTTCCATTAAAGATGGCTTCTTCTTCGTCCCGCCCTTCTTGTTCAGCAAATGTTTCTTGTTGTTTTTGATATTTCAAAATCTCCATTTCCATAAATTGAAATGCGGGGCAAAACGTCTCTCCTTTCATTTGTGCTTCTTCTTTATATTCTTTAAGTATCATTTTTAGTTCTTCAAGGAGTGATGGCATTTTGAAAAGTTTTTTGTTTTTTAAACAACCCCCAATTAATTTTAGTCCATTACACTAGGATCCACTGCCAAAATTCCAGGAATCATACAATAGTCTATAGTTGTATCTTGCCTTTTTCTTATTTTATCTTTCGAGGGGCTTTGTTATCTTGTAACAGGATTGCAGCTAGGATGCATCCTTCTCAAGTCTTTCACTCTCAATACTTTTTAGCTCCAGGTGGTATCCACCATTTTTCCAGATTCCACCGTCTTTTTGTTTTCCTCCTCTGCCTTCTTTCTCTCTTTTTAAAAGGCTTTTTGATTATTCAAGAATCTTTATCCCTTTGACACTTCATTTTCAACTATTGGTGTCAAAGATGAGCCTTGGTGGCTCAGGCTGTTAAATGCCTGCATTTAAGTTCCAGCTGCCTACAATTACTGTAGGCTCGAATCCCACCAGGCTCAAGGTAGACTCAGCCTTCCATCCTCTCGGGGTAGGTAAATTGAGGACCCAAGATTGTTGGGGGCAATAAGCTGACTTTGTAAAAATGCCGTTTAGTAATAAACAGGCATATACAATGGAATGAAGGCTATTGCTGAGCACACTGGGTTGTATCCCAAAAATTGTAAGCCGCCCTGAGTCTTCAGAGAAGGGCAGCATATAAATGTAATTAAAAATAAAATAAAATAAAAAAATATCAATTCTTATTCAAATATCTTCTTCTTAACATTTAAGGTCTATTAGAACTGTCAGTTTTAAAGAGGAAGAAAAAACAATTCTTTTTCCTTTCACTTTCCTTTCACCTCTTTAGAAAGTCTTTTTTAGGGATAGTATTATTCTTTGTTGCTCAAATTCCAGGTACCTTAAAGGGGTGTTTTCTCTGTTCAGCCCGGTCAGTCAAACTTTCTCTTTCCAACTTCCTCCTGCACGATCTTGTCCAGTTGGGTTCTTCTTTGAGGTGGCCATTTTTGACCACCGCTGCAGCCGCCTTCGGGAAAGGGAGTAAAAACCAGCTGGGGAGGAGAGATGCCGCTCTCCTCGACCCTGCTAGCAGTCTCCCCCCTCTTCACCACCTCTACGGGGTGGCTTAGCCCCGAAGCCAGCTGGCTTGGGGCACTCTGGCGGTGAGCACAGATCGAAACCATGCACAGTCGCAGATTGCGGTCTGTCTCCGAAGTGTCCCAAACCGGAATTTTCTTTCCAAGCAGTGTAGCAGTAAATTTGCATCTTGTCTTTCCCTAGTTGAATGATACTGGCTATATTGAGCATGTTCAAACAATATACAACACATGAATGAACTCTTACCATGTCTAAAGTATTTAACAGCAAAAAATATGCCAGATAACACTTTGCCAGTTTCCTTCCTTTTGGAAGCAACATTTGATTAATTCACTGAAAAGTTCTTTCAACACATTCTTTATCTCATTAGAATTTTGATTTAAACACCTCCCTATTCAAATTCAAGCAGCCATACATTCTCCTCCTTCTTTTCAATATAAGAAGGAAATAGCTGCTTTAACTCATAAGTGAGAGGAAGCCACTTAGAATTTATCACCAGTTCAAAGGTTCTCATTCTCTCAGAAGATTTAATTCATGTATATCACATATAAAGCCTTTTTCCCCAAGCAATTCAGGAACCAGATCATAAAAAGAACAAAGAATTATTCTCATCCATTAAGAATCTTTAGCTCCCTTTAAATGCTTTTCTCTACGGTGTGTAGTTTTATTACGAGAACTGCTTTTCAAAATTTTGCTGACACCTATCCATTGCCTCAAGACACCATGCTTGATAGCAAAACATAGTTTTACTGTGATATATTATAAGGTGTATAATATTGCAATACATTTTGGGGAGAAACCCCTGCAGTTGGTGTGGCAAAAGTTAGTACATTTCAACAACACTATGACTCTCTGCCTAATTTTTTATTTTGACTGATGAAGTTATTTGGATGAGTAACTGTTCTGACCCAAGCCTCGTTCAAAACAAACAAACACCAAACAGAGATAAAAGCAAAACCTTTTTAATGCTTCTCTGTGAATTCCGTTCATTCACAGTAAAATGTTGTTAAAAACTAATTGTCCCAGATAAGAACAAGCCTTACCAAGATTGTGCCAGGCTGCCAAGAACACTAGATTAAATTGCAAGGAAATAATCAAAAAGTCTCCAAACACAAATCAGGATAGTCTAAACTTCCACAAGACTTGAAGTGCTTCCTGCAAAGAATCCCACCTCTGAGGGCTGGCTTTTATCCCTTAAGGGAGGGGCCATCACCTTGCAGCCTTACTCCCGAGTCACCCGTGCTGCTGCAGCTGCTCTTTCCTTTGAGCAGCCCTGCACGCATGCACACTGGGCACAGGCTCCTCGGGGTCCTCTGCATCACTGCTGCCAGCGTTCCACCAGTTCTGAAGGCAGCAACCCACTTTCCGATAGTCCTGGTCCCATTCCTGCATCACACGCAGGCCCCTCATCTGAGTCCTCACTCTCCAAGACTTCAGCCATCCGCACCTGCTGCCGGCGAACCACAACAGTAACGAAACATCTCAGATTAATGAACTTTGATCTGTTTGCCATGATTTAACCTTTTTAGATACTTTTGGAGTGGAAGATTGAATTTTCATTTACATGTTGCCAAAATTTCATAGTGAACTAAGGGAAAACATGTTGAAATTAAATTCACACAAAGATATTGTGATAAATTAAGAGATAAGGTTCTGGTGTCCGAGATTCAATTTATTTTGAATGGGACTGTACGTTCCATGGAACAGCAATTTCACACACTGGGAGTCTGCCTAGGTCACAGATGTCAAACTGGCCATGTCACGTTGCCATCACGTGACGTATCACAATGTTTTTTCCTTCATGGAGCTGGGGTGGGCGTGGCCTGCGTATGACACATCCAGCCCACAGGCTGCCAGTTTGGCACTCCTGGCCAAGATCCTTGGCTGTCACTGGATTTTAAGATGGTGTAAATGATTAAGGGTGAATTTGCATAATTACTTCTCACGTGACATGAAATGAGTCAGATTTTATATATTTATCTACAACCTTTCTAGATTACCACAACATGTTACGCATAGACTATCCTGAAAACTGTTTAGAAGCTGCAGTTGGTACAAGAGCAGTGGTCTGGATGTTAATCAGTGTAAGCTTTCATAGTCATATTGTTCTGAAAAATCTGTGTTTGCCACTTGCCTATTAGGCAAAATTTAAAATGTTTGCAATTCCCTTTAAAACCCTGAATTGTTTAAGATTATTAATCACATTTCTGCTACTTAACTGAATGGCTCCTGAAATGTCCAGGAAAGGCTCTTTAGAAATTAAATTTCTGTCAAAAAGAGTAGTATCTGGCCTCTAATGTTTAAGTGTTTAGAAAATCTGTAAAGATACAACTTTTGTCATATTTTAAATTCATAAAGTAATTTAGGCACTATGTTATGGTTCATTTTAAATAGTTTTTTAACTTATATTATTTTAAAAATATTGTTAGGTACGTTTAATACTCCCCAGAATAGAAAACTGAATAAAATAAAAATAATAAAATAAAATAAAAATAAATTAAAATATATCACTACTTCTGGGCTAAGCAAAGTATCATTTATATTAACAATAAATGACAATATCATTTTGTGTTGCATAGTACTAGAACTGTTAAAAGCCTGGGAACTTATATTCATAGATTAAAATAAACAAAATGAAATGTCTTCACAGATAACAAAGCTGCAGAAAACCTTCATATGAATTAAAATGAAAATTAATACAGCACGTGGTCTAAATTTTCATACAAAATTACAGGTCTAATTAAAAATAGTCTAAGTATAGATCTAGTTTCTTCCTAGAATTAGTTGCAGTGAAATCAGAGGAAATGCACGCTTTGAAGGTGTATTTAAAGCACAGTGCCTATTTAGGACAGTCTGCTACACTACACATATTGACATTTTCCTTCTGTAATAATGAGATACAAATGACTCTCACTTTTATATTTCCCAGATATAATCAACACTTAAAAAAGAAAAGCTCCGGTTCCCAAACACATGCTTCAGCCATTTTCATGGGAATGAAGCAAAACCCAAGAATTTTGGTATCTGCAAAATTAGAAATATAAGAGATCAAAAGAGCACCAGATGTAAAGAGATAAATATTCTCATTTATTATTCCCATAATAATTCTTTCTCATTTAATGCATACACACAGAGACTTTAATTAAACAAAATCCTTAACTGCTTGAAGACAGGCAACTATAATATATTCCCGCAGTCTTCTTTTCTTCTGGCTAAACATACCCAATATCACCCATTGTTACCTGGTATTTCCAACAGTAGCTGGAGGTCCTTCCAAGTCCCTTCCTGTCTTAATTGCTCTTCTCTGGACAAGGTTCAATTTTTCAATTGCTTTCTAAAATGTTGTGGGCCCAAACTAAATGCAATATTTTAGATTTGAGAAAAGAAAATAATTTTCTTTATAGTAGCTATAAATTAAATACAAACACCAGAAAATTCTCAAATTGTTAGTCATTCCAATTGGTACAAGGAGATAAAAATTAGAAATGTGAAGGCTCTTCTTTTTTCTTTGAAATGTATACTGCAACTGCATGAATAAAACAAGTAAATGGATTTTCTTGTATTCTTCTGTAGCTCTGTGACTGTTTGCTCAACCCCTGTGCAATCTCTTTGCATTACAAATATATTTAGACAACTGATGGACCAATCCAGAAAGTCAATAGCCTTAGTACAAAGAAGATTTTAGCTATAAAAATATCTTACGATTTTAGTGCCACTTTATTTGATTGTTAAAGCACACAATCATTCTTTTCTTGTCTATGATATACCTGAGTCTTCCTTTTCCAATGTCCAAAAACTATTCCATACTAGGCTCAAGTCCAAATTACAAGTACAGAAGAAGCATATTGTAAAGAAACATTATTATGCAGATATTTGGCTGTAAAAAGAACCTCAAATATAAAATTTTGAACATGACTGGAGTTTTCTACATAAAAAGCAGTTAAGAGTATCCTTTACATAATCAAAGTACAATATTACTTGCAAATAATTGTTAATAGAAATTTAAACCACCATGTGTTAAGAAACATGTAAGAGCTTAAAACTGATTTTAAAAAAATAAAAAAATGTATAGCTAGATTGTTTTCCTAACAATATCTTTAATTATATTTTTCTAAACTTTTGTGGATTATGATTAAAATGGTGAACTATTTAATTGTTTATGTATGGTTGAAAAAAAGTAGATTTAACAACATGATAAATAATTCCAAATTTAAATTACATATACACTGATTCAATGTAGGTAACTGGGTTGTGAAAATTTGTGGGTGAAGCCATTCAAAAAGAACAGAAAATGTGCATGATAAATACAGATCATTGAGGGCAGTAATCCTCGTATCATCTCAGACAAATGGCTGATCAACCTCTTCTTTAAAATCTCCATGATGGAGAATCCATGGCTCTAGGAGCCAGATGTTCCACTGCTTAATAGCAATTATGTCAGGAAATTCCTCCTTATTTCAGATGGGAGTCACCCTCTGTCAACCTTCTACCTATTCTTGTTCTACCCTAGGTAGCTAAGATAGATCCATCTATTTGCTAAAGTAAATGCTGTACTAATTGGGGCTCATGGAGTTCAGACATTACTTAACAAGTTACACAAGGACTCTGAATCCATTTCATATTTTTGATGATGTTTTTCTTTGATTGTGACTTGGCTGAAAAACTCCTTGGATTAGTCTGAGCAGTACCGTCAAATTCTCTCTGCTGTAGCAGATGGCACGGAAACTTGGTCAAGAGGTGGGAAATGATTTGAAATGTGAAAGCTACACAGGCTGCACTCTACAAGCACAAGGACATCATAATCTACAGTATATGCACAAAGCAGAAAATAACCTAACATTCCAAATAAAAATTACAGCACAAATTCTGTTATGCTCAAATTTGTTACTTTGATCACCATCTGATTTACAAGAACAAATTATTAAATGCTGGTATTATTGCTAGGCAGCTGCTCTGCCTTTGTATTCTGCAGGCAAATTTATTTGCAGGATTTCATAAATCACAACACTACTGGCCATTCTGATAGTAACTATCTGGTGGATGTTGATACAAGAGATTTTTTGGGGAGGGGCTTTACCTGTCTGCATCCACTGTCACATCATGAATTCCTCTTTGAATGACGTCTCGAGAGGCAGCTATGTCAGGAATTCGATTCAAACTTCTTGTGTATAGATTGAGCCCTCCATCAGTCATGTAACTAAAAATAATACATATAAAAATGAATTAGTAGGAAAGGCTACCACTTATAGACATGTTTGTTATGCTACACAGCACAATTATTATTGATATGAATTAAAGGTAATATTTTTGTTGCTTGCAGTTTATACTCTAAAGCAGGGGTCTCCAAACTTTTTTAATTACATTTATATGCCCTTCTACTCATACAATTTTGGGATACAACCCAGTGTGCTCAGCAATAGCCTTCATTCCATTGTATATGCCTGGCGGCATTTTTACCTAATTGCCCCCAACAATCTTGGGTCCTCAATTTACCTACCCCGAGAGGATGGAAGGCTGAGTCAACCTTGAGCCTGGTGGGATTCGAGCCTACAGTAATTGTAGACAGCTGGATCTTAAGAGCAGGCATTTACAGCCTGAGCCACCAAGGCTCAGAGCAGAGGTCTCCAAACTTGGCAACTTTAACACTTGTGGACTTCAACTCCCAGCCAGCTGGCTGGAGAATTCTGGAAGTTGAAGTCCACAAGTCTTAAAGTTGCCAAGTTGCCAAGTTTGGAGACCTCTGCTCTAAGGATATGTTATCTTGATCAGAGTGAACCTTGTTAAATCAAATGATAAAATAATATCTGTATAATTAAGATATCTTATTGATTTAAATATGCTAATCACAGTTGCTTTCCCCGTGTCATATCTTAACAGCAATATGCATGTTATATCAGTTTGTCTGTCTGTCTGTCTGAATCAGAATAAAGCTGGAAGTGATCTTGGACATCTTCTAGTCAAACCCCCTGCTCAGACAGGAGGCCCTAATACTATTTCAGATAGGTGGTTGTCCAGTCTTTTCTTAAAACCCTCCAGTGATGAAACACCTACAATTTCTGATAGCAAGCTGTTCCACTGGTTAATTGTCCCCACGGTTAGAAAGTTTCTCCTCAATTCCAAGTTGTTTCTCTTCTTGAGTAGTTTCCATTCAGTGTTTTTTGTTTTGCCTTCTAGTGCTTTGGAAAATCAGTTGACCCACTCTTCCTTGTGGCAGCCTCTCATACTGGAATACTGTTATCATTTCCTCCTAGTCCTTCTTTTCTCTAGGCTAGCCATGTTCAACTCCTGCAACCATTCTTCATATTTTTTTTTGTCTCCAGACCCTTAATCATCTTAGTTGCTCTGCTTGAATTCTGGTGACCAAAATTGGATGCCACATTCCAGGTGTGGTCTTACTAAGGATTTATAAAGCAGTGCAAATAATTCACATAATTTTGATTCTGTGCCTTTGTTTATACAACCAAAGATTTTATTAGCTTTTATGGCTGCTGCCACACACTGCTGGGTCATGTTTAAGGGATTGTCCACTAGGACTTCAGGGTCTCTCTTACAGTCACTGTTTTTGAGCCAGGTTTCACCTAATCTGTACTTGTATATTTGGTTTTTCCTACTTAGGTGTAAAACCTTGCTTTTCTTCACATTAAATTTCAAGTTGTGGGATAGGGCCCATTGTTGAAGTCTGTTAAGATCTTTTTGAATCCTAAGCTTGTTTTTTGGAGTTTGACCATTCCTGCCAGTTTAGCGTCATCTGCAAATTTTATGAGTTCCCCTTCTATTCATTTCCCCCCATGTGTGCTTTTGTGTGTGTGTCTGTATGTGTTATTTTATCATGTGTATGCATGCAGAAATTCCCATGTTTGGCATCTTGGATTGCCAATAGTATCTCTGCCAAATATCTGGGAAAGCTGCTGCTGCCAAAGTAAAAAATTATCAGCTAAAAGAATAAATATTTTTTACCATAAGCTATATTACTTCCCTCTTCTTTATTTCCCAGCTACACCACAAAAGGAGAAGCATTTATGATTTTATACTGCATTGTCTTCCTGAATAAAATGGCCTTATTCATAAAACTGATATGTGTTTCAGAGGGTCCATGGCAGGGGTGGGATTCTACCAGTTCATACCTATTCACTAGAACTGGTTGTTAACTTTCTAAGCAGTTCTGACAACTGGTTGTTAGAAGAAATCTCCTTTTGTTTTTTCCTACTTTATAGGCCTAATCCTGTAAGGAAAGCATTCCTTATATTCTGGTGTTGTTGCTTACAGAAACTGCCTCTCCAATAACCCTTATTACATTCTTGGCAGGACTAGACTTCCTGTCTCCAGAGCTTCTCTGGAAGTTTTTTTCCCCTCCTTTGCTGGTACTTTGCTTATGTCCAGCCCGAAATTGACATATGTATAGCCATATCACTTGGAAACCTGACAGCTTGACTTTCTTAAAGGGGAAGGGTTGTTTTAAGGTTTTTACACTGCTGTTGGGAGGAAATAGTCTCTTGTTGGAGTTAGCACTTTGAAGAAATAATTGAATAACGAAGCAGAGCTGCCAGAAAGAGCTTTTAATGACAAGGAACCAAGATGAGTGACATTCAGCAAGGCTTCTTGGCTAGTTAGAAAGATTGACACTCAAACATGAGTTTACATACTCTTTCTGAGTTTTGGTCTAAAACTGGTTTTTGGTGAAGTTTAATTCTGTGCTTGGTGATGTTTAATCCTGTGTTTATTGATGGGATAATTTTCCCTATTCAGTTTTGTTTGGAAGGAAAGGGGTTAATCTCTGTTCCTGAAAAGAAACTGGGTTGAGAAATCTGGCTAGTTCCTGTGTCTATTTGTTCTGATAATTGGTTTAACAAGCAACAGCTACTGTTGTGATTTAATTATTTGTATTGTGTTTGAATTTTTTTCTGCCTCATGGTTTCTTTTTCTATCTGGGGAGCAGTCTTCCTTCACTGCTTTAGTGGTATCTGGCACTGTCCTACTTCCAAGAGGCAGGATGCAAGCTTGGCACTGATTTCTTTACTACCTTTCTGGGGGGCATGTGACCTTTCCTTAAATCTTGATGATTTCCTTAGGATATCTTGTGAGGTGAGTGAGACCAGCTGGTATCTTTAAGTGGTGCAAATGGATCTAAGGATTGCTTTTTCTGGGTGTGCTCTTTTTGGAGAGCTTAAATGACCTCTCCACTAAAGAGTTTCTTTAAAGGGCTGCTGATAGTTATTGCATTTTAACTATTTTAATTCCTCAAGGGGCTCTGGCACCCTGCCTGATTTGTAACTCTGGCCTGCAGGTATTTTTAATCTAATGATTAGTATTCAGCTTTTTGCAAGCAAAGAAGCTTTTTATATTTTTTACAGGTAATCCTTGACTTACAACAGTTCATTTAGTCACCATTCAAAGTTACAATGGCACTGAAAAAAATGACTTATGACCATTTTCCACATTTATGACTGTTGCAGTATCCCCACAGTCACGAGAGTCCAGATGAGGAGAAGCACCCCTCGATGTGAGTGAAGTTGAGTTGGCCATGCCCAGCCAGTCACATGACCACCAAGCCAGATCTACCCAGTCACATGACCACCAAGCCATGCCCACCAACTAAGCCATGCCCACAGAACTGGTTGTTAAAAAAATTGAATCCCACCCTTTGATCCATGGACATGTTATGATACATCCTGCAAGGGTAGGAGAGGATAGAATTATGGCTCCAGTATGTATCTCTTTCTACCTACTGTGGTCAGGACATATAGTATATTCTTAGTGAATTTCCCATAGCTTGATATGATCTGTATGGTCACAATGGTACAATGTGTAGGATTAGCTAAGATTTTAATCGGATGCCAATATAACCATCTTACATTATAACCACAGGCAAAATAATCATGGTTTTTTAGCCCATGTCTTATTTACTTTTCAATCTTTTTAGCTTCTGTTTCATCTGTGATCAGTTCAAAATCTAGACATTACTGAAAAGCAAACTGGAACTAAACCAGGACATTAGATATAAACCATGTGTATTTCACATACCATACATTTGCAATCAGTAAACAAAGAATAAATGGCAGTTTCAAACATTGGTTTACCAACCTAAAGTAAGATACTGTTCATTCACTTTGTTACACTAAAATTTTGCTTAGTGCATTTCTTAGACATTTCAGAGGAACCCTTATGTGCTAGGAACATATTTTGAAGCAACTGTATGCCTAATACGAATTCCAGCAAGAATCTGCAGTTTCTGAGATACCAGACTGTTTTGTAAGATGAAATATATTTGGCATTTGGTGAGGGTGGGTAAAACTATTGAAGCTTACATTTTAATAGAATTAAAAATTAAGAAAAAGAAGGTGAAAATTATATTTAAGAGTTCAGGGTACTTTAATCTCAGGTGGGCAAAAATTTTAGTTGAGAGGCTACATATAGGAAACAGAGTACTCTCTCATATTAATTCTTAATTATTCTTGGATGATTGTCCTCAAGGTTTAAAGTAATTAAAGTGGGAATGAAAGAGATAAGGTTTGGCATGCTTGGGTGAAGCACGTATTTTTAGTGCTTATTACCCTTTTTTCTTATTTAATATAAAATGGAAACAGTACTTTAAAAATATTCTAGCTAAGAGCACTACCATTTTGATCATTTTCATTCAAGAAAGGCAACCTAATTTATTTTCACTTTTGATAAACCAGTTAATACTTTTTTTACATTTTTAGTCAAGGATTACTAGCAGTCAAATATTCAACAAAAATCAGCAATCAGCCTTATTAAATCTGTCACTTTTTTTAACATTTTCAATATATTTTTGCTTTTAATGCCAAAAAATATATTGACTTCAGGCTAGTGAGATCAGCGATTTTCCTCCCTTTTTAGCCTGAACCCTAGAAATACAGGGATAATACCAGGCAGTATCTACTACTCCACTTTATGATACATGTCCTGATAAATGGTAGAATATAAATCTAAAATTAAATACTTGTCTAGATTTCAACAAACCAATAAACTTAATAAACTGCTTCTTTTCTCAAACTTCTGCAGTATTCTGAAAATCAGGTATGGCTTATTTTCAGGCTTACCTTTGACAACAAGGTTTACTTAAATGAATTACTAGGGGGCTGTGATTGTATAAGGGCTAAACATTTTTGGGAACATTAGCCTTAGTAGTGCAGTGAAGGCATCCACATACATAAGCCACACTTTGCAAACATTCAAATTGTTGCATTTTTAACAAACATTTGTGCAATAAAAGTTAACATCTACCAGGAATTCAAAGCACATGTAGATGAAAATTCACACAAAAGTTTTCACATCTGTATTTGTATCTCCTCCTGTGTCAACACTCAACATCTTCAGAAGCCAGTGCATGCCCAGTGATGTGGAACTTCCCTGTACTTGCCCCCACTAGCTATTTAACCCTTTCATGAATGTTGAACGTACTAAATGCCAAAACAGAGCTTGGAATCAATGAACAATTACAAATATAACTCAGTTCTCAGCTGGTCTACTTAGAAATAAAATTTGCATAACTCAGTTGGATCTAAGTATGATTTACAATGTTTAGATTTCAGCTTTGAATCAACCCTGACTAGGGAATTTTTAATGCAAAATTCTTGGGATTGCTCAAAACCCTTTCTGCTAAATCCTGGAGATTTCTAGACTTGTTCAAAGATTTCTGAAGACTTAAGCAATTCTCTGGAAGCTGATTGCCCCTATCTGAACTATTACATAGTTTTGGTTCAAATAAACCAAAAAAGTACATGGTACCTGCTTAGAATTCTATTTTATATTCCAAGATAAGAAGGACATTACAGCATTATGAGATGGCAAAATGATATTCCAAGAAGTTCATAAACTAGGAACTTACGGCAATCTCACTATTGAAAGCCTTTAAAAATCATAAATGTTGCTGTTTAGTCCATGACCAATTTAATTCATTTTATTATGGTTATTTAATCTCCTGAAAGACTTGGTGGTCATGTGCAAATTAAAGGCTCACTGATCTGTTTTGCTATATCCATTTTGCTCTCCCTGTCCTGATTTATAGAAATATTTGAGCCTTCATACCATAGTGGTCATGAAAAAAATACTACACCAGCAACCATTATTTTTATCCTATTAACATAAATGTTCTCTTTTATCCCTCTTTCAAACTAATGATCCTCCCTATCCACAATGTGGACAGAATATAGAGAGGACCATTGGTTTGAAAGAGCAGTAAAAGAGGCCATTTATATTAACATTGTCTTATATTCCTCTCTGTCAACGGAGAGGAATATATGACAGCACCTATCTCTTGTCTACAACAAAGTCATTTCAGCAGTACCAAGAAAATTCTACTGCCATTTGCACTTTGATATAGATGACCCTGAGGGCACAGATAAACACCCATGTGGCATCAAGAGATCTCAGGGAGAGTGCTAATGACCAGAGAAATATGATCCTTCAAAACCATCCTATCAGAACCAATCCTTTGATCTCTCCCATCATTCTGCATGAATTGATGAAGTTTCTTGGATGGGAAGGAAAATGTTTCTTCCTCAAGGAAAATAAAACAGTCCAGTTGGCTTTTCAAAAAGCACCTTTGATTGAACTATGACCTGGATGACTGATAATCTCCACAGAAACTTGCTTTCATGTTTCTCCTGTCATACCCAACTCTCACTCTCATATAAAAAATAAGTAGAAGCATGCTCTTATAGTAAGAGCAATATTTATCCCTCTTAATGAAACAGATATTACCAATTTGCTATAGATATTCACACCTCTTAGAATCTTTTTCCCATATTTGGTAAACAGTTTATCAAAAATTGCAAATTTACCTCCTTGCTCTAATTTTAGCTTGCAGTGAGTCATTCCAATTTCTCAGTTGAAACAACTGTTCTGATTTTGGATATCTTAATTTTTAAAATAATATTTCTCATATATCAAATTAACATTCAGTACAAATCCTTTGCATTTTACAGGTCTTTATAAAATAGTACCTATACATATATTTACCCAAACAACACATTGTTAAGTTTGCATGAAGAGTCAGACGCAGAGTGCTTCAGTGAAGAGTTTATTAGTGACTACAGCTCATAACAGACCCGACTTGGCTGGGCTGCGGCTGCTACTTATAGCCACCAGCCGCAGTTGCCAGCCAATCAGAGTGCAGGATTTTCCCGCACTTTTTAAACCAATCATTTCTGACATTTTACAAGAACAGTTCAAACTAAACCAATGACATTCAAACCTGCATACATAACACCCCTCCCCACTAGGTTCAGTCCATACTCAAACCCCAACCTATCTAATGTATTCTTTTAAATAGGTGGGGCTCTTACGTGTCGTTGAGACCTTCGTGATTCAGAAGTTTTAATGTTCTCACCCAGTGAGAGAGGAAATGTGTCTGTTGACATTTCCCTACTAGGGCTTCCAGTGAAAGAAGACCCTGTTTGATTGTTACAATCTGGTCTCTCCTCCCAACCCATCTCCAACCCAATGTCAGCACCCAAGTCAGGTAGTGATGTGCAATCTTCCACTTGTAAGGATGGATTTTGGCATTGTGACAGGTTTTGGGGTGGTTCCTGTCATAATGGCTCGTTACACATGGGGTTGATTCTTGCTTGCTGATTATCCTCATGTTCCTCCCTTCCCCTAGAAAAGGCATTAGGTATGGGAACTAGAGAGGAACAATTGCGATGTTCCTGAGGTAATCTGGATCTAAGCTGATCAATGTGCCTGCTCCAGAGGACTCCATCCTCTGTTTGTATCCTGTAAGAATGAGGGCCTGTGATTTGAGTTATTTCAGCAGGAATCCAGGAAGGTTCACCCATAAGGTTCTTAGCATAAACAGAATCACCACACTGAACGTGCGAACTTTGCTAGTGGAATCTAGTGGTGCGTTGGGTGCGTAAGTGGGATGAAGGCGGTCAAGGGGAGACCTAAGTTTCCTACCCATCAACAACTCTGCTGGGGAAAAGTTAGTTGATGGGTTAGGAGTGATGTGCTGAACACTAAGAAGTTTTTCAACTTTGTCAGTGATGTCCCCAGGACCCAATTGCTGAAGCTTTTCCTTGGTAAAATGTACCATTCGTTCAGCCCGGCTATTAGCCGAAGGGTGCCCAGGGGCTGTCAGGGCATGTCTGATACCCTGTTGTGCTAGATAGGATTCAAAAAGGTTGGATGTAAATTGAGGGCCATTGTCAGAGACAAGAACATCAGGTAACCCGTGGGTTACAAAAAGCTTTTTCAGCTGTTTGATGACAGCATCAGTTGTGGTGGATGCCTAACCATTTGGAATATGCATATACTATAATAAGAAAGGTGTGCCCTCTGGTAGGGCCAGCGAAATCAATGTGAATCCTAGACCATGGGCCCCTAGGACATTCCCATTCCTGTGTGGGGGCGAGAGCTGGAGCAGGCCTGACTACCTGACAGTTGGGACAAGATGCAACCCAGTTTTCAACCATTTTGTCAATACCTGGCCACCATACATAACTCCTGGCCAATCCCTTCATCCTTACAATACCTGGATGACCCTCATGTAACATTTCCAAAACCTCTCTTTGTAGTTTTGCAGGAATAACCACCCTGTTACGCCACAAAATACATCCTCTTAATACAGATAATTCAGTTTGCCTGGATTTAAAAGGTTGGGCAAGGTGAGGTAGATCTTGAAAAGGCCAACCTTTCTTAATCCAGCCTATAACAGGAGCCAATAACGTGTCTTTGGCAGTCTCTCTGGCAATTTCAGCAGCGTGCACTGGAAGCTTGACAACAGTTTCTAGGAAAAGGTGTGCCTCAAGTTCAACGTCCTCAGTGTGAAACGGAAGTGGGCAGCGACTCAAGGCATCAGCATGGCCAATGTCTTTGCCAGGCTTGTGGATGAGCTTGTATGAATAAGCAGCAAGAAATTCAGTCCACCTCAGCATTCTTGGTGACAGAATAGTGGGTGTAGGTTTGTCTCCTGCCACAATGCCTAACAAGGGTTTGTGATCTGTGACAATGGTAAATGTTCTCCCATATAGATACTTATGGAATTTCTTGACAGCTGCAACAATTGCCAATGCTTCCTTGTCCAATTGGCTGTAATTTCTCTCTGCTTTCGTCAAAGTGCGAGAGTAAAATGCAATAGGGGCTTCCCTCCCACTGGGAAGCCTGTGGCTCAAGCCCACCCCCACTCCAAAAGGGGATGCATCACAAGTCAGTATACAGCATCAGGACGTGATTAGTCTTTTAATATTATTAAATGCTGATTGTTCCTTCCTGCCCCAGACCCAAGCAGATTTTTTGTCCAGTAGTCTGTGTAATGGTTCTGCAATGGTTGCCTTCTGAGGTAGGAACATGTGATAAAAGTTAATAAGTCCAAGGAAGGCTTGCAAATCTGTTTTGCATTTTGGTCTAGGGGCTTCTTTGATTGCTTGAACCTTGGCATCTGTAGGGTGGATGCCATGCTTGTCAATCATGTAGCCCAAGAACTCAACCTTGTCAGTTCTAAGAGTGCATTTTTCTTCCTTAACTTTTAACCCGCTTTCTTGAATCTGGTAAGGACTTCTCTGAGTCTCTCTTGTAATTGAGTGTCATTTTCAGCAGAGATTAACACATCATCAAAGTAAGGCACTACCCCTGGCAGTCCTTGGAGCATCCTTTCCATAAGGCTTTGGAAGATGCCTGGTGCCACGCTTACTCCAAACTGTAACCTTTTACATTTGAAGGCACCTCTATGAGTCACAATGGTTTGGGCCTCTGCAGTGGCATCATCAACTGTTAGTTGTTGATATGCCTGGGCCAGATCCAATTTGGCAAAGACTGTACCCCTGCCAAGTGAATGTAATAAATGATGCACCACTGGAACTGGATATGCGCTCTGTTGAAGCACATGGTTCAATGTCCCCTTATAGTCTCCACAGATTCTTACTGACCCATCAGTCTTGACTGGTGTGACTATGGCGTCTCCCATCTGGAGTGGTCAGTGGGCTCTAAAACTCCTTGAGCTATTAGTTTATCTAATTGTGCATCAATTTTTTCCTTTAAGGCAAATGGGACCCTTCTGGGCTTTAAACGAATTGGGGCACCTTGGGATCTAGGTTGAAAGTGATAGGGGTCCCCATATACTTGCCCAATCCATCGCTGAAGACCTCTGGAAACTCAGACTTCAAGGCCTCCTCCCATTCAGTGTTGCTAACGTGATTGATGCCAGTCACCTCGATGCCTAGTGGATTGAACCACTCAAGTCCCAGCAAGCTTGGGCGATCCTTGTCCACGATGGTCAGGGGCAAACGTTTGGTGTGGCCTTTGAACTTCACGTTGAATTCTCTTGTTCCACCTACTGGAATCTTGTTCCCTTGGTAGTCTTTAAGAGTCAGTGCTTGCTTCTGGAAATGCTTCTTCTGAATGTTTGGGAGTAGTCTGTGAATAGTGTCCCATGACACCATAGATAAATAGGAGCCTGAGTCCACTTCCATTTGGCAAGGCCTTCCTTCAATTAGTACCTTCACATGTACTTTTCTGCTTCTTAAGGGTGAAGAATGACCAATGGTGACTGTTTGATGAGTTTCATTCTTCCCATATGCTTCTGTGTTGCACCCCATTTTCTCACTGAAGTTGTTAGGCTTGAATTCTTTGTCAGGAAACTTTCTTCTGTGGGGTGGAGTTGTGGATGATTTGCAGACTCTTGCTAGATGACCTCTTTTTTCACAACGGAGGCAGATGGTATCAAGAAACTTGCATTCAATGCGGGGGTGGCTTCCCCAACAACCTCTGCAGTAAAAGTCTTGCCTCTTTCTTCCCAGGTCTTTCTTTTTCCTCTCCATTCTGAGTCTATAAATTCCTTCCTCCACCTCACTACAGTCTTACTCAGAATCTATTTGCTCGCAATGAGTTGTTGTGGACTTTTCCACATCAGGATGGCTTGAGGCCTTGTTAATTTTCTTCATGGCTGCTGCTGAGGACTTGATGGCTTCTGCTGAGGAGGCCTCTTCTATGGCTTCCTTCAACGTGATCTTAGGCTTTAATAATAATTTGCTCTGAAGCACCTTGTCTTTGAGGCCTAGAACAAATCGATCGCGCATGGCCTCTTCCAAGTTGTTAAACTCGCATGCACCCCCAATGTCTCTTAAACTTGCCACGAAGTCGTTAACGTTTTCGCTTTCCCCTTGATCCCGACGGTAAAACTCGTGTCTCTTAATGAGGCACGATACTTGTGGGGCGTAATGGGCTCTTAAAAGCTTTTCTAAATCAGGCCATTCCATTACCTTCACGTCTGCAGCTCCCGCCAATGCCTTTGTCATCTTGAAAACTGCTGGACCGTAGTGCATGAGAAAGACCGCCCTCTTCCTTCTCGGAAATGTCAGCGAGATCGTTTCCCTCCAAATACATTTGGAAATGATCTGCGTACGAGTCCCAGTCTTCTGCTGTCGGATCGAACGGGGCTGGGGGAGTGTTCAGCGCAGCCATCTCTCTCAGCTTGTTTTCCGTGTCGTCTTCTCTTCAGGGAGGATCCCACCTTCATTGCCAGTGTTAAGTTTGCATGAAGAGTCAGGCGGAGTGTTTTAGTGAAGAGTTTATTAGTGACTACAGCTCATAACAGACCTGATTTGGCTGGGCTGCTGCTACTATTTGGACAAATCAAATCACCATTGGGAATTGGTATCTAAATCATATAAAGATAGATTGAGGATAGTATACAAGTTTAGCTTTGATAATAACAAGTCATAGGAGGGAATATGACAGAATCTTCACATCTCTGAAAAACACTGTGGAGAAAGTGAAGAAAAAGCCAGACATGGAATCATGGATTTCATAACCAGAAAGGCAGATTATGGTTGAATATTAGGAGACATTTTCCAAGGGTAAACAATTTAACAAGGAGGCTTATTTCACAGAAGCAGTGGGCTCTTTTCTGTTAGGTATATATCATATTCTTTATTAGAGAAGTTTCTTGTGTTCTCTTCAGGATATTCATCATTCCAATTTTATGTATAATATAACTGATAAGCAGTGTTAGATAATATAAGCTATAAAACTTCAAGCCATTATCATTTAAGATTATAAATTCATTATAATATAAGTCCTCAAAAAGACAAGCCGTTTCTAAAAGCTAACTAAGAGTGAGCCATGCATATTCATCTGCATTAGAAAAACTAAACATGAAAATCATGTTGTATATTTGTCTCCATAAAAGATTCTAACAAGAAAAAAGAGACTGGAGATAACTATAATTTAATAAACTAATTTAACTCAGTTTGGAATTCAAATGAGACTTTAAACAGTAAAATATGTGATTAATTTATTTTCACTAACAACTTTCACTGTAAATTATGATCATTCTAATTCAGCCAGGAACAAATCAACGTATTTTTCAGATGCTTGCCTTATTCCTTTCTGTTTATGAACAGATTTGTGAATTACCTTTTTTTTAGAAAATCACGATTCTTTCTAATCTCATTTTTACCAAAAGAAAAAAAGAAAAGAAAAACTTACCCACTGTTGATGTCATCAGCTCGAAGGCTCTTCCCAAGAATGTCCCCATCACTCATGTACCCTCCAACATCAACATCAGAGGAAATGTCCAGGTCACTATTTCCTTTTTCACCCATGTCAATTTGGGGGATGTTGCCAAGGCGAGAGATGGCTGCACGACGAAGAGGTGTGGTGTACATGAATCGAGAAGGGTCAGTATGGATGAAGCGATTAGTACCACTGCGAGGGTACCCTCCACCCAGGGAAGGAGCATCACCTGCCTGGAGTCGAGGACTAGCTTGTCCAAGCCTCCAGGTCACTGGAGAAGATCGGCTTGGTAAGCCAGGAATGCTTCGTCCATTGACTTCAGTTGTCACAGTACTGTCAAATGTTGTTTCCAGTGTGCTGTCAAGCAAAACAAAAACTGTTGAACTATGGCTTCCATATTTCTTTGCATATGGGGCAAAAGGTAGACAAAGGAAAGTTCTACTTTTAAATAAACATGACTTAGGGAAAAAAGAGCACCTGTTTTTAAAGATGTCACTCTAAGGCTGACATTTTTCTGCAACAAGCCAATTCCCATTCTCAGATTTTCCATATTTTTAGCAATGGTGGACTTTGAGAGAAAACCATGTTAATATAGAAGATTTAAATAAAATAAAATGAACCTTGTAATGGAAAATAAAACCTGTTAAATGTTCACCAAATGACATGCAGTGACAAGATGCTGGTAGAAAAGATAAAGTACTGTAAAATAAAATGGAGAAATCAGGGTCTTCCTTATAATATGTAATGAATCACTCATACATAGCTAAAATTAATATAAGTTATGTTTTCATTTCAATATGACAATGAGATTAAGTTAGAAATGTTTCCCATTCGTTTCAGAAAATACATTCTAAATAAAGATAAGCACAAGATTCTTAAAAGAATTTGGCAACTACAGTGTCACTCAGCTGTATCATTAGCATTAAGAAATACTATTCCTTTGATTGACCTGCTTTCTCCATCTTAAGGAGTCTCAAGACTAAATTCAATTAAAACTGTTTACTTTAACCCAAGTGGCAAGATTCAAATTACAAAGTACCACAAAATGTTTTATTATTCAGAATAGCTTCATCCATACAGCACAATTATTATGGATTGGCATTGTTTAAATACGAGCCATACAAGTTGATTTTATTCAGATTTTAAAGACAATTGTTTTCTGCAATACTGCAGTTTTCACTTTTTGATAGATATTTATTTCTTTAGCCATACGATATATTTTAAATTGCTTAGAGATCAATTTACTTCTTGAGGCTTGATGTACCACTATCTTATGTTTTCTGAAAATTTTGTGGCCAGAGCCTGGTGGAGCAAGCTGTTAAATGCCTAGCACTTAAGTTCCAGCTGCCTGCAATTACTGCAGGCTCGAATTCCACCAGGCTCAAGGTTGACTCAGCCTTCTATCCTTTCGAGGTAGGTAAATTGAGGACCCAAGATTGTTGGGGGCAATAAGCTGACTTTGTAAAAAGGCTGCTTAGTAATAAGCAGGCATATACAATGGAATGAAGGCTATTGCTGAGCACACTGGGTTGTATCCCAGAAATTGTAACCCGCCCTGAGTCTTCGGAGAAGGGCGGCATATAAATGTAATTTTTTTAAAAAATGAAGAGGACAAAAAGAAGAAACAAAACATTTACCAATAGGTTAAGAACATTAACTGATCAGATTTAGAAACTCTGAAGATTCTGATTAGACAATATACAATACACTGTTTTTGCTTTATTGTTCCATGTATCCAACTGCACTAGGAAACAGTACCTGTGGCTTATTTGAGTTCCTCTAAGACTGGACATAGTTTCTTCCAAGTTCTGTCTCAGATCAGCTATATTCTTTACAGTTCTCATTCTTCTTGTTTCAGGATCTTCCCCTGCAACCAACCAACCAATCAATGAATATGAAATTACATAAAGCAAACCATATACAGTGTGTGTAAGACAATATGAATTAGAACATTTCAATGTTACAATCAAAACCATGATGAAAATGAGTAAAGATGAGAGTAATCTTGAGTTTGAATGACCACATAATACAAATTAAAATCCCATCTATAAACAAATTGTATATAGTATTGAAACTAATGGCATTTGAGGACAAGGAAGGAATAAAGTAGACTTTCCTTCTTGAGTACTGCTTGTTCCTATTTTTTCTTGTTTCCTTTCTATTTGAAAATCAGAATAAACTGTTACTGTGTTCTAAGTAGCCAGCAATCTAATCACATTATAAACAAAGCTAAGCCTATGCTTTATGGTTTCATTCTGTTTTTGTTTTCATTAAGCCTTCCAGAATGATTATGATTTTACAGTGAATGCCTAAATGTATCATCATCAACAGCATAAGTTATTTGTAAATTACAACAACGTATTTCTTTATTCTATGTTTTATATATCCTGCTCTAATCTACTCATCATTTCAAATAGAAGAAAGTCTTATTTCATGAATCTCTGTTGCTGTCTGAGTAGAAAGTAGAACTTCACTAAAACTCTAAATTTGCAATGTATTGATGAAGTAGTGCATACGGTGACTTCAGTGTTTTGTAGGTAGAGCCATAACCTTGAACACAGCCTCACTTATTTCTTTCTGCTTCTCATACTTTTCTGCTTTCTTGCTCTATTGCTGGAGAAATGAAGTATTTCTAAGTACTATTAACCTATTTAAAAGTCAAGCTTTCTGTATGAAAATTATGTTGCATTTTTAAGTCAGTAAATTTAGTTCAATAAAAAAAAAGCTGGCGGGAAGAAAGTCAGTTGACTTTCAGTATATTGTTTAAGAACATGTAGAAATGTAGCAAAGAAAAGTTTAAAAGTTTATACTCAAATATAATGTTTGGTTACAGTAATTTGTCCAAAGTGTCCAATTTATTTCTGATTATGCAATGGAGAATCAACTGTAATTTTATACCGGTGAAATTGGCATAAAATGTCTATAAAAATCATAGATTTTCCTGTAATTAACACATAGATTAATAAAGTAACAGATTGCAATACAACAATAAGAATTGTTCTGGTCTTTAGATCAAGGGAAAAACATTTTACTAGAAATAGTATGAGTATATAAGCTATTTGAGAACCAGTTTGAGGGTGGGTTAATGTGTTTTATTAGAAGGCAGAAAATGTGACTTCTTGTCTTGCCTTAGGTATGGAATTCCCCTGAGTTACTTTGAGCACTTCCTTTCTTTCAGTCTTAGAAAAAGAAAAAAGAAAATCCCTTCCAAAAATGTTGGCAAAGAATACTGCATGGATGTATATGTCTATGTGATCAGCATAAGTCAGGGTCATAGACACTTTATGCATATTGAGATTTGGCATATTTCAGTGGACCCATGTGCTAGATAGGGTCTAGGACAACTTGTTGCAGCTAATGCACTGTGGCCAATTCACCATGGCCAACTCACTGCAGCCAGCTCACCACAGTCAACTCACCAAGGGACAATTCATGGTGGGACAAAAATATCAAAGAAATGATGGAATAGAATCATTAAAAGGATGCAAAAGGAGAGAGAAAATGAAATGTGAATGACAAAAATTTCAATAAATTTTTAACTATTTTAAATAATTAAATAAAATTGAATTGCTCAGTCGTGAGTTGTCTCATGGCGAGTTGGCCACAGCAAGTTGGCCACAGCAAGTTAGCCTCTAGCAAATTGGCCATGGCGAGTTGGCCACAGCAAGTTGGCCACAGCAAGTTAGCCTCTAGCAAATTGGCCATGGCGAGTTGTCCCATTCTGCTCTGAATATATGCAAAAAAAAAAAGTCCTGAGGCATTTATGTGCTATATAAATGAAGCCTGTAATAAATAATAAATACTGTAGTTTAAATAACCTATACATTAGTGCTTTGGGTACAAAACATTTCACTTAGTTGCTGTATTTTGGGTGCTGCTTCACAACCACACAAAATTCCATAGGATACAGTTTTACAATCATTATAACACAGACAAAAGTTATTTGCAAAAGGTAACTCAATCAGAAGTAGGAACAGTAGGTACAGTCATGTCTGGATAATCACATAATCTGAAATTTGAGGCCATGAAATCAGAAGTTGAACAGTTCACATAAAGTCTGGCTAGGTTGGTTTCTTCTATTTTAGGATCCCAGATTTGGAAAGGAATATTGACTCTATGCCTTTACTTATATGGAAGAATCCAGATTAAAGCATCCCACACATGATTGTCTAGCATCCACCTGAATACTTCCAATGAAAGAAAGTACCACCATCAAACTGCTCTTAATATTAGGAATATTTTCCCCTAATATTTTATTGGAATCTAAGTTTCAGTAATTTAAAATCTATTATTCCATGTCCTTTGCTTTGGGGTGAGAATGAAGCCTTGATAGTTTTCTATGTGACCTTTTTGCAGTTATCTGAAGATAGCTATCCTATCCACCTTTAATAGTCTTTGCTCAAGGCTAACCATATCTAGCTGTGTCAATCACCTTTGGGCCATAGTTTTTAAAGTCCTAATCATTTCATTGTCCTTTTCCAAATCTTCTTAGATTATAATATCCAGAATGGACACAATACTCAAGGTAGATGTGGCCAAATCAGAATAGAATTGAGAAAATATTTCTTATCTTTGGAAATTCATTCTTTATAATGCTGACTCAGTTTGCAATCAACTGCTATGGCAATATCTTCATTGCAAGTACTATTGTCAAGACAGATAATATAAAACTTGCAATCCATGCACTTGACTGTGTCCCAAGTGAAAATCTTTTATTTGCTTCTATTAAAATTTCATTCTATTACTTTTAATCCATTTCTCCAATGATCAAGACTGCTTTGAATTTTATTTTTTTTAATTCCACAGTATGAGCTAACTCTATTCAATTTTGTAACTTTTGAAAATTGAGAATCATTCCCTCTACTTTTTTATCTGATCATTAATAAAAAATATTGAAATATTGAAAATCTGTCTTGGGAATTGATAATTGTGGACTTAAATAATAATTTGGTCCTTTTCCAAGTTAATGAAATATAATTGATGGGAGCTCTTTGACAATAAATTGTAAGCCAATTATATATTCACATAATTGTTACTATCTTCAGCCCACATTTAACTAACTTGCTTATCAGAATGTCATTGGATGCCCTCAGCTGCTAACACATAAAATACTTTTAATTAATTGAATTGAAACAGTAATGTGGTCTATATTTATTAAAGATAGTTTGTTCAAGTTTTAGTAACATGAAAAATTGTATTTATTAGTGGGGATTCACCATGTCTTCTAACTAAAAGGATATAAAGTGGAATTCTTGATGTGTAAATGGAGTTTCTGATTTCTATGAATTCTCTCTGTAAGTGATTAAGTAGTTTTAAAAGTTTATCATAATCTTACATTTTTTGAGATCAAAAGTATATTTCTTATAGTAAAACCTGCTATTGATAGAGATAAGTATTTGCTTGAAAACACTATGAAAATGTAAACAGATCAGAAAGAATACTCTTTCTTTATCACTCTGGAATGAAAATATGTTTGTATAAATAATTAATACATAAAACAGTTCTTGAAAGGAAGTATTCACAAGCTTGCAATTCTAGGACAAGGAACCTGGGGGCTGAGTGAAAAGAGTGATCATCCCAGAATTCCTACATAGCCACAAGTGAATTAAGTCCAGCCCCGCAATTGACCCATATCTAATTCTAACCAGATGCTGAGAGATGTTGAGAAGATTCCTGTTCATAGTCCTTTAGAAAAAAATCAGCTTAATTGAACCTTCACTTGTGGACCTGGTCTTTCGTGCCTGACAGCAATCTGTTTAAACTGAGGAATAATTATGCATTTTATATGCTTTATATTTGCATCTTTGAATCCTGGAATTTATCTCATTTGCTGATGTTTTCTTAACAGGAATCTTCTCCCTGCACAAATGGAAGGTGAATCCTCAAAAGCAAAAATGTATGGATATTTGAACTTGGAAAAACATTTGCCCTGCTATCAGTTGTTTCCTTCCCCTACATATTGGCAATAAACAGGTCCAATCTCTGGTTTTTCTGGGCACATTTTTTTCTGAGCATCTAATTTTTTTTAGAGATCAAGGACCTATTATAAATATAATATTTAATAAAATGACACTTTTGTATCATATTGATCTGTGGATGACCTCAATATTATATGACTACAGAAATATATAGCTTTGTTTATGTTTGTATTTTGTCCTACATACAAAGCATATAGAAGTTTGTATGTGTACATCCTAACTTGGGAGTGGGTTTTTAAGGGATTTTAATTGTATTTTTACAAGTTTAGTGTTATTAGACTTGCGATTTAATTATTTTTTAATTAATTTATTTTATTGGGATTTTAAACTGTGAGGTGCCCTGAGTCCCTAAGGAGAAAAGGTGGCATACAAGTCTAAATAAATAAATAAATAAATAAATAAATAAATAATTGCAAATGTAATGTGCAATACCATATACTGGATACAAACAGTCTACAGATCCCTGTTAAACTATCAGGGTTTTCAGATGTAAAACAAAAAAACCAGATCAAGATACAACACTTCAACATTCTTTTCACCTTAGTATAACATATAAGCAGCACAGTTCAACTGAAAAAGAAAAGAAAATAATAATTAAAGTAAATAATAATAAAAATGTACATTATCATGAGTAGGCATATGCCTGAATTCAGAATTAATCAATCACGTTCAAACTACTGTTACATAGTAGCCAATACACATCTGCCATCAATTAAAGTAATTCTGACCAAGCTTATATAATATTCAGAAGGATTTGTCTAACATTTATTCAGTTGCCTCTTACAGCAAAAACCATGGTCTGCAAATTGCTTACAAGGAACAAAGAGATCTGTCAAGGCTGTCCCAGTTTGGGCATTTAGGAAAGAAAGACTCTCAATTCCATTTGTAGTAAAAGGTGTCCTTTTACTAAAGCCAAACGGTAACAGTGTAAGCAAAGCCAATCTGAATATTCCTAAGTAAGCCCAGTGCTTTCTCCTTCTCCCAAACCCTCCCCCCTAGTCCTTTTATAAATGTCCAATGGTAGTCAAATAAGTGTTTTGATAACAATCCTAAAGTTTGGCACCTCTTTGTTGGGGTTTGCATTCTCACACTTGTGTTTTGGATTTGCCAGGCTCTGGTCTGGTCTGGCACCTTTGGTTCCTGTTATCCTGTCACCCACCCACCCCTTCTATATCCCCTTACTCTTCCCTTTCTTCTTTTATGGCATGAAGCAGGGCTGAAGCTGTGCAATGGCAGATCTGACAGGATCTCGTTGTTTGAAGGTATCAATCAGGTGAAGGATATACAAATTTTTCCCAAACATTGGATATACTATGGAACACAGTGAAGGCAGTCATTAACAAGTGGAGAAAATATGGCACAACAATGACATTACCAAGAAATGAATGTCCCTTAAAAATTGATAAATAAAAACAAGAATCAGAGAGGGTTCCAAGAGACATATAACAGCATTAAAAGAGCTGCAAGAATTACTGGCAAGTACTGATATTCCCATATTCTTCAGATATCTGTGAGGTAGGGCAGCAAGATGGAAGCCTCTTGTTACAAAGAAACATATCCAAGGCTGGCTACATTATTTTGCAAAAACCTACATCAGGTCTGACAAAAGCACATTGGAAAATGTGTTACGGTCTGCTGACACCAAGGTTGAACTTTCGGGCCATAATTCCAAAAAGTATGTTTGCCACAAAAACAATTCTGCACATTGCCAAAAGTACATCATACCCACAGCGAAGCATGGTATGGCAGCATTATGTTTTGAAGATGCTATTTTTTCAGCTGGAACTGCTGTAATCAAGTTTTCAAATGTCAGTAAATTTTGGCACAAAACCTTTAGGCCTTTTGCTAAAATGCTGAAAATGAAGACAAATTTCATCTTTCAATGCAATAACGATCCAAAGCATACCTCCAAATCAATGAAAAACTGGCTTCAACTAGAGCCCAGAATCCAATTGACAGTCTATGGGGTGACCTGAAGGGGAAAGTATATGCAAAGGAAATGCCCTGGCAATCTGATAGATTTGTAGCACTTTTGCAAGAAAGAGCAGGCAAAGATTCTGAAGCAAGATATGCCATACTAAAAGGCTCCTGGTCTAAAAGACTGAATGCTGTAATTAAAAACAAATGCCTCAACAAACCATTAGTTTAAGGGTGTGAACACTTATGCAACCACATTATTGTGTGTTTTTATTGTTATTTTTACCCCAAAATATTTCAGTTTGTTTTTCAGTTGAATGAACAACTTATATGTTACAAGTGGAAAAGATTCTGAAATGATTTATCTTGGTCAGTTTTCTTTTTTTACATCTGGCATTTTAACAGGGGCATGCAGACTTTTTATATTCACTGCATAGTGATAGGAATAGTTAACAACATTCACGTTGGACTCTTTTTCATGTTCAGACAGCTTAGAAACAAGAGGTCATATTTCTTTCTATATTATATGGATTGCTGATACAATATAAGTCAAATGAAATGTCATTTCTTAATTTCAAATGGATAAATTGAGACATATGCAGGTGTATCAGCTATTTTACCATATTTTGTTCCAACATTCTCTCATTAAAAATATAACAATCATTATTCTGTATTATATCACATTAATATTAACTGTGGCCTACTAAATAGAAATGACATAAAATGTTTCCTTCTTAGGAACATTTGGCATCACTTGCATGTACCTAAATATATATATTTGAATTGCAACACTCTTATTTGTCTGCAAAAATATAACCAAGAGATGCACATATATTGTATGTGTGTACATCCATATCTAGATATATATCCAACTATCTCAGTATTATGGAAGTATGCTGTATAACAAAAGTCAAAGTTAGTTTATATCAGTAACAAAATCAAAAACATAATTACTTCCAGACTTTTAATCTGAACATTGTGTAAAACATTGTGTAAAACTAGGAAACTTGAAAGAAAAAGCCTTAGCAATGGAATACAGATTTCCAAAAATGTACTTCTATAAAATTCTTGAATCATTTTGAAAAGACATATATCTGAATGGTGATCAGAAGTACAACTGGCTTGCAAGTAAGTGCTTTACCACCCCTATATTTTTGATAAGTCATAGCAACTGGCTTGCATCAATATAGATCATCTTCAGATACAAAATTCTGCTTTAATGACATTACATAGGGATGATATTTTTGAATTAAATATTTTGAAAGCAGAGTGGGTAAGGTAAATGATGATATTGCCTAAATTAAAAAAGCTTTAGTAAGTTTGATAATTAAATTTTTATATTAATGAAATGGAACATAATAAATATAGAAAAATAGTTGTGAATGAATTGGCAGTCATTCTGACAAGATATAATTCACATTAATATTTAGAGCAAAAAACCGAAGAGGCATCTTCATACCATCCTTTCCAAATTTAGGCAGACAGGAAAGCTAGCATGACTGCCAAATACTCCCATGTGTCAAGCTCAAACAGAAATCAAATTGCTGAAGTTTTCCTATTTTGCTGCTTTAAGATTAGCTTAACATAGCTATATTTTAAGAAGAAAGTTGTGTGTCATCGTTGGCATGCCTTCAAAATGCCAAAAGGTTTTTAATTAATGAAGTCAGTGAATCTAACAGAAAAAAAGAATGTGATACACCCTGCTTCATAATACATAGACACAAGTGTACTGCAAGTATATTGTAAAAGAATAGTAAGATTAAGATTAACCAAGTCTCTTCCATGCAATACATTATTGCTTAGTTACTATTTTATCATGTCAAACAGAAGTTAACTTACCCAAATAATCATGGTAAAGTGCTTGTTCTAAGTCTCCAAGCATTGTTATTATAACATCTTCATCAAGCTGTGCAGTCCCTTCACGTAAACAACCTTCCTCTTCCACCACCCAGTTTTGGCTAGTAATTTTTGACTTAAAGGGCACATCTTCTTCACCCAACTTGCTTGTCTCCCCTTGAACAGCTTCATCAACCAGGTATCCTCTGAGCCTTTTGCATGAGGCTCTGGGTCCAACAGGTGGTAGTTCTTCCATTTCCCATGGTGACTTGTTGCTGGCATGGTAAAGGGAGTGTGCTGATTTTGACAGTGTTTTAGAAAGTAAGCTTCTACTCCCAAGCTCTGACTGATGAAGAACCTGGCTAGACTTGGAGGCACTGCCAAACCAGTTTTCTCTGCATGAAGATCTCTTTTTTTCGCCTTCATTTAGGAGAGTAAGATTAGTCAGAGATTTTTGTTTCTGGAGACAAGCACCTCTGTTTCTTGCATCCTTGCCTCTGAACACCGAAAGTTCAGCAGATCGTTGCATAGTTTTATCCAAAGGCTCAACACAAATTAGCTTTCACATTTCTAGCTGCAGAGAAGGCAAGATCTTTCAGCAATAGAACTAACCTTTCAGCAGTACCCAGTTTACATGCTCTGTAGCTCCTCATTCCTCTGGTGTCAAAAAAGCACAGCATAAGCATTCCAGAGTGCAGGCTATTAAGACTAGACAGGCACAGTCATTTTGATTCTTTTCATGCTAAGCTAGTCTTTTCCAGTCCTGTTAATCTGCAATGTTATAATAATTTTAGAGGAATTTCTTTCCAGCAGAAGATAGTTGCTTAAACAATCTACTCCAGCACAGAAATAAACATAAAAGCCAGTGATGTTTCCCTCTTATCATCCAATCATCATTCTCCTTTGGATTGATAGGGCTGCATCGCTCTCTGTGGCTGCTGTTTTCTGAAATCCAAAAGTAAACTGCAAGTGCCGAGAACTGTCTTCTCCCAGGCTCCCTCACCAGATCATGACTGATTCCTGCATGCAGATCTTCACTTTGGATGGCTGATAGAAAGGCAATTGCAGCCAAGCACATCAGGGCTCAAAAAGACCCAAATTAACCAAGAAATCAAAGCTCTATGAAAGCTTCCCTGCATTTTAGTATTCAACGTGCATTCCCAGATCTATGGCTTTTCTCTGTAACTGCAGTGAATGCTGCTGGCTGCCATGGCAGCAAACAGCCTGGCAAATTAAAACAGAAGGACCCAACCCTCTGCAATTCTACAAATCCTGAGTGTAAGGATACAGCATAAGCTAAATTGGATGAACACTTAACACTCCCTGTAATGCTTTCCTTCTTTCCTTCCTTCCTTCCTTCCTAAAGTTGAAGTGGCTCTTGAATCTTGCAATATATTGAACAAGTCTCTTCTTATAGTGTAATAGAGAATTTGAGGAAAAAGCAATATCCCTTTATATGGAAATGCTAGAAAGAGAAAAAAGACTTTGTTCCTTTTATACAGTAGAGCTTTTAATTTCTGATACAGAATAGTTTATTATGAAATAATTAGAAATGTCAAAAAAAAAATAAGTTTTTTAAATCTGAGGGGAAAAAATCAATGTCGGATGAAACTGACTACCAAGTCCCAAAGTAGAAATTTTAGGTAGGGGGGAAAACTGTACAGATTTGTGTAAAATATATATGCATAAAGGTACCTTAAGAAGAGAGAATATAGTTCTCTTACAGCTAAAAACTGTATAGATATATATGAGACATGAAAGGATGCACATGTGATTTAAGATTACTTTTGATTAATCTTTAGCCCAGATTTAAAAATAAATATTATCTAACAAGCTGAAATACATTTGTAACACTCAGCCACACTTATAGATATACAAAGCTTCCAGAACAAAAATAATACTAATAAAAATGTTCCTACAAATGAAAAAAGTGATATAGGGCCTTGGTGGTGCAGGCTGTTAATAGCCTAGCACTTAGCTCCAGCTGCCTGTAATTATGGAAGGCTCGAATCCCACCAGGCTCAAGGTTGACTCAGCCTTCCATCCTCTTGGGGTGGGTAAAGTGAGGACCCAAGATTGTTGGGGGCAATAAGCTGACTTTGTAAAAAATGCCGCTTAGTAATAAGCAGGCATATACAATGGAATGAAGGCTATTGCTGAGCGCATTGGGTTGTATCCCAAAAACTGTAAGCCACCCTGAGTCTCCGGAGAAGGGCGGGATATAAATATGAATAAAAATAAAAAAAATAAAAAATTAAAAATAAAATAAAAATATAGTGAATTTTTATTAACTTTTTGAAAAATTGCATAATTTCACCAAAAAAATGTTGGCTTTATCCCAAGATGTATGTATATATCTAGCCTATAATATGAAGTATGTACCAATTTTCTGCCAAATCTCAGACCAGGTACAATTATAAATCTCTATTCTACTGAAAATCTAGCTTGCTAGCTTCAGCCTTAAAACATCATTTAAACCTTGCTTAAACCATGCTTTGCATTTTGATTAGTTCTGACTCTAATAATAAATTTCCCGATTTAAAGATATTAGAAATAATGTGTGATCTTGGAATTTTCCAATAAACATGACAGGAGAAGCAACATGCCTATATTAATTTGCAATAATACAGAAAATCATGTATATAATTCATGGATAGTTTTTGTATGCATGTTATACACCTTAGATGAAACAACTAGATTATGAATAAATTGCATTCAATCATAATTCATAAAATGCAATATATCTTCCAAAATGACAGTGGTTTTGGGATTCCTTCTTGCAGAGAATTTTAGAACATTTGAAGCAGCTATTCTGACAAGCATGTTCGAATAGATATAATCTTACTGTATTTAGGCTATAACTTTTGTTCTGTTACCCACATAATGTCTTAAATAAAATATATGACTCAATGGAGCATGTTGCTTCTGCTAAGATATAGGAACTACTGCAAATATTTTTTTTTAAATTAATTTTATAGATCCTCATCAAGCATTCTATCCATCTGCAGTAAAAAGGCACAATTAGGGCTCCATCTGGCAAGTATAAAAGATAGGAATGTGTAATTAACCAAAACTTATTCTTTTGGGGGTAATTTATAACACAAATTATATATTGTTTTGAAAAAAATATATGACTAAGTTGAACACTAAATATCTAAAATTTGCAAGTGTATTTCAAGGTACCTTAGACTTTACTTATATATTTCTGGAATATTGCCTTTAATCAAAAATAGTGCTACACACACACACAAACACACACACACACACACACACACACATGTCTGGGTTGAATAAATAATAGCTAAGTCTACAACATTGTAGTTTATTTTCTCAAATAAGAGAATATAACTGCATAGCATAATATTTAAATAGATACTCATTTATAGTAGATAGGAGTTGAGCAATGGTGCTGGCACAGTAATAAATTAAAGAACTAAGCAATAATGAATACAAATGCAAAACTTTTTAAAGAAAAAAGCTTATCTTTCCAAGATACAGAAGAAATTATTTTTGACGTTGGATTACAAACATCACCCACACATACATTTTTACTATCTGTCTGTTTGCCTGCCTCTCTCTCTCTCTCTCTCTTTCATTCTTTCTTTCACACACACACACATATCAGGCTCATGAAAAAAAATCATGGTCAATTAACCAGGGGTGAATTTTGTGCAAATCAGCAGGCAAAACAGTCAGTACTTTTTTTTATGTTTTAGTGGGTTTCAGCCGTGTAATATACAGAGAGAAAAACAATGAAACTGTTAAATATATAAAGTAAAAACAAAAAATGATAAGCTTCATGTCCAATATTGACTATGTACAAGGTCACATAGTGTAATAAGATTGGGCCTGGGTTAGGAACTTCTGTCCTCACTGTGAGTTGTGTTGGGTGGGGGAGGGCACGGAGGGAGGTTCAGCCAATCTCATTGTACACATGTTGTACTCTGACAATAAAGGTACCAATAAGATCCACCAAAATGTAATTGCGCTAGACATATTGAATTCCTTTTTTTCAAATTTCATTCTTATATATGTCACTGGAAATAACATTGGCTTGAAATCCTAATATATTAGCATACTAGTATATGCAGACATATTGATAAAACTACCTACTTGAAGACACAAAATATTTTAACGATTTTTAAAAAAATAAAATTAAATCCATATAAAATGGCTTAGCAACTTGTTTCACACAATGCCAAGCAGATTTCCATGGAAACTCATAGAGTTTGAAAGTAATAGCTCCTCTTGCTAATTTCTGTCTTGAAATCTACTGTTTAGTTTCCTCTAATTCTTGTACAATATAAAAGGAATAACATCCTAGTTTTTCACAGTACAAATTATTAAAATCTGTTGTGTTCATGTGTAATGACTTTTTAAAACTAAAAGTCAAAGGTAATTTAGCCTCTGCTCGTATAGCAGTTTCTCACTTTTTGATAATTTTGTATTTTTTTCCTGCAGAATTCTTTTTATAATTGTGCAAATAAAAATATAGAGACTCAGTTCTAGAAAGCATATCTGCCTGATTTAGGTGAAAGTCTTCACCTGTGCCACTATGCTACTACTTCTCCAAATTTCAGTTGCAACATACGGAAGTAACATCTCATACTGAGTTCTCAACCTATGGACCACGGCATACTACTAGTCCATGGCTATTCACAACCAGGCCGTGTGCATAGCTGGTTGGTGCAAGTGCATGTGTGGGGTGCACATAGCCCCACTAGCTCCCAGCATCATGGATGGCTCCCAGCCCCACTCATGCAAGTGACAGGTGCTCACAAACGCGCCTGCCCCCCATCCCCTCTTTTCCTATCCCCCCTGCGTTGGGTCTCCAACCTGGAAAGGTTGGGGAACTCCAAGTTAGGGCATTAAATATTTGCAAGCAAGCCACAAAGCTCAGAGAGCATCAAGAATTCCACAGACCACATGAATGTCCCAGGAAGTAGAGATAATTTATAAGATGCAAAAAAACCAATGGTTTGGGAAATGATAAGAATTTTTAATCCTATACATTACTATAAAGTTGGAAAGTAATTATATTAATGTAATTGTTTCAGACATCTATGCTGAAGAATTTTTCTTCAAGAAATAATATCAAAGTGGATTGATATTATTGAAATTAATGATTAGTTGTTGCTTACATTGTCCTTCATTTAATCCTATGTCCATAAAACTGTGCAACATTTAAGCAGTTAGATGGAAGGACATGGAATTTTAGTTTTAAATTGGTCTTTGTCCCTGACAATTTTAATTATAAACTGATTAATTGTATGGGAATCAATTTCTTATCTTTTTAAAAAGGTAAAAACAAACAATACAATGAAAAAAGTCAAGAATGTTATGATAATTTTGGATTATTTTTAAGACATGCAGCTGAAGCCAAAATTATAGGGGAAGGGAATTACAGGTAGTTCTCAACTTACAACAGTTCATTTACTGACCAAAGTTACAACGGCATTGAAAAAAGTGATTTATGACTGTCTTTCACATTTATGTCTGTTGCAGCATCCCTATGTTCACATGATCAACACTCACATGCTTGGCAACCGGTCCATGTTTATGACAGTTGCAGTGTCCTGGAATCATGTGATTAACTGTTACAACCTTCTGACAAGCAAAGTCAATGGGGAAATGAGATTCAATTAATAATGATGTTATTAATTTAATACCTTCGATGATTCACTTAACAACTGTGCAATAAAGGTCATAAAATGGGGCAAAACTCACTTGACAAATATCTCATTTAACAACATAAATGTTGGACTCTATTTAAGAATGGCCATAATAATTCAGAAATATATCACCTTAAGCAATGATTATATATTACTCACCAGATATTTCCTCTAGACATTGCTTGGCAGTTTTACTGTATGCCAAATCCAATTTTGTAGGACTGATACAAGAGTCAGAAGATGGGATAGAAGAACTATCATTTTCCGAATGAGCTCTGGAATTAAAGAGATGGAAGGTAACGTCTATAACATCATAACAGTGATGACTTATAATTCAGTATATGTAATCAAAAATAGAAATATCATTAGCACTTCTTTGTACAGATCTACAGGATAAAGTGCTAAATGCTTAATCATGAGATATAATATTGTATTCATATGGTGGAAATAAAGAAAATATACCACTAAGATGTATTTGTTTAGATTAATTCAGTCAAGGTGTCAAAGACAAAATATTTCTAACATCTTTCATTTCAAGACAGGAAATGAGGCAGAGGAAAGATAAGAAAATCAAGCCACTGCTTAACCACAAATAGGCATATATATATTCCGAATGATTTATTCTAGGAATTATATTACTAAAAATAATATCAAACAGAAAAACAGCAATAAGTTGCTAGTTAAGACTAACAGTGAAATGAGACATGTATTGCAAATAAGAACTAAGATAGTAGTAGTAAGTTCGTAGACTGTTATCAATGGTAGAAAAAAATAAAGAGTTGCAGTTGATGGGAAATGTAATTTCATATATCTAAAGAAGACACTTCTTCTGACAGATGCCTTTGAAGCTTGCAACCACTGAATACATTTTCATTACAACTATTATATGGGATTACACTAACTGGTAGGAGTGCCTTTAGATAATATTATTTTAACAAAATGCTAGCAAGGTCACAAAAATAATTTTATTAGACAGCTAATTCTAACCATAGGTTTCCTCTGAAAAATTGAAAATATGAATTAAATATCTAAACAATAAATACTGTGATCCCAGATTCACAACTGTGCTAAACTGTATCAACTGACCCATAAAGACAGTACCCAATAGCCCAGAATAGGTTAAAATTACAAGAAAGAGAGTCCTTCCATTCTCCTTGGGCATAACTTATATTAATTCCAAATAATTTGAATTTATCTTTTCTGATCATTTTATTCCCAAAACAAATTTTACCTCTGTTCACATGAGATCAGTTTATTTTCAAAAAAAGAAATTTCACTATTTACAGTCTCTAAATGTTTAAAAAATAGCATTCAACCAACTAGAGGGCACCTTTGAAAAGCTTTGTTAAAAACATGTCTTTTGCAAAATCACAACCTGTCAGTTCTGCTACATTTATGACTTCCAGGTTGCTTATCTAATGTTTTTCTTTTTCAAAAACAACCTGCAAAGGATGGGAAAACATAGTTCTGAGCCATATACACCATCCTGCACTCTCCAAGAAAATATGCAGCAGATATTTTCTTTCATGTTTAGTTTTAGCATCTGCTTGCATTGTATCAGGCAGTATGTGAAGCAAAAATTGTGGTTCAGATGTAACATTTAAGGTTGGCATCATGCTCTAAGCATGAGCTTGGCTAACAGACTCAAATGATTCATTTTGCTCATCCTTTACACTTCCTGTCATAAATGAATCAATGTCATTTTCTGATAAGTCTTGAACCAGGAATCCAGTGATTTAAAAAGAAGCACACATGTTCATTTATACCTTATTAATTTAAGTAATTGGGATATATCAGAATTGGGCGAATTTGGGCACAATATATTCAAAGTCCCCCCCCTTCTGCTTTCCTAATGTGAAGCATGACTAAATATTATTGTGCAAGGATGACTTCATTTAACAGATTTGTAGGTTAATGTAAGTTTTAAATGTTATTATTGTCTAGTTCTTTATAATGTTGCATCCCAATTAAGTATTACAAATCTGAACACTCAATAAAACTCAGCTGTATTTCCCAATAAATAACTAACCAGAAACTCTCTTGTGTTGGTAGAGAAAAAAAATCTATCATGATTTTTTATGAGTGTCTGCTCTATTTTGCTTTTCTTATTTTCTTTTTTAACTTTTCTCATTTTCTTTTTTAACATTTTCTTTTAACTTCTTTTTTAATCATCAAATCAAAATTCTCACTACTCCTTTTATCTAGTTACTACTTTGACATATTATATTCCTGGGACATGTTATATAGTCTGTCCCCAATTTACTTCCATAAGTTAATGATTATTATTGCTAAATGATGCTCACTGATTGAGCAAGAATCTGGCTTTATATTTCTATTCTGAAAATCCATTATTGAACCATCTTTCTCACAAACATATCTTACCCATTGCTCTCATATTCCAAAAGTCTTGTTGTTAACATGTGTCGCAGCTTTCTGGGATTTCAATAAGAATGGGTAGGGTTTTGGGGGGGGGGTTCACAAATGTACATAACTATAAAACATAGTTTACATAATAGAACAATAAAGAATATTAGGAAAATTGGAACTGAAATCATTTACTTACAGATGAGTTAAGAAGTTAGGATGGGGAATTTAGGAAGAAAAACATTCCTTGATTATTTTCTTGGTTTTTTAAATTTGTGTTTCCATTTACTATATCCTAAATCTGTACATCTTTACAGCATATACAATTTAAGATAAATATTTTAACCAAAAAATATATAGGGAAAGAATTTATCCTGTTTTGCTGAGAATCCTAGCTTTGAGGGCAGAGTTTGGCATGTTGCCACTTTAATTTCACAGCAATGACTGCAAGTGACACAAACTGTTAAATTTACTAGCATGCTGATGTCTCTAATTTGCCATTTTAGGGATAGAACAGCTTGCAATAAGCTCAGAATTACAGAGCTTGTGTGTCAACTATATATCAAAAGTCACAGAAGTTATAGTGAGTCTTGAAAGGAGATAAAGTAGATTTATGCAGGAAAAAAATAGATAATTAAACATCAATCAAAATGGCATAGCTCACTGGTACCTTCCATCTTTTCAGTACTTGCATTGACAATTGAGCAATATGAACCAATTCCTGAGTTCAGTATGGAACATTTCACTTAAATAGAACACATGTTTTTTTCAGGGTTATTGGCTTTGTCAGTCTGAACCATCTGAGCACATAAATATCTTTAAAATCAAACTGTGTCCTTTAATGAATAGACATTTCTTTCCATTTCAAATTCAGTCTAGAATACAGGCAACATATCAAAGGAGAAGAATCCAACTTTTTTTTCCAATTTACTGGAAAAAGCAGCAAATCAAGATAAAAAAGCAGTAAATTTATAGCATTGTAGGCCTTTCACCTGTGGATGAAATGACTTTGTGCCACTTACATTCCTAAGTAACATAATCAGTAATAATTTATATCAAGAATTCTGGTTACTATCAATCTCTCTAATTCTTTAATTGACATACACAAGCAGCTGTCTTATATACTTTGATAAAGGGTGGCTTCTTAAATGAATTTTCAGATAATTTAGTTTCTGACAGTAAAACTATATCAGCCTGGTTGCTTATTTGAAGTACAAATACATGAATTATCAATGATCACTCATTCTCATAAATTAACAGTTTAATTTTCAGCCTTATATGTGAAAATAGTGTTAGAGCCTAGAAACACCTTTAAAAAATGTCATGGGATCTGGTATAGTATTTTCACAGCCTGAACACCTATAATAGCATAATGTTATTTTAGTACAGAATGGAAAAATATAGGACATAAAACTGGTAATATGTTGAGGTAATTTCAATAGACATAAGCTGGGAAAAACTCAAAATCCAGCATTAGCAAGCATAATACTTTAGTACAGAATTTGTATAGGACAAAGTAATATCTAATTTCAATAGAGGAAAACTCAAAATCCAGCATTAGCAAAAAAAAAATACTGGAAAGATATAGGGAAATTGTTTTCAAAATTATCTATTTCATGAGTTTCTTCTAATTAAAAAATGAAGCCCGTACTGGAGCATTTCCTTGGGGGGGGAATTCATAGCAATGACAGCAGAATGCAAGTGCTCACATTTTTCATAGCCTAAAAGAATCCATGAGTCTTCACTGCTGTTTTTTATCTTAATAAAACCATTGCTAATTATGTCAAAATCTGTGACCCAACTTTTATTTGAAAAAAGCCTGTGATTTTAATTCTTGGTGACAAATACGTTATTTATTTAAATTCTGAGATAATTATAAAAATCCTGACATAGTGCCTGTTCCTCCATACTTACATGGGATGCATAAATCCAAATGTAATACTTTAAATACAGTTTTAATGATATGTAAATGATATTAGATCATTTACATATCATTAAAATCTTTCTTAAGATTTGTTTTCTTAAGGCTGAATGTCTACTGGTCATGATAGTTACAGAATAAAACTCATTGTCTTTGACTTATTGAGGAGCGCAATTCAGAGGATACAATTCAATGAAACTCCATTGACACATTTCCTATAGTCATCTAATTGGCCATTACAAGAACAGAACAGGGATCTAAATAAATTTTAATTATATTTAGCTTTTCCTCTTTTCAGGAAGATGTTAGAATATATTCCATAATAAATAATGCACTTCAGTCCCTTATGGTTGGTTGATATTTGTGCCAATTTGCAGCATTAACGTAACATGCAAATGACATAATTGTTATCATTAGTTCAAATGACATAAATTACTATAGTGATATTTTCCTGTTGAATGGATATTCTATATCTATATATTAAGGCAAATTGTCAGTTAAAATACAGTTTTACAATATGCAATTTTAGAAAGCATGTGAAACGTAAATACATATTTATTAGAGTTTTAAAAATTGAATATGTTGTTTATTCTATGAAATGACCATATTTTTGCTCTACACGTAGGTTTATTGTTACCTTCTCTCATGACATCAAAAACAAATCTTAGGGGGGAAATGTAAATTATTGAATTATTGCTTGCAAAATTGATGGAAGTCCCTAACCAAAATCAGATTAAATCAAGCAAACACTGGCCTTCAATAATACAGAAGGTTCACACTAAAAGATACTTTCTTCAAGTTTATCCAGAAACCGCTATATCATTTTAAATTCCATTAGTGATGCTACAGAAGGAGGCTAACTAGTTGCATAGAGTCCACATACAGGCAAAACGATAAAATAATTTAGCAAATAGTATTTTTTGATTACTGTAAAATCATAAGCCTTGGTGGCACAGTGGTTAGAGTGCTGTACTGCAGGCCACTTCTGCTGACCATCGGCTGCCTACAATTTGGCAGTTCAAATCCTACCAGGCTCAAGGTTGACTCAGCCTTCCATCCTTTCAAGGTAGGTAAAATGAGGACCCAGATTGTTGGGGGCAATATGTTGATTCTGTAAAACTGCTTAGAGAGGGCTGGAAAGCACTATAAAGCAGTATATAAATCTCAGTGCTATTGCTATAAATAATAATTAAGGTGAAATCAGTACAAGTAATATAGCTAATATTGGAAGTAATACAACACTATAATTATTAACATTGTTGAGATGGGAAAAGAAAATGTGACAGCCTTTTCATAAACATATTCGATAAATATACCAGCAGGAAAAACAAATCCATCAACACAAGCTTCAAGTCCATTGTGCTAATTAAATTGCTTAGGAAGATGTCTCCACATGATCCATTTTACATTTTTCCACTATTTCAAGTATTTATGTGTATTTGTGTGTGTGTGTGTGTGTGTGTGTGTACATATATTGTTGGAACCACCTACCCTTGGAGCTACGTCTGGCCCCTGATCTGCGCTCCTTCCGCCGTGATCTAAAGACCTGGCTGTTTTCACAGGCCGGCCTGGATTGAGCGGGGTTGGGGTTTTTAATTTTGGGATATTTTTAATATTTTAGAATTATTTGGATTGGGAAAATTTGGAATAAGTTTTATACTGTGTATATGTTTCTGTATAAGCCGCCCCGGGGTCCCCCTGGAGATGGGGCGGCATATAAATCCAAATATAAATAAATAAATAAATATTCTATCTATCATCTATCTATCTATCTATCTATCTATCTATCTATCTATCTATCTATCATCTGTCTAGCTATCTAGCTATCTATCATTAAAGACTAGAATGATAAAGTGTGAGTAAATCCAACTTACCTATAAATAAATGGTGCTACAGTGGCTGTATTTGGGTGGCTGTATTGTTGCTGCTGAGGAAGATGGACAACACTACTTCCTGGGACTTGCCCACTGGCTGCAGCCATTGAAGGAGAAGAAAATGATGTACTACTGGCCTCTTTTCCTTCAGAAGATGAGAGACTGGAAGGAACATAGGTTTTCTCATTCCCTTGGGATTTTGCCATAGATGAGGAGTGGTTTCCTTTTGCATTCCTCAGTTTTTCTGTCTCTTTACCTCCTGAAGATACTAGTGAACTATTCTGCTTCGATGTAGGTACTTTTGAACCAGGTTTTGGGATACCACTAGATGAAGGAATTAAACTTTCTTTCTTGGCTGAAGTTGCTTTGCTCCCCTTGGGAATCAGGCTTGCAATTTTTGAGGTCTTTTTGGCGGGTGTCTCAGGCATCTGTTCCTTTTCATCCTTTACCACCTTTTCAGTGCAAACTTTATTTTTATCTTTGTTCTTTTCTTCTTTATCTTTTGGCTGCAGCAAAGACTTTTTATTGCTGATATTTTTGCTTCCAGCTTTCGGAGGAGTTAATTTAGGGGATATTTTGGGGCTGTTGGTGGTAAATCCAGCAGTACTGAGCCCACCAATGAAGCCATCCACTTCAACACACTCTAAAAAAGCTTCATCATCCTTTTCACTGTCAACGGGGCCTGAATTTGATGATGACAGAGGGGGCCGTAAAACAGTCCGAGCATTAACCAGTTTGAATTTCTCTAACATAGATTTCTGCCCAGACGAAGGTGTTTTGGGAGCTTCAGAAAGAGGTGGTTTTAGCCTGTCTGCAGGTGGTGTAGGTGAGGTTGCAGGGCTCTGCTGCTTCACAGACAGCATGGTAGAGGTGGCACTGTGTTTCACATTCATTGATTTGCTGCGCCAAGGCTTGCTGGCACTTGGAGAGGGGATGGCAGAGACCAGCTGCTGCCCAGTGGTGGTGGGATGCTGTACATTTCCATTTATACCTGCAGATGGGTGAGGACCTTTGGGTGATTCTAGTTGGTAGAGAGAAAGTACAATGCATAGTCAGTGTGCTAGTAACAAAACCTGCCCATGCAAGTAAATAACTGAATAACTGAAACAATAGTAGTATTCCAAAGACACTATTGATGACTAAAATCATAATAGTTAGTGCCAAATCCATACAATCTATAGAATTAACATTGTAAGTTGCCCTCTTATTTAGGATGTGAGAAGCAAGTGGGTCTTCTGCTGATGCCAGCCACATCTACCTGCACTTCTATGTTTACCAAATCAGACACACTGATTTGCTATAGTACTCTTAGTGAACCATCAGATTTGGGGAACTGTTGTAAAGATTACTGTAGAAATCTTCCATCAAGCTGTATCAGCAGCCAAAGCCAGAAACAGTTTAATGTAAAGATGACTAAAGCAATCTGACAAGAAATGGCCAGAACTAAAAATAACAGCAAAAACAATGTCCACAAGAAAGGCGTTTTAAAAACAATTTGGTCAATTTAAGGCTTTGGATTTACTATTTCTCAATGAACTTTAAAGATTGAGCAATTTGTTTCCATATGAGCATGGTTTTGTTTGTTACTTAAAAACTAATCATTGTTAGTCAATATAATATGTTTTTTGAGAGGTTTGTTGTGTATATATTTTACAGTTTTAATGTTTTAGTATTTTTAATATATATTGTTCTCTACTGCTAACCCAATTCCATCCCCAGTGCTAGAAGGAATAACTTAATGCTCATGAATACATAACATGTTCTTTTGACATCTGCAACATATACAATAAAAAAATGAAATTAACATTTATTTGGAAGAGGAAGTAATGGAAGGGTTTTTTTAAAATTACATTTATATGCTGCCCTTCTTTGAAGACTCAGGGCGGCTTAGAATTTTGGGGATACAACCCAATGTGCTCAGCAATAGCCTTCATTCCAATGTATATGCCTGCTTATTACTAAGCGGCATTTTTACAAAGTCAGCTTATTGCCCCCAACAATCTTGGGTCCTCAATTTACCTACCCCGAGAGGATGGAAGGCTGAGTCAACCTTGAGCCTGGTGGGATTCGAGCCTACACTAATTGCAGGCAGCTGGAACTTAAGTGCTAGGCATTTAACAGCCTGCACCACCAAGGCTCTTATGGTATTACATGGAATCTGATTTGTACTGCATCTCCACACATTCAGTTTACATGGTACATGGTCATTATTTGCCAGGAAAGTGTTACAAATATTCATTACAAGGATTTGTGCCAATGACGTAGATCAGAATAGAAAAGTATATGATTGCATTCAGAAAGTGTTGATTTCAATTTACACTATCTGAACCAGAAGCTGAGATGTTGGAAAGTTCTATCCAGCAGCCTTTTCCAATTTGACGTTTTCCAGATAGGTGAGATTTCAATTACTGCAATTTCCAAACAAAATGGCAAATGAGACTCGAATATATCATATTCAATATAATGAAGTAATGCTGAATGGAGACTGAACTATACATTATACTTAATACATTGTTTGGTTTTCTACATGTAGTCATCATTTAGTGAGTGGCTTGTATAGTGACCATTTGCAGTTACAATAATGATGAAGAGATAACTTTGCATACAGTTCTTGCATTTATGACCTTTGCAGGCTCTAAAGCAATGGAAAGGGAAGTAAGTTCATAAGCACAGCCACAATTTTACATAGTGACTGCTTTGTGTAATAACTGAGTTGCTGGTCCCAATTGTGGCCACTAAATGAAAACTAACTCTATATTATTTTAACCATTGATGATATTAAAAAGTAATAAACTTTTTTTAGATTAAAAAAAACTTTCATTGTGAACAAATTTATAATGGCATATTTGATTTTTATTTATGTATTATTATTCACATAACTATTTTTGTATTTTATGACAATTAGAACTAATTTCCATTCCTAGGTCAAGCTTCAAAATCCTTTAAAGTTCCAACTCAAGTCTCTGGTTGATTTCAGTACCAAATGTACTTTTTCAAAGCCCAACAAGATTAGATTTGCTGATGAAACATACCAACAATCCGTCTGATTTGTGGCTATAATTGAATTTCACAGCAAAGCTAGTCTTGCCTCCTGTGAATGGTTTGGGAAACTACTGCAAATCTACATCTACAATATAGGATAGACTTGCTATTATGAGACTGATTTTTCCTAACGCTAATGCTCTTTTAAAAAATCTGTTGCTATAAGGTTAAGCTGCATTCATCACAAATGATATAAAAAACAACATTCATAAAATATTGAAATAATATAATTATTTTAAGGATTTTGTTAAAGACACAAAAACAAATAAAGGATCAATTATGGACAATTGTTCAAATTAATTTTCCTCTGAGCATTGTGTTGTTCTTGATTCATTTTTAACTATAAACTGATTAACTGTTTAAAATACAAACAAAGGCAAATGTATTTTTAAAATACTCAAATTAATGGAGTATTAGTTGGCAATTAAAATCCAAATATATAATATCTAAAATATTAATAAGATTTCTTATTAGTAGCAGGTAAGTAGATTTCACAAACAAGTGGTCACAACTATGATTATATAAATAATAATTCTGTAGTCAATATATTTTTCTTGCTTATTAAGTCATTCATTCAATCTACATGTTGTTGAAGGCCACCAAAATTCTCAGTGATACATAAGATACAGACATCCAGAATAAGAGTGTGTAAGTGTGTATGTGCATGTATATGTGTATGTATATGTATATGTGTATGTGTATATATGTGTGTGTGTGTGTGTGTGTCTGCAAAAATGCATACCTTCCAAGCAAATGACAATTGTGAAACAGTAATAGGTATTCTTCCACCAAGAAGAATTCTCAAAGATAATACTATTATTTGAAGACATCTACTCCCACCTTGTGGTAAGCATAATATGTGTTGTTTAAAAAATGTTGTATACTTAAATTTTTATGTTCCTTTACCTTGAAAATTAAGATTATTAATTAGCATATTTTTATTAATAAAATTCTATAAGTAATTGTGCTTAAAAGTGAAAGATATAGAATTTACTATAAGAAGGTAATATGTGTCAGTATTTGCATATCAGTTAACATTGTTCACTGTTTATAGTTATACATATATATGTACTACATCTATATAGTTCTTATTTTTAAATAGGATATTTTCACAAAAAATATCATTCTATATAGGATAAATAGGATATTTTCACAAAAAATATCATTCTATATAGTATAAATAGGATATTTTCACAAAAAATGGTTGCTTGATTGACTAGTCAAGAAGCATTTGTTTAGACTCAGACAATCATAGACCAAAAAAAGTTTTGAATCTGATTTTCCATTGCCATAAACTGAAGGCGTGTTATATTTATTCAGATAAGGTTGCTTCTCAACAGCAAAAATATTGAAGACAACTTTCAAAATTATGGATGTTATTTTATATTCTTGATATTTTATATTCTTTATATTTTATATTCTGAGCTTGGTGGCTCAGGCTGTTAAATGCCTGCACTTAAGTTGCAGCTGCCACAATTACTGTAGGCTCGAATCCCACCAGGCTCAAGGTTGACTCAGCCTTCCATCCTCTCGGGGTAGGTAAATTGAGGACCCAAGATTGTTGGGGGCAATAAGCTGACTTTGTAAAAATGCCGCTTAGTAATAAGCAGGCATATACAATGGAATGAAGGCTATTGCTGAGCACACTGGGTTGCATCCCAAAAAATTGTAAGCCGCCCTGAGCCTTCGGAGAAGGGCGGTATATAAATGTAATTTTAAAAACAATAAAAAAAATTAGTCACTTTTGATTTTTGGCTAAGATCAAGAACAGCATCCTGAATGTAATGTTACACACACTGCTTTTAGAATTAAAAAAAAACGAAAGTCTTTCCTAAATTTCTCACTTTGAATATGTGAATAAATAATATATGAATAAAATACCATATAACTTTTAAAGACTCATGATCATATCCAATTTTGATGTTTAAATCTAATTCTGAAGAATATTTCCATACAGTACTGGTATGAGGAGAACCAGAATAAAAATTCTGTGCCCTCATGATGCAGTTTTCTTCAGATAGAATTGAGACATTACTTCAACATTGAGACATTACTTCAACACCTTACGATTACTCTGGGTCCCATTTTCAAAGAAATGAGTTTTCTGTTTCCCATATTTGAAACAGCCCAGGTGGCTCTATGTATACTAATTTAAAGTTCAAGAAAGCTCAAGGCCAGGGCAATGTCAGGAATTGTGGAGGCATCTCCTTAGGCTTCTGGTTCAATAAGACAATGTCTCTTAAGCACTCACCTTTTTCATTTCCATTTGCATATTGCGGAGGTTTGCTTTTGTCAATGCTATTAAAGCTCTGACTTCTTCGATTTAAATTGGAAGCTCCCTGGACTTTGGTACTGCTGCCTGCAGCTGGCACCCTTGAAGGCCCAGGAAGCCTGGAACAGTACAGTCAGAAATAAATGTATTGCAGTTGCAAACATGTGTAAGGTAACATGGTTTCATAAATAACATTCATAGACCTGATTATCAACAACAACAAACATGCATCTGCTTCAAGGTTAGTTAGCTACTGCCACGGAGTTATCAATCTCAAAAGGTACAAATGGAGGATAGATGCTATATAGGATCACAAACACATAAGGACCCTTTGCATTTTCCATTCATAGTGCACAAATGAGTCCCTGGATACTTCATATGCAGTTCAATTTTTCCCAATTTTTTTCTAAGATAATAAAAGTCAATCTTAGTGAAGAATTTATTTGAGTAATGCTCTGTTTAAACCATGTCTTATATAAATGCAGGTATGACAGCAGGGTAGCTAGGATGGCAAAAACAACAAAGATAATTGTGGCATTGATAAATAATAAATATGTAAGCTTTAAGGCACCATAATACTCTTTGTTCTTTATCCTGTTTATAGATAGGTATTTGATGATGACATTACTGATTTGTGTGGTTGTGAAGCTTTTGTCTGGAAATAAAAATCGCTGTATTAAAATGAACCATCCATCACAGTTTCAGTCAAATATTGCATTTGTTGGTGTTTGCTGCCACCATCTGAAACTTCCTGGTTAGTCAAGTAAATAAAAATGCCACTGTCTACAAACTCACATTATGCTATGTATATTTCATGGCCTGGTTTAGTGATAAATGTAGAGATTTTGCAGCATCAATAGAATTTTACTAATACAGAAGTCAGATTCTTTTGTTAAAAACAAAAATAAAACCCCCCTATCACCATTATCAATAACTGAAGGATAACACAGCATAAATAGAAAAAACATACTTTTAATGTTTCACTGTGTCTGCCTTTTAACTATATCCTCTCCAGAAAACCCTGACATTTTTCTACATAGAAATTACACATTATAAAAAATAGTCTTGAATTGCAACTGCTTATCTAATATTTCCATTTCATATTTGAGTGCTATGATATAAACTGCAGTTTTATATGTCTCAGTGTTCAGCTTTTAGGAGAATATGTTCTGGTAGTTACTCTGAGTTATTTTTATCTATTCTACAAGACGAGCAGATTATTTCATTTCTAGAATTTTTTTTTAAACCTATGAAAACAATCTCCAATTACCAAGTCAATTATATTTGACTATGTTAAAAACCATGTGAAATATAAAATGTAAGGGCATTTTTCAAAAAATAGAAATTGGATAAATAAATATATTAACTCCATTTATTATTTTATTCCACCCATAAAATCATTTTAAGCAGCCAAGGAAATGCAAAGTTTAAAGCAACAATAATTTACAAAAAACATACTTTTGATTAGAAGTTTACAAAATTCCCTTATAAATTTATACTGTTGGACAAACTGTTAATTCCCAGAGAGAACAAACTGTGAAGGAGACAAGAGAGTCCATAAGAAATGAGACTGAAAACCTACGACCACAGGTGCATAACAACTGCACTCTGGTATAGCTCATTTCATGTTATCTTAGCAACTCAGACAGAATGACTTAATCATGGACTACCCAACTGATAGTTCATTGCCAGTAATGAACTGTTTTTCAAGGAATACACATAATCAGCACAGACTGAACACAAAAGGAGGAACCAGGTGTCTTTCTTTAGGAAGTAAATGAACTGCAAACAGTAATTCTAAGTAAGAAAGCCACAAAACTGGGAAGAGAGACAGGGTTATACATTGACATCCAGGCTATAAAGAGCTGTACCATTTGCACTGAATATATGTTCTGTTTCTAATCACTTTCACAGAAATTATGCTTGCCCCCAATTACTTCATTTCATTTAAACCTTTTTAAGTGTCTTTTGATATGCACTGGAAAAGCACAAATTGTTTTATTCCAGTACTTTTAATATTCCAGTACTTTTAATATTCAACATAAATACCATATCTACACAGATTCTCGAGTCAAGAAGTATTTCCTATTCCAGTTTAGGCACTTCAGGATCTCAGTCTGCTTTACTTGTATGAATTGTGCTTTAGTGCAAAGCCAGAGTCTTTTCTAACAGCTCTTCCTTTATGTGAAAAGTGATAATGAAAAACAAATTAGAAGACAGTTGTGTACTTCTATTCCCAACCCCAGACTGCTATATATACAGGGCTGGTTTCTTTGTTATAGTGTTTCAGAATAAGTACTAGTTGTTACTGTTGTTCTTAGTCGGATAAGAACTCTACTAGTCAATTAACCAAATTTATTTTTTACTCAATATAATGGCTTAGTAGTAGGTGCAAAATTGAACATACATAGTTTATTCAACAAATCAAGGTAAAAGAAAAAAAATTATCTGAATTAATGCAATGTGAAAATGTGAAAACCCAACCCCTGTGAACAGAATAGACAAACCTAGAAATGAAGCCTTGAGCCTTGAGACTAACAAGCAACCATCAGTTGCAATCAAGATTCTGAAGCACAGCTAAAATTATATTTCATGACTTTTCTCAGCTGTTTTCCCTCCAAAGGTGCTAGAGTACAACTTAAAATTCTAAAACATTGACTTGAATCTAACCAGTTAGGATGCAAAATCCAAACCTTGTTTGGTACATGTAATCAAATGACTGCATCCCAGACACTTGGACACCTTTCAGTGAGAGGAGCTTATTCTCTATGTGGAAAATTAGTTCTAGTCTAAATTTCTATTACTCCCAGCTTATACTCTTACTGCAATGATTCAACACTTCTGAAGTACATAAAGGCCTCTTAGGTTAAACAAATTTAACCTTCAATTCAAATTGAATCAGAGCTTTTGAGTATAAATTGCCAATAGACACTGAACAACTCTTTTGAAATATTGATGTTACATTGCTAAGCTGCATCATACAGATATTTCTACAATTATCCTACTGTAGATTTTTACCATAGTCATGGCCAGTTTTCTACTAATCAACAGAACATGCTGTAAAACCTACATATTATAATGAAATGCCTTAATATCTATTGTGGCTCAGAGAATGAAAATGCCAGTGGGCAGTGGCTCTATTAAGCATCACTAGCAAGCAATAAATTAGAGATGTTAACTGACCTAGAAAACTTTTTTTGACTGGTTGCAATTCCACTGTGATTAGACTGAGTTGTATATCTGGCTGTCAGACTGCATGAGAAGAAACAGAGAAATTGAATTAAAGAATGTTGTTGAATATGCATAAAAAGCACAAACTTACCACCAACTGATGAGTTAATGCAGAACATGGATAGAACATGAGTAGAAAGCAAATTAAAGAATCAAATGTAATGTTAATAGACAGAGTTTCTAAAATACAAATTATGTTGCTCTTCATACTACTTTAGCTTATAGAGAAACGTCCTCTCAAATGTTGTAATTGCTTTAAACACTTCTGAAATCACTGCAGAATTCTCTACCTGCTCCACTTTTATGGTCAAATGATCCTTCAGTGTAGAACTCTATTGTTTATATAAAGTGAAGATTAAAATATTTTAAAAGATACCCATTCAATCACTAATCACTAATAGACCGTGACTATTTCAGATCATTGAGAATGTTGTACAGCATTTTATGGCTACAGCCTGGGCATATTTTAGAAATGGCAAAGAATCAGTATGACTTTACCCAGCAGCAGATAGCTATGAATCTTCATTATCATATTCTGCAGATCATTTTGCAACTATTTAATAAATTTATTGAGTCGTAAGAAGTTATTTAGACTATCAAATCCATCCTGTGCTCAATGTAGGAATCCAACTTAGAGCATCAAAAGATATCCAAACTCCACTATAGCATACTGAGCAAACTAACTTTGAGTACATTCGCCACCTTTCTAAGCACTTGGTTCTACTGCCAAAGTGATCATACTGTTATAAAATAAACGAGTCATCCATTATAATCCAACTCTTACTGCTGTGGAAATATTCTTAGCCAAGGAGTAGAAGATTATTTGTTGTAAGCATATCTCCTGCTAGCAACATGGCAAATAGTGAGATAGGAAGTTAAAGATGAAAACAGGTGCTGGACTAGGATTGACAAGAATGTAATAAAGCTAACTGAAAAGTGATGAAAGAGACAAGTGACATGACTTTGTTTGATATATTAAATAACCTAGGATGTGATATGAATAGACAATTCATTATTTGGTCAACTTCTGTTTTAATTGCACCAAGTCAGAATGCTGTTTTTTTTAAAGGCAAGCTGAAAATTTCACTCTTCTAAAAAATTTAAAAAAAACACTAGAGAGCTGATTGAAATTTGGCTGAGATACACAGAGGGAATATGCAGGCAGGCAAGGACTGAAGTGGAAAGCAGAAAAATTCTGCCAAACTGAACTTTAGCTAGATTGTTTTGACTTAATGCCTAGGCAAATTATGTTTCTATTAGAAATAGCAAACAAAGCAGTGCTGTAGTCTAGCTATTTAGCATTAAGCAAATAGGCAAAAGCTTGGAAAATGTCATGAAAAAATTCATAGGACTTGGCTAAAAAACTATTTAAACTTTGGTATACTTTTCCAAAGTAACAGTGCAACAGTAGGAAACAAGAGTGAAGAATACAGAATGCAGGAAGAGAATGGCAAAACAGCTTGATTCAGTATTAATTTGCTTATTTACTTGACAGTCAATCAAAAACAAGACAAACCACAAAACCCTATTCAATGACAATTTATATAAATCAGTCACTTTCATGTGATCATATTTCACGTCAGCAAAAGCTCACATTTAGTTTCAGTTTAAGAGGTATGATTTTCTATATTCTTTTGAAAACAGAAAATGCTTCCATGTGGAATTAAAGCTAAGCAGCATGCAGATTGCTATGCATTGGAGAAGGGACCAAAATAACTGTGTTGAGAATAGTAAAGATACAGCTTATTTTGCAATAAAATAATCTATTTTCAACCTAAAACTCAATCCATAAAAGAAAATGTTGATTGTAAACACTACAAATTATTTTTAGACTAGATTAATGCACTAAATAAATTGCTTAATTAGATTGAAACAGCATCCTGTGCTAAAGTCCATGTGCTGGTAAGCTAAAAAGGTAGCTTCCTCAATGTGAAAACAAAAATGTTATTTTATCATTTGTAGTTATCTATCATCTATCTATCATCTATTATCTGTCCATCTATCTGTAATCTCTCCTTTCATTTCCAAATATTCAATGAAATCATATTTATAGATGCATAGGTAATAAAGATAGACATACACATAGAAAGAATTAAGGTATACCAGTAGGTACATCTTAATATTTTAACTTTATCTCAAGACTAATTTTAATAATCTAAGTATATTTAACATCACTAAAAAAATTGAAGACTTAGTTTCTCTCACTAGGACTGATTTTTTTAAACATTCTGAGTTGTTCCATATCTGTAGAACCTTAATATCAGGTATAGTAGGAAGCCTAGCCTGTTTGGGATTTTAATTTAAGGGATTCTATAATTTAAGAGACATTCTTCCTGAGAAGTGACGAGGAAGAATATTCTCACTTTTGCCCCAGACCATTGCTTTTCTTTCATTCTTTTATATTTACCATCTTCTACTGCTAAAGGCTAAAATGGCCTTCCTTCCATACGCAGAAGTACACGCAAGCTAAAAGATGAATGTTATTTCAGTTCCCAGGATAGAATAGCATCCTGTAAGCTTTTAGGTTACCTTAAGAGCTGTACACTGTAGGCACATGAACTTATGTTATCCAAGTTGTCACTACTACTCTTTAGTCTATCTACTACCAGATTCATCCTTCCTGCCCACAGAAACAATTTTGTCAGCAACTGGCTTTTCCAAAAGCTCCTACCTTTCTTCTTTTTATATATCAGAGATGCTTTGCAAATTTGAAAGGTATTACACATTGTTGCAAAATAGGGACTAATTGCTCTTTTCTTCTTTAATTACTCCAATTCCTATTCATTCAGCATTTAGAGAATTAAGCCAAAAGCCAAGGTACAAGAATGGAGATCATAACTACTTTCCTTTTGTTCTTCTACACAGGATTTGCAACAATAGAGAAACATAGCAAAGGTCTTGTTTGATTCCTACGTAAATTCATCATTAAACACTTAATACTATGGCAACTAAGTACTATTAAGTATTCAGTGAATAATTTTAACTATTTAAACTGCTGCCGATTTTATTTTTCAGAACATAGAAGACAATGTAATGCCTTTAATATCTGAATATAATACCTAACCCAATATTATTTCTTCTAAATTATTAAAGCATAGAAAGCTTGTTTAAAATGTAAAATTAATTCTAAATAAATATTTATTTAATATCCTTGAGGCTAGCAAAATGTTCCTAATTCCCTTAAGTTGTTGCCTCATTAATTCTAGATGTATAAATTTGAATATTTTATTTATTGTTAATGATATGTCATCCATGACTACTTACAGAAGAAATTAAATAAAGAGAATGATAATTGCCTAATTTGGGTATGGGGCAATAGTTTCTTTGAAAGCATCTAATAGACTGATTTTATGTTGAGTGGCCTGATTTCATGGAATTCAGGTTTTGTTTCTTCAAAACGTATCAACCTTGTAATCCCATTCATGTAATATATGACAGATAAACACTAGGAATCATCTAATAATGTTACCAATTGGTGGGATGTAGAATAACAAAAAGTTATTGCTGTAAATTTAAGTCATTAATGTTTGTGTTTAGCTATTAATGTTACTATGTAGAAAAAACAATGAGAACCATATTGCTTAGAATTATAAGTAATAATTTGAAGTAATAATTTGTTCTATCAGAGTTGCACATAAAATAATGACAGTGTGGAGACCTACAATGGTCACAAAGGCTGTGTATGTGGGGAGGAGGTATTTTGAGGTATTACAGTCACTTCAGCATGCACTTTTCTCTACATGGATGTTTTACAACATTCAGTGAATTTTTCTAAGTCTAGTATTTCAGCCTCAGAAATATTGGAAACATAAGAAAATTACCTAGAATGAAAAGGATTTTAATCTATTTTGATTAGCCTAGACAATGTTGACTGGAGGTCAACAAGTTCCAAACAAAATGGAGATGGAGAATAAACAATATAATGTTTAATAAGGATTTCATCCTGTAACTCAGTACTATAATTCCTATTTATTTATAATAGTACTAATATTTGTTATTGTTTGATGTATTTGTAGAACTAAGAAAAAGATTAAAAGACTGGTATAAAAATCCTTATAATAATTAAACATTCTTGAAACTTAAAGAGAAATACTTTATGGAAAAGAGATTCATTGCTCGAATGTTATTGAAAATCGTAACTTTAAAGTAGAAATGAGAAGCATTGTGCAGATCTCACTTGGGAAGCAACATGAAACAGTTCATTCTGATCCCTACTGATCCCTCCTGAAAGTAGCCACCATTTCAGCAAGGAATTGTGAGTGCACTGAAAATGGTGGCCATTCCAGGAGGCAGCCACAGAGCCCAGTGATGATTAGCTTCCCCTACTTCCCTAACATGGCATCCAGAGGTCTTGAAAAGGTAAGTGTGTAATGGGTGACATGTGAATGGGGAGCAACCCCAAGGCCTGCGGGGATCTGGCACGGCAGGATTGGAAGAGAGAGGCAGAGGGGCCATTCATCAACTTTACATTTTCTTTATTCTTTATCACACAGTATTCATGTCAAAATAGTGTCATAAACAATCTGCATCTGATGTTGGATTTGAACTGGAAAGACTATTTCAGCTTTTAAAAATTCAATTACAATATGCTGGTTAAGGTGAATTGATAAGTGGTCATGTAGGCTTCAATTCGTAAACAATAACAATACAACTTTTTCTCACAGCAATTTCCTTGCCAACAGAAGTGGAGTAAAAAAATGATGAATACCATGACAGAGTTTCTAGCACATCAGTATTGTCATCTATTGGCAGTTTGTACATTGGATGCATTACTTTTCATTCTACCATCAAATTTTTACACTAGGGATGTAGGAAGAGTGAAACAATTGTTTCTTTTAGAAGCAAGAATGTTGTAAAAAAATAACAACACCCACCACTGTTGCTCACCCAGTAATGAAATGGTAGACTTAATTTATGACATTAATCTGGCCCAACTAGCTGAACACATGATATTTTGTACTCAAAGCATAATACATATAAAATATTTTCAAGATTGTTTCTATTTCATGACTATTTCATTTATTAAATTTGCTAGCTGTTAACATGAGAAACTTCACAAAGCTGCTGATCCTGTGAATTTTAGCATTCATGTAGCTCCTATTTGGAAAATAGTGTATCAACTACATTGAAAAAATGACTTCTAGTTTCACAAACTAAAAGCATTGCATATTTAAAGTAATAAATAGTAAACTAATGAATTAATCAGATCCATATGAATCTCAAGTTGTTACCACTATGTCTATAGGTCATAATCTTAGTTTATCTATATTTTAGGATTTTACTGACAGCTCTGTAATCAGTTTCTGTCCGACCCATAAATGTGTTTTTTCTTTCAGTATGTGGGTAGTTGGAAAGACATCACATAGCAAGAGAACTTTTATTTATGTATCAGTCTCTATATATTTATCTCTGTTTTTATCTCTGTTGCATAGATTAAATATTATTGATCCTGCCAACAAAGCAGCCGGCTAGTTAAGATTCTTATTTTGATGTCTTTGAAATCTCTTAAAATTATGACTGCCAGGATTCCAAACCACTGTGGTTTCCATTTTCAAATATGATACCGCTGTGGTCAAATTTGTATTTTACATTTCTTTGGATAAACAATCATTTGTGGGAGGTCTTACTTTATGAATCTTCTGCAATTAAGGTGTTGAACTGTTTAAATGAAGGCATTTTATTTAATGTATGTGCCAGTATACGTATCTTTGTTATATAGTTATAACAATTATATACAGTAGCTTCACAATTATATAGCTGTGAATTAATGGTATTCATGGGAGATGATACACACATAAGTAATGGTAGCAGCTTAGGGATATTGTCCAAGAAACCTCCAAATAAGATAGAAAGAGAAACTGTCAAGAAATACATTCACAAATAAGCTTGCTATTGTTGTGGTTTTTTTTTAATTTTATGCAACATTTTCTCATCATGAGATGGACATGTCATGATTGCAGTGGGTATCAATCTGGTACATTTAAAAATACTGTATGACTCCTTAATGTATTTTGAGAATGTCTGCTCATGCACAATGAAGACTATTGTTGTCATACAAAGTCCTCAGCTGATAAAATTCAAGGTCCAAGGATAGGAAGGCTTTAGTTGTCCATACTTTTGTGAATTATAATTCTTAATACATTTTGCTCAGTATTGGCACATCTGCTAAATTCTTGTTTTAAGTGATGAAGTCTGAACTGAATGATTCATTTGTCATTTTAAGAATGCATGCTGTTCATTATACTTGAACTTTCTTAGTGTAACTTCATCACATATACCAGTAAAAGATATACTGGGGGAAAAAAGATCCTGATTTTAACTTCACAGAAACAATGACTTGACCATTCTCTTTTTTTAACATCCAGGATGATAGTGTATCAAAGAAAGATATTTCCAATTATCACAGACATAGTCCTTTGAAAAGCATAGGCTACTTCCATCTATGGTGAAAGTATAAGCAATCTAGAAGCAATCACTAAAAGTTAGCATTTATAATTCCTCATGCAAAAGCATAAGTTGTATTTTTATTCAATAATTTTTCCTCACTTTTTAATAAGTCAGAATGAATATGAACAATATTTGTTTTATTAGCTGTAATTATTAATTAGATCACCTGATTTAGAAACATGCTTAAAGCCACATAAAGTATCTTTATTTATCATTACACCTTTAAAGAAAAACTGAAATATATTGTTGGTTGTTATGTTTTACTTAATTCTAACATAACCTATTTCCAATAGTATATATATTAGTAGAAGTCAGGGCTGTCAAACTCGCGGTCTGCAGGCCAGATGCATCACACACTGGCCAAGCCCATGCACAGTTAAGCAAAGGGGGATGGGAAATCGCAATATGTCATGTGACGACACCGTGATGACACAATTGGATACCCCTAGTATAAATGCTGATCATACAAGCAAAATATTCAAATAAACCAGTGTTTGACAACCTTGAGAACTTCAAGCTGTGTGGACTTCAATTTCCAGAATTCCCTAGGCAGCAGGTCATCTGTATACTACTAGCCAAGAAAGCTATGAAAGCCATGAAAGCCACCTTGGGCCAGACTCTGTCAACCTAACCCCTCCCAGGTACCATTTCTGACCCACACTCCTCTTCACTCACTCTCCACCTGGAAGAGGCAGGGAGGGAGGGAAGGAAGGAAGGATTTCTAAAGCTTTCTACCAGCTTCCCACAAGGAAATTCAATTAGGAAACAGTGGAAATTGTTCCCACTCACCCTGCTTTTTTGCCATCCCATAGTCATTTTGTTTCTTTGTTTAGGTAGGGAAATCTTTCTGAAACAGTGACCTACTAGATACAGGTGGTGTAATAAAGCTTAAGATTGTCAAGTTTGAGAAACATAAACATTATGGGAAATAGAAAAATTGTATGTAAATTAGGAAACAATTTATCTTGACAGGTCAATCATTTTAAACATATAGTGAATGTACTTAAAAGTTCCACCCTCCCTTTTCTTTTGCATAACTCAAGGGTTCTTTTGATCTCTTCCAACATTCTTGCTCTCCATTTATCTCCCCATTTATCTACCTGGAACTTTAAAAGGAAATCTCTGGCAAGCTAGTGATCATATGTCACTCTCCTTTGAAAAGAAAATAATTAGTTTAAAAGGCTTTTGTGTTAAAGAATATTGAAGAAAGAGTTCATTTCCAGGTGGGAAAATACATGAAAATAGTATGGTAAATGGAAACAAATATACAGTTCAGCTAGTTAAAAAGCAGAGTAATTCCTTCTCATGAAATCATTCTGACCTGTATGTTTTGGCCCCACACATTTGAAAGGAAGGTTGATACACTAAGAATTTAAAACCAGCAAGAAATGTGCGCAAGAGTTTTGCAACACTCTTTTCTTCATTGAACCATGAACTTAAAGTTCCTAAAACTCTTAATCCCACCACAGTCCAGCAAGCTTGCCACATTACTATTCAAATCGCATCACAATCTTTTATATAAATATAAGTAAAATTTATGTGTGTGTTTATTTCCAATCCATGCTCTTAGCTGAATTACTTCAATGTGAAGAAAAAAATTCACAGTCAATATTAAGATTTTGAATGTCAGAACACAACAAATCATATTTTTTTAAAAAATTATAGATTGTGTTATTGCTTAATAGAAAAAGAAATTAGCTAACAAATTTATTCAACCTCTAATTGTATAATTATACAAAACAAAATATTTGTTTTTGATGGAGGAAACACTGTTTTGTTATACCAATGATATTTCCTCTATTTCATAGTTTATCTTTCTCTTTTTAAAAATCTGATCCACTAAGTGCTAGGATACTTATTAGCAGCTCCATTCCTGCTGTTTGATTATTGCATTTAGATAAGCAATAGTTGGTTTGCATTCACTGTGGGGAGCTCCATGGTTTTTTTAAAAAATGTTTTGCTTTGTAAGCTACCTCTCATACAACATATACCATTCATCCACAGTAGTAGCACCCAAACTCCTTTGATTAAAAACTATCTGGAGAAAAACACGATCACTTTATTTTAGATTGAAAATAAAAGCAATTTAAAAATAGAGAAACAAAAGACTTTTTTCTGTTATATTCAGCAAACAGAAATTATGATAGACTTAAGAATTTACTCTCTTTCGAGAAAAAAAAACTAAGATTATCTTCTCTTCTTTATTAATTTCAGAAATTAATTTCCTTAAAATGAGCTTCTCCCAGATGAAGCATCATCGGGCTTCAGTGTAATCAATGAGTTTCCAGCAACCAGTTTCATCTCATTGCCAGCAAGGGGGGAAAAAGTTAAATGCCTAAAATATCTGAATAATTGTTTACAAACTGTTTTAAGCAATTACAGTACTCTGAACATTTCTAAAAGGTTTACTTCCACATAAGACTTCATGGACTTCACAGTTACAGTTTTGTTTTGCGAAGCCTGAAAAGATTTGTTGCATAAAGAAAGCAACGTCAGGTTCAATTTGATTAAAGAAATAATCTGACCTACCTGGACTGCATATCTTGCTGAGTTTTGGATTGGCCACTCTCAGGAGGATTCGGAGAATGAGAGACGTGTTGCTGTAGCTCTACCAATGACTGATAGTACTGCTGTTGTTGGTGCTGCTGCTGTTTATAACGAGACAAACTGAAAAACAGTCCTAAAATGGCTTTCAAATTTCCATTTCTTATTTCTGCACAGACAAAAAGAAGGAAATGAAAATATTGAAATTAGCTTTCCTTCACAGATGTGCCTAATGGACATTAGCCATTGTTTCAGTTCTGCAAACTGCCTTATATTTGAATTTAATATGACAAGATTTTTAGAGATTTTTATGATGGAATCTCATGTTTCATATTGGATATTAGACATAAATTTTATTTCATATATTTATTTATTTATTTGGTCTTATATGCTGTCCTATCTCCCTGGGGACTCAGGGTGGCTCACATCATAAAAAACATACAGTAACAAATTTTAAAAAGTTAAAAAATTATTAAACCAATACGACCAAATAAATTATTTAAAACCAGAACAAACATTTAAAACTAACCCAACCCCCCCTCCTTAGTATATATACCATGTTTCCCCGAAAATAAGGCACTGTCTTATATTTTTTTTGGCTCCCAAAAACACACTAGGTCTTATTTTTGGGGTAGGTCTTATATATTTATGGTGCCAAATATAAAGCTCCCTGAAAAGTCTTCCTGGAACTGGAGATTTACTCTTATTTTAGGTCTTATATTAGGGCAGGTTTAGAAAATAGTGCTAGGTCTTACTTTTGGGGTAGGTCTTATTTTCGGGGAAACACGGTATTTAACTCTTATAAAGTATTTACTTTAACTTTATAACTTTAACTATTTACTTTGGCTGATAACACCAAATTTATCTACCATAAATATATTCAAACACATTAATAGTGCATAATCACTACTTAAAAGGTAATAGTTTGTAAATAATCAATGTGATGATTACATTTGTTGATGTTGGCCAATAATTTCATAATCCTGTAACTAAAGTGGTATTGTGCCTTCCTTCAGCTATATATACAATGCTAAATTCTGTTGGATCATTACATAATTGCTATATTGGGCTGTTTCTGCAGACAATCCAGAACCATTCAGAAGCATATCCAGTCCATTCATGTCTTGGATTATACTGGTTAAATGTGTTTCCAAGCCCAAGTCAAAGTGCTGCTTATGGTTTTTGAAGCTTTAAGTTACTAGAGACCAAGTTAAGGATTGCCTTTGTCTGAACTAATCTCTTCACACTTTAAGAATTGCAAGATAAAAGATTTAACTTTGCAAGAAAGAGGAGTTTTCATATTGGAACCAGTAAAAATCCAATCTCATACTTAATACCTATACATTTATGTGTACAGAGGATGACCAGAGAAGTAGTTAAATCTTTATCTTTAGCTGATATTTATCTAAGTTGCTTCTGAGAGGACAGAACTGTTTTGAGATCATAAAGTATGTTCTCAATATCGCCCTGTTAATTCCTGCTCTCTAGCATTAACTATGGGAGCCAACTGCCTCACTGTGTCTAATGATAGGACCAAAACTCATTACATTCTTATCCATTATTATATTGGTATAATATACAGTGCAAGCTTATGCATCTTTAACTGAAATTAAAAACCATTAAATATATAAAATTATGTTGCTACTTTCTTGATAATAGGAAATGTTTATTGATATTGATATCAATCAATATGCTGTACATTTAAAAGGAATGTACAATTGACACTGTGCATCTGAAAGACAGAAATACATAATCGACCATTTTTAAATTTGAGTAATATATCAAAATATTTCCATCTGATTTCTTACTGGCCTGTTTTTGCCATTCAGGGTTCCCTGATCAATGGACTTAAGGTAATTGAAACTTATATACATGATAACAAGAAAAATAAATGTGAGAATCTCTTTTAAGAACTCTTTCAGAATCACAAAAAGCTATACTGAATGTTCTGCGTAGGACTATCTATAATCACTTAGGTGAGATGGGCAGTGTAGAAATTTAATAATAATAAAATAAATATTCTAAAATAAAATAAGAACTGAGACTGTTTCATTCTTAAAAAACAAAAACAGAATATTTTATATAACTTCTTTCTTTATCAAGAAATAATTTATTTCAAGTTTCTCAAGAAATGAACAATAACATTTGAATGAGTCTGAAATCTTTGGCAATAGCATAATTCATTTCATATAAAACAGAAACTAAAATTCAAAAATAGTTATTGAACATTCTAATAAAATAGTTTCTGACATTACTTCAACTAAATATTAACTGTGAAGATAAAAAAACAGGATTTTTTTTTAAAAATTCTAATTTGCCCCGAGATAATATAATATGTGACGCAAAGAGTAAAAATGTAAACAAACTGACAAAAGTTTTAAAGCATTTGATTACAGTGTGACATGAATGCACATAATTGTTAACAGAACTGACAAAGGCAATAAAATCTAGATGTTACTTAAAATGAGATTTCTTGTGAATTTATAGGCTTATTGACTATGCTAAATTTCAGTGATTTATACAATGCAATACTGTATCATATTCATGCTATGTTCAGTAATGTACTTGGAAATTATACCATATATCTGTTTAGAAATATAGGTAAGAAATTAAATGGACAAAATATATCCAAGAATAAATCAATAATTTGAGTATTTCATTTGACATCCAAATGAAATATTTATTTTCTTATATAGAAACAACTGATTCCAAAAAAATAAAGTGGGTGATTCATAATAAATTTTTTTTTTCAAGATGGCAAGTTGAAAATAGAGTTCATGAACTTTTCAGAAAGATATTTTACTTTCTTGGTTTATACGTGGTTCTCTTACCTTCAGCAGAAAGACCTTGGACATTTACTCCTCTCGCTGCCAGAAAGCTAAGGCAGACATCAACATTCTCAATCTGCAAAATGAACATGAAATAGCAAAGCAGTTAAAGGCTATTTTACAAGATTAACTTGCTTGCTGCAAATGGATATAAGGAAAAAAAACCCCAAAATGAATAGTTTACATTCATCACATAGTCCAGTTCTTTAGCAAAGTTAACAAGAATGATTACTGCTAGGCATATAAAAGTTGCAGCTTGTTCATGGTATGTCCTAAATTGTGGGAGACTGACTGCTTCAATAAAAACACATCAACAGAGCAAATAAGTGTGTTTGTGTGTAATAAAATGTGATTTTGTAAATAAATTTTAAACTTTGCCTGAAAGAGAACTCTTCAAATTTTCTGTAGAGTCTGTAAGCAAATTCAGTTACTACTATGGTAACATTTGAGGTTTGTTTTAAATTGGTAATGTTATTTATTTATTTTGATCAATTTACATAGCCACCCAATTCACATGCAAATTAGAGTATGTAGATAAGTAAAATGACATATAACAAACAACTACAACCATTACAGATAATAAAACTTATTATTTTTGAGGCAATTTCATCCAACCATCCAGGAGCAACCATCAAGACAGACTGTGACAAAACCCATTATTTTGTAGGGAAGCCACATCTTTAGAGACATCCACATGGTGGACAGGATCAGACCATCTACATTTCAGAGGTAATGCTGCTCCATAGAGTAGGTGCAGCAAAAGAAAAGGTGCTTCTTTTGGGATCTATTAATTGTTAGAACCTAGACCATGTTCTCTTTATCTTAACTTATTAGAATGAGCAGTCAAATTGCCTGTCCTTGGACAAGAATGGCTTTATAGGCCACCTTGAATTGACCCAGAAGCTTACAGGTAACCAATATAGCTTACGTAGTAAAGGTATTACATCAGCATATTGAGGCATGCTTAGAATTATTTGTATTCAGGAATGGGCTTCAAAAATTTTAGCACTGGGTCCTCTGTCTGGTTGCTGGGTGGGAATGGCCATGGTGGGCGTGGCCTAGTCAGCCTCCTGCACCATGGTGGGGGGGTGCATTTTTGCTCTCCCCGGGCTCCGGAGGCTTTCCTTGAGCCTTCCGGGCGGTGAAAATGACCTCCCCGGAGGCTCTCTGGAAGCCAGAAATGGCCTTCCCAAATTTCTGGGAGACCTGTTTTTCGCCCTTCCCAAGCCTCCATGTGCCCCCTGCACTTATCTCCATTCAAAACAGCTGTGTGGGAACTCCTGGGAAGGATGGGGAGGGATAGGCAGGGACAGCCAGGAGTGGGCTTTGGGGCTTCTCCAAACTGCCAAAATTTTAGCTAGGGACTCTTCCAAACCCCTGTGAACCCCCAGCAACCCACCCCTATTTGAATTGCTGTATTTTGGACCAGCTGGAGCTTCCAAGTAGTCTTCCAGGACACTCTTATGTTTATTGCATTGCAGTAATCTAGTTGAAAGTTGTCAAATGTGTGGCAGACTGTAAGTAAGACTTCCCGATCCAGAAACGGACAAAATTAGCACACAAGATAGCTTTGCATAGTCAATGATGATTGCCACTTGCTGTTCAAGCAGGAGCCATTAATCCAAGAGACCTTCCAAACTGAACACTGTATGGAGTAATGCTGTACTAATGTGAACCAAATTTGGAAATTCCCTGGTCCCCAAATACACATCCATTCAGTCCTGCTAGAGCTGAGATATAAACTTGTATATCATCGTAAAGTTGCTACCGAGCTCCAGAAGAATAGATGAACTCATCCAGCAGCTCCATTAAGTTCTTAAACAATGGCAGGGAGAGATCTGAGGCTCAAGATACCCCAAAGTGCAGGGCCTAAGCCTAGAGTCTTGGTGGTGCAGGCTATTAAATGCCTAGCACTTACTTCCAGCTGCCTGCAATTAGTGCAGGCTCCAATCCCACCAGGCTCAAGGTTGACTCAGCCTTCCATCCTCTCGGGGTAGGTAAAGTGAGGACCCAAGATTGTTGGGGGCAATAAGCTGACTTTGTAAAAATGCCGCTTAGTAATAAGCAGGCATATACAATGAAATGAAGGCTATTGCTGAGCGCATTGGGTTGTGCTCCAAACATTGTAAGGCGCCCTGAGTCTCCGGAGAAGGGCGGCATATAATTATGAATAAAAATAAAAATTTCTTCACTTATCAATACAATTGGAAATGACTTGGAAGAAGGAAGGAAACCATTGTAACACCATGCCTCTCACTTCCATCACTCTGATCTGTCCAGAAGAATATCATGACTGGTAGTATTGAAGACCAAGATCAAAGGAGGCCAGCATGGCTGGTCTCTTTGAAAACCAAGTGATTCTCCGGATTCCCTGTGCAGAGAGATGGCACTGTGCTATAATTCAATTTAAGCCTATAACCACTTTCTCATTCTAAGAGGCGACTAATGCTTAAAGTTCAATCAAATCCTTAGGAACATCCCCAAGCATCTTCTACAAAGTCCATACTTAGGATAGGAACCATCTTGTCTTCCTCATATGGAATCATCAGGACTACAAAGAAGTTGATTATTCTTTGCTTATTTCAATTGGGTATAAGAGTTGATAATATGGACTAAAGTTCACGGGGTATAGGGTAGGCAGTAGCATCTTGATAGTGCTGGGCAGACAGATGATAAAACACAGGAAGCTGGATACTTTTAGGAAAAGGGTGTCTTGTACCAATTGTGTCTTCTAACTTCTTGACCTGAAACCCAATGCTTGTTTATCTTATACTTAGTACCCTACTCGATAATGATTTTAAAATATATTCAAATATATCCATTCTGTGGATATTATTATACCGGTCGCCCTGTGCGAGCACACAGGTTGGGACTCCTCGGGTTGCCGTCCACACGACAATGTCGGCTTGCGGTGACCCGGGGAAGGGCCTATTCTGCATCGGTCCCTGCCTTATGGAACCAGCTACCCGTTGAGCTCTGGCTGGCTCCCAATCTCTCCTCTTTCCGGTTGTTTTTACAGGCTGGACCTGTAAAAAACCTGGTTGTTTTTACAGGCTGGGCTGGACTGATCTCCTGGGGGAGAGGGTGGGTTTTAAATTCGATTTTTAATTTGGTTTTATGGTTGTATTTTGGCTTGCTTAGTTTAATTTCTTTTTAACTAATTTATTGTTCTGTGTTTTTTATCTGTGAGCCAGTCCTTTTGGAGAGTGGCGGCATACAAGTCAAAACAAAATAAATAAATAAATAAATATTCATTTTGTAAAAAATACAATTTTTAAAAATCTAGTGGCCTTCCACTATTTAAGAATCAGTAATACTCATGAAAGAAACAACAGCCATTTCTCCACAACTGTGGTGATTTGGAGTATTTTCTAATGTCACTTCAGCATTCCTCATTATTGTTATCTCAGAACAGGGATAGCTGAGTGATGTTAAAAGACACTGTCAATCACTACTGAGGAAATGTTCTATATATCTAGAAATATATGTTTCTAAAAGAAGAGTGACAGATTATATGAAATAGAACCAAAGGGATGAGACATATGGAAAAACTGCTGAAGTATAAAACTAATGCTCAGTCAATCAAATTGTCTCCTTCCCACCAATGAAATGAATGAAGAATAGCTATTTTGGATCTGTGACCTGCTACAATTGACTATTGATTTATTGATTTATTAGCTGGATAATTTGGAGAAATTTTAATTCTCCTCTATGTCTCAAAGTTCTAAAGACAAAATAAATACATTTTAAGTCAACAGTCTAAACTGCTTTGAAGCTCAGTTCATTCTTAAATACAATATTAAATTGGACAAGTGTTAGAATTTATCAGATTAAAGATTAATGTACTTAATAATGTTTCCAATGTTTTGCAGATTTGATGGCCCTTCTGGTACTACTGAGAATACTTAATGTTGTAACTTCACACATATGGAGAATGCTAAGGATATTGAATAGCTAGTCAGTGTATTAATGTCTAATTAACTACTGTACCTATTAGAGATATTTTGGGTGACTGGACTAACTTTGCTTGCACTTCGTTTAGTTTATCCATTCTCAAATTCTTATTGTTTCTATTTTTTCTTGTATTGATGGAAGGACAACGGGGAATTCAGTTCAGAAGTCAGTCTCTAAATACAGACTTAAGGGTTTGTTCCCTATACACTCTTGGATCAACACTCAAAGGTGCTTTTTCAAGAGGCAACTGGACTTTCTGGTTTTTCTTTGAAGACACTTCATTTCTCATTGAAGAAGCTTCTTCAGCTCTGGATGGATGGTGGGGAATGGAAAGATTTATACTCCTTGCAGACAGTCGGTCATTTGAATTCTCAAAAGGAAAAGCAGGTTATCAAAAGTACTGCAAATGACCAGCTGTTTGCAAGGATATAAATCTTCTTGGATGAGAAGTGAAATGTCTTCAAAGAAAACCAGAAAGTCCAGTTGCCTCTTGAAAAAGCATGGGACAACCATGACCTGGATGACTGAGAATCTCCATAGACATCTTGGATCAAAAGTTTGTTTAAGTTTTCTGATAATGATATGCCAAGTTATCACATAACTCTATGTTTAGCAATAAGGTGTCACAGAGCCCCAAAGGTATCACAGAGCTTTGGTGGCTCAGGCTGTTAAATGCCTGCTCTTAAGATCCAGCTGTCTACAATTACTGTAGGCTTGAATCCCACCAGGCTCAAGGTTGACTCAGCCTTCCATCCTCTCGGGGTAGGTAAACTGAGGACCCAAGATTGTTGGGGGCAATTAGCTGACCTTGTAAAAATGCCGCTTAGTAATAAGCAGGCATATACAATGGAATGAAGGCTATTGCTGAGTGCATTGGGTTGTGCTCCAAAAATTGTAAGCCGCCCTGAGTCTTCGGAGAAGGGCGGCATATAAATGTAATTAAAAAAAAAAGGCATTTGTCTATGCCAATTCCTCTCTTTGACATTGTATCTCATGGTCTTCTTTTGCTTCAATTTAACCAAAACTGTTTTACTAGCAGACAACAAAGCTGACACATCTTAGTTCTACTACTAATTAAAGAATTATTTCTAAGAGGGACCAAGTGGATCAACTTGCCAGGTTTCACATAATGATCAGAGGCAGTAATATAATTTAATTCAGTTCTGTTATTTTATTATACGCTTTAGCCATCAAAGAAACAGAAAAAGAAAAAGAAAAGGTGAAAAATTAAAGCCCAACTTAAGAGCAAATCAATGTCATTCTTCTGAATCCAGCCCAGAAGAGGATAAGTTTTGAGAATGTGCTGTGCCTAAACTTGCACATCTACAAAGTGAGTATTGTGGGGTTCCAAGAGGGTCAAAATTGCAAGTCACCTCTGCCAGACCTCCTGGTCTTCCACTACACTTGCCTTGACTATAATATTTCCATAAGAGTGAATTGGTGACCATTCATTATTGTCTGACATCTAAGAAAAGCAAGTGGAAAGTAAGAACTGTTTCTGAAAAGTGTTCTTTTAAAGGTATTGAAGAAAGCTTGATCAATCAGTCAGAACCCTATACCATTTCAGACAAGTGAAGTCTCCTCTTAAAAACCTTCAGTGATGAAGCACCCACAACTTCTGAGTTCCACTGGTTAATTGTCCTCACTGTTAGGAATTTTCTCTTTAATTCCTCTCCTTGACCAGTTTCCATCCATTGTTTCTTATCCTGTCCTCTGGTGCCTTGGAAAATAAATTGACCCCCTCTTCTTTGTGGCAACCTCTCAAATATTGGAATACTGCTATCATGTCATCCCTAGACCTTCTTTTCTCTAGACTAGCCAAACCCAAATCCTGAAACTATTCTTCATATGTTTTAGTCTCCAGGTCTTTAATTATCTTAGTTACTCTTCTTTGCACTTCTTTCAAAGTCTCAACATCTTTTTGAGACTTTGACCAAAACTAGATGCAGTATTCCAGGTGTGGCCTTACTAAGAATTTATAAAGCAGTACTAATACTTCACATGATTTTGATTCCATGTCTCTGTTTATACAGCCAAGGATTGTATTAGCTTTTTTGGCTGCTGTTACATACTTCTGGCTTATATTTAAGTGATCATCCACTAAGACTCTAGGATCTCTCTCCTAGTTACTGTTTTTGATCCAGGTTTCACATCACCTGTACGTGTATCTTTGGTTTTTCCTACCTAAATATAATATATTGCTTTTCTCCACATTAAATTTCATGTTGTTGGATAGGGGCCATTACTCAAGTCTGTCAAGAGCTTTCGGGGTTCTGAACAGGAATTATTTTAGTCTCTTCTTTTCTTCTCCTTCTCCAATAATAATTTCACCAATTAATCATGTTCCATCAAAGTAAGCTACAATCCAGCCTGATTTGGCAAGTCTTTGTATTTTCCCAACTTCTAAGTTTTAAAAGTCTTAAAGGGAAGCAGGAAAAACAAAAGAAGGATAAAAGAAATCCAAAGGTGTTCTATTCAAAATGTTCCCAACTATAGCCTGCTTACTTGGTTATTATCTGGTAGAGCCAGAGAGCTGTTAATTTTGCACAGTCATAGTTCTTCCACTCTCTCCACTCTCTCTTTTTTTAGCAACTGGTTATGTGGGCATGGCTTAATTGGTGGGTGTGCCTTGGTGGTCATGTGACTGGGTGGGCATGGCCAACTTGACATCACTCATGTCAAGGGGCGCTTCTCCTCGCCTGGCGTCTCATGACAGTGGGGATGCTGCAATGGTCAAAAGTGTGAAAAATGGTCATAATACCTGCAAGCCAGAGTTACAAACCAGGCAGGGTGCCAGAGCACCTTGAGGAATGAAAATAGTTAAAATGTAGTGATAACTATCAAGCAGCCATCTCTTGCTCATAAAGTGAAACCCTTTAGCAGAGAGGTCATTTAAGGTCTCCAGGAAAAGCACACCCAGGACAAGCAATCCTTAGATCCATTTGCACCACTTAAAGATACCAGCTGGTCTCACTCACCTCACAAGATATCCTAAGGAAATCATCCAGATTTAAGGAAAGGTAACATGCCCCCCAGAAAGGCAGTAAAAAAATCAGTGCCAAGCTTGCATCTTGGAAGTATACCCCAAAAATACAGTGCCAGATAGTACTAAAGCAATGAGGAAGACCCCTTCCCCAGATAGAAAAAGAAACCATGAGGCAGGGAAAAATTCAAACCAGGCAATTCAAACACAATAATTAAATCACAACAGTAGCTGTTGCTTGTTGAAGCTGAATAGCGAAATTATCCCATCAATAAACACAGGATTAAATGTCACCAAGCACAGAATTAATCTTCACCAAAAACCAGTTTTAAACCAAAACTCAGAAATCAATCCTTCTAGCTAGCCAAGAAGCCTTGCTGAATGTCACTCATCTTGGTTTCCTGTCGCTAAAAGCTTTGCTTCATTATTCAATTATTTCTTCAAAGTGCTGATTGTCCAGGGAAGTATTTCCTCCCAACAGCAGTGTAAAAATCTTAAAACAACCCTTCCCCTTTAAGAAAGCCAAGCCTCAGAAACTCTGGAGACAGGAAGTCTAGGCATACTGGCAAGAATGTAATAAGGGTGGAAAAAAACAAAAGGAGATTGCTTCTAACTACTGGTTCTCCGAACTGCTTAGAAAGTTAACAAGGGGTTCTATAGAACTGGACAGAACTGGTAGAACCACCCTGGTTCTGAGTTTGTCTTCTGGAGTGTGGACTATTCCTGCCAGATAAGTGTTGTCTGCAAATTTGATGAGTTCCGCTTCTATTCCCTCACCTAAGTCATTTATGAAGAGTGCTGGGCCTAAGATGGAAACTTGTGGTATCTCACTGCTTACTTCCCTCCATGTAGATTTATTTATTTATTTATTTATTTATTTATTTATTTATTTTTGGGACTTCTATGCCGCCCCATCTCCGAGGACTCGGGGTGGCTCACAACTAAAAAACAACAACAATATATACAATAATAAATAGTTAAGAAAAAATTAAACTAACAAGCCCAAAAAGTTAAATACTAAAAACATATAAACATATAAAAACCACCCCACCCAAAGAGGGTCACAGATGTGGTATCATTAAGGATTACTTGTTGACTACAGTTTTGTAAGCCAGTTACAAATCTATCTGGTGGTGATGCAGTCTATTTTACATTTTTCTAGCTTACTGAGCTACCTTACTGAGCTATGAGGCATAGATTGTGATCTACTTTGTCAAATGCCTTGCTAAATAAGTATACTAGGACCCCAGAATTTCACTGGTCTACTAATTTAGTCACATTGTCAAAGAATGAAATAAGATTAGTTGGCATGATCTGTTTTTAACAAATCCATGCTGGCTTTTAGTTATAACTTTATTTGTTTCTAGATGTACACAGATCTGCATTTGATTATCTTTTCCTGTATCTTCTCAGGTATTGATGTTACGCTGATTGGTCTATAGCCATGATGGTGGACCTATGGCACACGTGCCATACATGCGAGAGATCTCCCGGAAGAGCCCCACTGCACATGTGCGCCCGCCCGCCAGCTGATTGTCAGTTATCTGGCGTGCATGTGCGGTGGACAGGAATGCATGGGAGATGCATGTGCATGCACAGAGATGTGCAGGGTGCACAGGGGTCTCAGAGATGTGCAATGCGCATGGGGAAATGCATGTGCATGCACAGAGATGCATGGCGCATGAGGGATTGGTGCACAGCATGCACAGGGGGATGTGCACGCACGTGCAGGGGCATGGGGGACCCCATGTGCATTGCCTTCTAGGTCCTGGCACATGAGCGCAAGCAAATGCACGCGTACTTTTCAGCACAGGAGCCCAAAAGGTTAGCTACCACTGGTCTATAGTTTCCAGGGTCTGGAAGATGGGAACCACATCAGCTCTTTTCCAATCCTCAAGTAATTCCCCAGTGTTGCAGGATTTTTGAAAGAGATGGTACAATGATTCTGAGATAACATCTGTCAGCTCCTTCAGAACTCTCGGGTGTAATCCATCAAGTCTTGTGATTTATATTCATCAAGATCAGATAGGTGTTCTCCAATCATTTTCTTGCTTATTTTAATTTGTCTTTTATGGTTAGGTTTTTGGTAAATTGGGTTATACTTTCTATAGTTGGGTTATAGGTCTGTGTAATCTGGCTAGACAATTTGAACGCATTCTTCCTAATCTGCTACGCTTTTGTCATCCATAGGCCTTCAGAGCTTGCCACCAAGATATCAAATTACGTTTCCTCCCAATAGAAGTTTTTAAGTTTATTTAAATGAACAAAAAGAATCTTATTATATTAAAATGGAAGATAATCTGTCTTGGAATATGCCAATGGACACATCTGTTATTTTGCTTTTGGAAAGGGCATATGATAGTATATTCCTGTATTTATTACCTGATACTTATAAAATATATGTTGGTTTGTTAAACTAATTTGTGAATCTCACAACTGAGAATTGCCCAAACAGTGACCACCTAGAAGTGGTCTATGATCATGAGTCTGAAACCAATTTCAAGGACCCATTTCTGAAGACTTCAATTTGGTCAACTTAGATGCAAAAATCAGAATTTCCTGCATAAGGTGGTTGTGCAAAATAATTTCTCCCTAGCTGAAAAATTGAACTCATTCAATTTTCTGTTGTGCTGGTTTTAACAGTTGAATGTTCCACATAAAATCAAAGTTTGTTATTAAGCAATTTAGGAGAGAACTATATCCAAAAATATCCATCAGCCCTGCCATAATATTTGTGATTTCAGACAAGAAGACATCACTCTCTTTCAGGGAGAACCTTTGGTACAAATTGTCTTAAATGGTCTGCTTAAACTCATAACCTCATATATAAGCTGAACAACAATACTAGTTTGGCAGTAAATGGAACATTGCAGGGCATTTCTTGGAAGTAAGAATCAAGAGCGCAAAACATTGCATTTTTTCCTAACAATATTTAATTTCTGCATTTTTGAGGCCAATGCATTGGTAAAACCCATAAATGGAATATGATTTTTTTAATGAAATTGCTGTACCTAAATATCACAATCCTTTAATATTTTACCCTGATTGAGGGCAGATTTAAGATTCCATATGCCAAAATATTCTACTTTGTGGTAACGAAATAATTGAATCATTGCCTAACATTTTACCACTGTATTTTCTATAAAGACTTCCAGAATACTCTAATAATTGTTTTATTACATTTTTCTAGATGATTTGAAAATTTATGACACCATCTTTGGGCCTGCTAAAATTTTATATATTCACTGCAAACAAATTTTCAACTACAGCAAGCAGAATTTGCCAGCAATTAATTTCTACTTTAATTCCTTCCTGTCTCCACTTTTCTCCCACCCCACCCCTTATACAAATATAGAAAACTGATGACATCAAAAGATCCAGTGGTCCATCAAGTCTGCCTTTGTCTTCTACATATAATTTAATTGGCAGCTGAATCTTTTGTTGTATGAAGGTATTAGAAGTTTGGAGGGATAAACTAATTTATTTCATATTTCCTATTACTTGCTGTTCATTATTTGGTATATCTTAAATTTTATTGAAAATAATTATTAATATTTATTGGAATTAAAACAATAAAAATGAACTGAAAGTACAACTTCATTTATACATGACTCCATAACTGGATCTTCTAGGGAAATTGAATATAGAAACTGAAATCAAAGAAGGGAAAGATACTTGAGAATTCCTATATGGTGCTACTGAAAATTAACTTTGTGAAATGAAAACTTAGAAATATTTTCTCCAATACAGCACATAAAAGGAAACATTTCCAAACCTGCATCAAATCTGGTTTTAATACATGGGCTCTTTCTTAAGAGCTAAGGGAATGTGCCAAGAGTCTAGACAGCTATATTTATATAGAAAAGAAACACACTCAGTTAATGCAGTAAAAAACAAACATTTATCAAAGTAGTTCTTCATATAGTATCAACACAGTGTCTAAAGGACTACTATCATCTATCAGATAGGGGGGTAAAACACCTCTCCACAATTTATTTTTTTAAGACCTACAAAATGTAAATAATATGATAGCTAACATTTTAAAATAAACACATTGGTCTATATTTTAATGTTGCTTTTATTTTTTTAAAAAATAGACTAGTTTTCCTGAGCTACAAAAACTGAATTCAAAATAGTCCTACTGACTGAAAGATCAAAGGGTGTCATTTTAATGTTAAATGGTATTTACTTGAAATAATTAAGAACAAATCTAGTATTTTAGAGTAGTTAAAAGCTGCAATGTCATGAATGTGAAAAGTATATTTTTATTTCCCTGAAGAAATGTTTTTAAAAACTCTCAATGTAGTTAAGGGCATGATGCAACAACATTTTCTAAACTGGATATTTCTTTGACACATTAGTTAAATATCAAAAGAAATTTTCTCCAAGATATTAGTAGAGTATTCAAACTGGAGTGCATACTAAAATATTATAGAAGTTAAGAGAATGATTTGTAAACGGCAGCTTTTAAAAACACCTCTCTGTTGACATACACCTGTCATTCACCAAAGATCGACTATGAAAAAAGAATCTCACCTTAATGTATTTTATTGTGTCTTCAAGTCATTTTCTGATTCCTGAGACTTGTCTACCCTCAGTTACCTTGGCAAGGTTTTTTTGGAAGTGGTTTGCCATCCCCTTCTTCCTAGGACTGAAGATCCCAAGCTGGCTTCATACCTAAGAAAGGACTAGAACTCACAATCTTCTGTTTCTGTTTCTGGTCTAATGACTTAACCTTAATGTACAGAATGTGATAAATTGGTTCTCATGTGAAAATAGTTGATTTGCTTAAATTCTTTTATATCTATTCTTTTCATCTCAATAAATCTTTTGAAACTAGTATGTGGAAATTGGGCTCGGAAAATAATCACTCAGTTCAGGCAGCTGACAAAAGAGCCTAAGAAATTCAAGCCTTCAGACATATTTTTTTAACCTGAGCTCCAGTTTCAATTTGTGCTGTCTTCTTTTTGAGATGAATAGAATTGACACTTCAGCGACCTTCATCTTTCTCTAGAGGACTCCTTTCTTCCATTGTCTTGTTGAAGATGGGGAGTAGCAGATATTAGAACCATACCAAGTGAAAGGCATTTATAACTTTGACCTTTCTGCTAATAAACTGTATTTAGAATTATTGTGAGAAGCACATAATAATACAAGTACTGGCTTACAAGTTCTTAGTTTAAACATGAACTTAATCTTTGATCTAAGTTGTTGCTTAGTTTCCACCATCATTTCCAATAGTATTGTATTTCATCTGCTTCATTTAAGAAACATCAATAAATCAGATGAATCGTCTGAACACATGAAGTGGGAATTTCATTAGAGGATTTAATAAATCATTGCTCAATACATTCTATTTGTCTTTGTTTTAAACTTTCATCCCGATTCAACTTAAAAAAAACTCTTAATGTATTATTTGCAATTTTAACCAAATTTTAATTTGCTTTAATTACTTTCTTTTTGCTTTGGTAACTCACAATTATTCTTTGAATTCAAATCTCAATAGTGCCAAACACTTTTTATTCAAACTTTAAAACCGATGAAAACGAGTTAAAATTTCTGGTTGCATGCATTCCATTATATTTTAGCCAGTTTTCTAGTCTCAGTACTGTTTCAATCAAAATTGGAACAGCTCTCTGAAATCAATAATAACTATCTGACAAATTATGAGGCAAATATATTATGGGGTAAAGTTTGATTAATTACAATGTTGCTTGGTAATATTGCCTTTCATGTTAGGAATTGGAATAAGCAGAATAAAAATGTATTGTGTTCTTTTGAATTTCTATTTCATTTTTTTTTCAAATTATTCTGTTAAATCAAAACGAACATGTTCAACTTTCAAGCTGTAGGCTCGAATCCCACCAGGCTCAAGGTTGACTCAGCCTTCCATCCTCTCGGGGTAGGTAAATAGAGGACCCAAGATTGTTGGGGGCAATAAGCTTACTTTGTAAAAATGCCACTTAGTAATAAGCAGGCATATACAATGGAATGAAGGCTATTGCTGAGCACACTGGGTTGCATCCCAAAAATTGTAAGCCGCCCTGAGTCTCCGGAGAAGGGCGGCATATAAATGTAATTTAAAAAAAAATTCAGAAATTAGATATTTATTTCTGAGAAAATACTGTATTGAAGGTAGATATTCTTCTTAGGAACTTCTTGAAATGGCTTGACCCAGGTCCTCAATGAACGCTATGAAGTTTCAAAGGGAACTTAAGAGGTTTTCCTGAAGCTCTGGCATGTAGTTCAACAGATGCCTCATTGCTGCTTGGAATGAGAAGGAAACTGGAGTTCTGGGCTGAATTATGCCTATGTGGACTCTCTATACACATGGATCTCATAGAAATTTTTAATTTAATGAGTAGCTTATGAAATGGAGCAATGCAAGAGATGCCTAGAACATTGCTGAAGGAAGTCAAAACATCGAAAGCAACTAAACACAGTATGAGCCTCTATTAGGACTTACCTTGAGACAAAAAGGGCAGAGAAGCATAATTACTTCTCTCTCTTTATTGCATTGGCAGATGGCCACACAGCAAGGTAAGGAAGAACTGGAAGAGTCCTGTAGTACCAATGTGAAGAATGCTCTAGGCATCTGGCAGATAAAATTACTCAATTTTACTTGGAGTTGAACTCTGGCTAGATCCTTTGGAGGTGACTAAGGCACATCTTTTATCTGGAAGGAGTATGAGTCAATCTCAAGAAAAAGGCAGGATCTTCAAGATGATGAGCTTGATTAACTATGTCCTGGATCCCTGGCCCTCTGGTTGGCTAAGGCCTCCTGGCAGATCGCATGTGAGTGAATACAAGCTGTATTTAATGCCAGTTTTCAGGAAGAAATATTAACCACTTTTTAATTCCTTGGATTCTGGCTATTCTGTTAGATAACTGTTATTCAAATCCAACCTTCCCTTTTTTGGGAAAGTGTTTGAGTAGGTAGTTGGGCATATATCTTCAGAAGGCCCTAGATGAAGCAGATTACCTGGACTCTTTTCAGGTTTGTGTTCAGAACAAGATGTAGCAGTAAGACTTGCACTTGATGATGTTTGGAGGACCCAGATGGGCATGATGCAACTGTTTGAGCTTTTCTGGGTCTCTCAATATCTTTTGATACCATCAACCACGTTATTCTTCTGAACTGACTCAGGAGTTGGGAATGGGAGGCACCATTTTGCAGTGTCTCTCCTCCTTTTCCCATGCCTAGTTCAATTTGGTATTGGTAGGTAAGAAGGGGTAGCTATTGCAGTATGGGATGCCTTGGGGTTTGGGCCCTCTCTCTTCTCTTTAACGTCTACATAAAAACTGCTATATGAAGTCATCCAATGGCATGAGGTGTGGTATCATCAGTATGGATCTGAATAAGAGCAACTGACTTCAGCTCAACTCTGGAAAAACAAAGTGGCTCAGGGTTTTTGGCCCCCCCTCAAGGTTGGGAGATTTATCATCTTTGACTCTGGGTTTACAGTCCACCGGACCTTGCTGGTACATACTTGGACTCACAGATCCTGCTGCAGTTAGGCTGCCTTTGAAAGGCTTTGTCAAGCCTTTCTCTGCTACCATATTCAAAGGCTTGGAAAAACCTTCTGCCAGGGAGTAAAAAAGCTTCCAAAACACCCCTGCTAATTAGAGGTGATAAACCGTGTTCTTCTCTGCTGTCAATGATGATAAAAATGAGACCCGGAAAGTAATCTAAAAACATTTTTTATTTATAAAATAAGAAAACCTAACGGAGCTACATGTTTGCAACCTAATCTCCACCAAGGCATATAGAAAAAGAACAAAGGAAAATATAACGGAAGTTACAAAGGAAGTGAAGTCAAGACTTTGTATACATGCGCAGTGAATCAAAACATTACAAAACTTTCTTATCTTATTACTATGGAGACAAGATAACACAGTGCTGGCTAGCAGACACCTGCTTGCTAGAATATGAGCTTAGAAGCTTGAAACAGACAAACCAAAAAAACGCAGTGTGCCAATTGCATTCTTACCTGGATCAGAAGACCTGGATCAGGTCACTTGCACCTTTGTCACCCCCTGCTAGATTATTGCAATGTACTTTACATAGGGCTGCATTCAGGGGTGCATTCAGGGGTGAAATCTTAGCTAACTGGTAGCTAATTTAATGACCAATTCGGTGAACCGGTAAATCCCACCCCTGGCTGGCCCCTTCCACCCCTCCCCTCCCAGAGTCTCCACATGGCCCATTTTGGATGCCAGGTAAGTGCAGGGCTTGTGCAGAGGCTCAGGAAGGGTGAAAACCAGGCCTCCCAGGCCCATTTCCGGCCTCCAGAGGACCTCCAGGGGGGGCTCCGGAGTCCAGGGAGGCCATTTTCACCCTCCCAGAGGTTCGAGGAAATCCTCTGGAGCCCGGAGAGGGTGAAAACACACCTCCCCCACTGTGGTTCAGGAGGCCAACTAGGCCATGCCCACCCAGCTACCAGGCAGAGAACTGGTTGCTAAAATTTTTGCAGCCCATCCCTGGCTGCATTCAAAGACCTAAAAGTTATAAATGATCCAGAATGCAGCTGTACACAGAGGTTCGTTGATGTTTCATCTTTGTCGTGAGGTGCACTGGCTTTCACTTTTCTTCCAGACACAATTCAAAATGCTGGTTATCACCTTTAAAGCCATACATGGCAAGATCTGGTTACTTGCAGGACCACCTTTCCCTAAAAACATCTCCTACCCTAATATGATGACCCGTAGTCTCTCAAAATAACGCAAAACCCAAAACATGAATTAAAGTCCGGCAATGCCTTCAACTTAACTGTTTTATTAGTCACAGTTTAAAGTCCGCAAAGTAAATAAGGAGGCAAAAGAAAAACAAGAACAAACCGCCTTGGTGAAAGTTCTGAAGCAAACCAAGATAGGTAATTATACGTTCCAAGCAGATAACCGGGGAAAGTCCTTGGGAAGAACTCCAACAAGGATAAACCTCCTTCAAAGGAAACACTAACTTTGACTCCAGCAATTCTGACTGTGCAGTTACACACTTATATACATAGCTCCCAGCTGCAAGCCCTGAGGAGGATCATGGCTCTGTCCTCCCAAGGAGACCACGCTTTTCCCTGATCCTCTCCTCCCTGCGTGCCCTGGGATGGATAGGAGATGGGCCTGGATCCTCCTCTGATTGCTTAGCCGGCCTCTGCCCTTCCCCAGTCTCTTCCACCACCTCTGGAGCCACACTCCCACTCCCTGTTGGCTATTCCTCCTCTTCCTCAGAGTCAGTCTCCACCAGGAGCATGACACCTACTAGATGAGGTACCTAAAATTTTGCAAAGTTGTGAATCCTTGGAAATTGGCCTTTTTGAGGTTCCCCCTACCTTGTGAAACACCTTGCCACTGGTGATTCAACAGGCCCGCCTTCTAGTCATTCAAAATGACTTGACTGTTAAGACTTGGCTTTTTATTAAGGTTGTAGAATAAGATTGCATAAGTAGATAATATGGAAGGAAAGTAACTAAGCCTGCTGTGGGCATCTCAAGGAGACAATTAAGGTTTTGTCATTGTTTTGTTTATTGGTTTTATTATTGTTGTGAACCACCAGAGTTGCTTAAGGTGGACAGCTATATAAATCCAATAAACAAACAAATAAACAAATGTTGAAATTTGTATTTCTTTTACTGCAAACTAAAATTAAGCCTGAGCTTTTTGGTTAAGTTAAACCTATAAAACCCATAATGCAAATGTCAGCAAAGTAAATATGGCAACAAATACTGTTATGTATGTAGGTTTGAATGTTATTGGTTTATTTGAACTGTTCTTGTAAAATGTCAAATGGTATTGGTTTAAATAGTGCAGGAAGAATCCCTGCACTCCCATTGGCTGGCAGCTACGGCTGCAGGCTATAAGAAGCAGCCGTAGCCAAGCCAGGACGGGTCCATTCGAGCTGTAGTCACTAATAAAGTCTTTGCTGGAACTCCTCGTGTCTGACTCTTCATGCAAACTTAACAAATACTTATTTTGCTATGCTATAGTTAATGCAAAAATAAAAGTATAATCTTCTGGGTAACTGTTCAGAAAAAAAGTCCAAATTTAAGAGCTTTTACTTGCAGTTCTAATGAATAAAAAGCATCAACAGTGTGAATAAAATATCTGTATTTTAAGGCACTCTATTTAAAGTGACTATCTGAAACTAAAATATGGCTGTTTGTTGCTAAAATTGAAAACAATAGTTTTTCCCATGCAAATAAAAATCTTATAAATTACACGGTTATGATAAGAACCTAATGCCATTAAGAGAAACATTATCTACATATCTGTATATTAGATCCAGGGGTGGGATTCAATTTTTTTAACAACCGGTTCTGTGGGCGTGGCTTGGTGGGTGTGGTTGGTGGTCATGTGACTGGGTGGATGTGGCTTGGTGGTCATGTTATTGGCTGGGCATGGCCAACTCAATATTACTCACATCGAGGCATGCATCTCCTCGCCTGGCCTCATGACTGTGGGGATATTGCAACAGTCATAAATGTGAAAAATGGTCATAAGTCACTTTTTTCAGTGCCACTGTAACTATGAATGGACACTTCACACAAGCAAAGTACCAGCAAAGGAGGGGAAAAAACTCCAGAGAAGTTGCTGAGACAGGAACTTGCCAAGAATGTAATAAGAGTTAACGGAGAAGCAGTTTCTGTAAGCAACACCAGAATGTTTTCTTCCTGCCTTCCTTACAGGATTAGGCCAGTAATTTCTTCTAACAACCTGTTCTCCAAACTGCTTAGAATGTTAACAACCGGTTCTAGCAAATAGGTGCAAACTGGTAGAATCCCACCCCTGGTTAGATCTATTTCTATACTGTCACACATACAAATACATAGATATACTGTATATACTGTATACATACAGAGGGGTGGGATTCAAATTTGTTAACAACCAGTTCTGTGGGCATGGCCTAATTTGTGGGTGTGGCTTGCTGGTCATGTGACTGGTTGGGTGTGGCTTGGTGGTCACGTGACTGGGTGGGTCAAAAGATAGAAACTCACTTTAACTATGCTCTTGGTGCGGTGTTGGACTAGAGCAGGGTGTGTAGCGGGGTGGCGTTTTTGGCCTAGCAAGCCTCGCTAGAGCCAGAGAGCAAAAATGGGTGGGGGGCTCTGCTGCACCCTCCTACACACCCTATTTTCAGCCTAGCAAGCCTCCCTGGAGCCTCTTGGAAGCAAAAATGGGATGTGGGGGGTGTTTTGGGGCTAGCAAGCCTCCTTGGAGCCTCTTGAGAGCAAAAATGGGATGGGGGCAAGGGACCCCCCCACATCCCATTTTCAGCCTAGCAAGCCTCCCTGGAGCCTCTTGGGAGCAAAAATGGGGTGGGGGTGGCTAACAGACCAACTAATAAAGGTATACTGAGCATAATTCATAATGAACTATAAAATCACTTTTGCAATTATTTCTAGGAGTGAAATCAATCTTTCTGGAAATAATTTGGAAAGTTCTGAATTTTTTTACTATTTATTTTTAAATTACTTTTGGGGATTTTTTTTTTAATTACATTTATATGCCGCCCTTCTCTGAAGACTCAGGGCGGCTTACAATTTTTTGGGATACAACCCAATGTGCTCAGCAATAGCCTTCATTCCATTGTATATGCCTGATTATTACTAAGTGGCATTTTTACAAAGTCAGCTTATTGCCCCCAACAATCTTGGGTCCTCAATTTACCTACCCCGAGAGGATGGAAGGCTGAGTCAACCTTGAGCCTGGTGGGATTCGAGCCTACATTTTGAATGCCAGGAGGTACCACCTCCACTGTAATCTAGGAGTTCAATGGGTGGGGAAGAGGAAGAATAAAGAAAATATTGTGATGTTAATGCTTGAATTTTAAAGAGGAGTTTGTAACAAAAACTGAGCAAAATTATCTGCATAATTGATTCTGATGAATCTGATGAATCAATTATGTAGATAATCCCTAGCCTGTAAGGATACTAGAAACAAAGCACACATGTGATTCTAAAAATTAGCATTGCCAATCCAAGCCAACATTGGATCCCAAAACATAAAATGTAAAGTCCTTTTTCAATTTTGTACCTAAACTTCTTAATTAACAAAGGAAGAACAAATGATCGTCTATGATTTCTATCAATAGTAAAGGTAAAGGCTCCCTTCGCACATATGTGCTAGTTGCTTCCAGCTCTAGGGGGCGGTGCTCATCTCCGTTACAAAGCCGAAGAGCCAGTGCTGTCCAAAGACATCTCCATGGTCATGTGGCCAGCATAACTGAATTGCGAAGGCACACGGAACACTGTTTACCTTCCCACCAAAATGGTCTCTATTTTTCTACTTGTGTTTTTGCATGCTTTCGAACTGCTATGTTGGCAGAAGCTGGGACAAGTAACGGGAGCTCACTCCGTTACGTGGTGCTAGGGATTCGAACCACTGAACTGCCAATCAGTGTCTTAGCCACCGAGCCACCGTGTCCCTTTTTTTCCATCAATACTGATACGTATTTTTTCTTCCTACTATCAAAATGACTAGCTTCCTCCAACCAAAGATACTACCATGTAGAAAAGCAGAACTAAGGAAATCATTAATAAATACATTGTAGGTGATAAAGACAGAAGCTGTTCGTGTCTCAAGATGAGTTTATCAAGATGATGAACTTAAATCCTCCAGAGATTAGAAACATCTATGATTTTAATCCTTTTGGTTCCATTTAATGGACTACTTCACTGATGATCAATATTGCTGATCTAAAATACAAATAAGAAAAAGCAAAAAAATTGCCCTGCCAATAATATTAGCATCAATACAGCCACTTCCAGGGGCAAAAGAGTTACTCAGAAGGAAATTCATTTAAAGCATATATTATATTCTTCCCAAACTTTTAGAGACAATGGACTCTGATCTTTCCCACAAAATGTTTAATCCTTTTCTGACTGGGAAGTGAGTTATAGTTCAAGACAACTAAAACCAAAAATTTAGGGATTCCGGTGCATTAGATTGCATGTTTATATAGATATGCTTGCATGTGCATTAGAGACAAAATTCATATGTCACACCACACTCAAAGATTTAATATATGTGAACCAATATTATTGTTGTTGTTATTGATTCACAAATATTAAATATTTGAGTGTGGTGTGACATATGAATTTTGTCTCTAATGCACATGCAGAAAAGTGCAAGCATATCAATATAAACATGCAATCTAATGCACAGAATGACAACAGTCAAAATTCTGCTTAACAAAAATTTAGCTAGGAATCCTCAGCTGAGCATTTATGAAATGAAAATGAAATCTTCTCATTCATTTATTTGTTTGTCAAATTGACAAGTCTGCATGACTCCCAAAGACCTGTATATTATGTTGTCATACAACAGTGTACAACTTCTGAAATATCAAAGGACAAATATACCCATGTTTCCCCAAAAAGAAGACCCGGTGTTATTTTTTTTACACCCCCCAAAAACAGCTATGGCTTCTTTTTGGGGGGTCTAATTACTGACTCACCTCACAGCAGTGGCACTGACAGCCCCGCCCAGCAGGAGCCCACTTCTTCTGCAGCTGCTTGCTGCCACTCGCATGTTGTTTTATCAGCTACAGAGGGCTTTCCAGAAGGCATCTGAAGGCAAAATGGAAGCCAGGAGGTGCCGCACACATTAATCCATTTCTCAGCTGCAGAGAGCTTTCCGTGAAGCCTCTGATGGTGAAACAGAGGCCAGGGGGCAATGCACATGTCAATCTGGACCTTGTTTTCTGGCTGCAGAGAGTTTCTAGAAGGCTCTGACAGTGAAATGAAGGCTGGGGATAATGCGTGTGAGCAGCAGCAAGTGGCTGCAGAAGAAGTGGGCCTGCAAGGCGAGGCAGGTGTCAGAGTGTGTGAGGCTTTTTAAGTAGGGCAGCTCCACCCCACATCCCCACCCTAGCTTAATTTATATCTGTGTGCCTTACCCCACTCTCTGCATCCCGGGGTGGCTGGGGTCAATAGGGCTAATTTTAGGGGTAGGACTTAATTTTAGTGCATTCAATCAAAAATTATAGATCTTCTTTTCGGAGTGGATCATATTTTTGGGGAAACATGGTAACAATGGAAAAATGGAGCACAGGTTCATATCATATTAGTTTATTCTAAAAATGCAGCTATTTTTACTTGAATAGAAACTTTTTGCTTTCATAAAATCAAACATATTAATATTTCTAAAATATACAAGTGCTTAAAATAGAGTAGAAAAGAATTGCTTTTATTCTGTTTAGCAAAACCAACTCAAGTAATCTAGAAATGTCTGCTACTAACTTAGTCCTTAGCAGCAGTTTCATTGAGTTATGCAACAGCTTAGACAGATGGCCTGTGACCGCATTTTATGTCTTTCTTTGCTGGTTTTCAGCCTTTTTCCCAATCTCCAGCAAAATAACAGTCATAGGAATACATTGATTTTCTCAGTGACTGCTGCAAAAAAGTCATAAAATTGGGTCCTCTCATGTGAGTACCTAGACTTATGACCACTAGTGGAAGTTCTGGGCTCCAACACGATCAAGTCAAGGCTTACCTAGTAATCACTATATAGTAAACATTATACTATTATTTTATGCCACTTTTTTTGAAAAAAATCTAGAGTGGTATAAGTACTAATAATAACAACACTTAAATAACAAATAATAAAGCCACCTATCCTTAAAGAAACTATTTAAAATGCAAGTTTTAAAACAATGTTCGTTTTAAAAAGGCCATTTATAAGGGATTTAAAACTAGAGCAAATGCCACCCAGCTATATTTATACTATGGAATGAAGATCATTTTATATTATAGTTGCTGCTAAACCTCACTTTCCAAATTATCAGTCCTATAATTGTCAGCATTTCTAAGTGCAGGATTATTGATTATTTCCATTATTAACTGTCATCTGGATCCAGGGATGAAAAATATGAAGTTAGATGTCTGCTAATTCATGAAAAAGCAGAAAGCAGTGGCACTGGATTTAAATTCTGTGGATAGAAGAAAGAGCTTTTTACTCTCACATTGATAGGCAAGAACGAACTGTTTTATGTGGTTTTATCCTACCATGCAGTAACAATTCTTGAATGGCTATCCTGTGTCAAGTATCTTGAGCTACTTTTTCAGACAGAGACAGCTAAAGATGGAAGAAAGTTACTCCTTGTTACACTCATCTGGATTTAATTTGAAGTTAGGCTTCCAACTTAAAATATCCCTCATTCTTCTACTGCTTTCTTTGAACTTCATGTGTGCTTTACAGAGATTTGAAGCATTGGCACCTCACTATGGTGGTAGAAGGCGGAACCAATTTGTAGCTGTTATTTGAGGAAGATGGAAAGTATCAATACAATCTTGGTGGTTAGTGTTGTTTGAAGCTCTCACTGCAGAAATCCACTGGTTCCTGGGAGCCAAGTTTGAGAGCAGAACCAAGGGAAAGAACTTAACCTCATGATCTTTTTGTCTCATAATCATTTAATTCATTTTACGGCATGATAAAATATTTCTGCCTATTTTATGATACAAGCACTTGAGTAGAATAATTTGGGGATACAGAGTTTGCCTTAAAAACCCAGCTTGGCTGCCTGACCCACAGGGGAAACAATGGGGCCACACTATTTGAGTCTCCCATTCTAGGCATCAGTTTCTTTCTGCTTCCATCAGTAGCCTGGGATGCTGTTGCCTGCATTCAAACTCTCCAGTCAATGGGTTCTTCAATAAGCCTTAGTGGTGCAGGCTGTTAAACACTTAGCACTTAGTTCCAGCTGCCTGCAATTAGTGCAGGCTCGAATCCCACCAGGCTCAAGGTTGACTCAGCCTTCCATCCTCTCGGGGTAGGTAAATTGAGGACCCAAGATTGTTGGGGGAAATAAGCTGACTTTGTAAAAATGCCAGTGGGGGGGGGAAGCCCTAGTAATAAGCAGGCATATACAAGAGAATGAAGGCTATTGCTGAGCACATTGGATTGTGCTCCAAAGATTGTAAGCTGCCCTGAGTCTCCGGAGAAGGGCGGCATATAAATGTGAATTTAAAAAAAAAGTCAAACTAAAGCTTGGTGGGTGTAACCAGTAAAATTTGTGGAAGTTTGTAACCACCAGAATGTATGTGGACTTGGAGTTATTATGCCCTATCTTCCATACTGTTATATATATAAATGTTCTTTTTCCCAGCTTCTACTAAAGGCAGGCAAATGGATTTGATTAGTTCTAAATAGTATGCTTTAACAGTGGAAAATCAATTTACTGCAGAGGTTCCTTTTTCAGGAAGTGTTTGCAGAAATGAAATAGTATTGTCCAACTTTAATTCTGACTAATATTTTAAACCAACTATGTAAAACAGTGAATACAATCCTCAAGTAGCAAGTTCCCTTTTATGTTTTTGACATAGCTGTGGCTACAGATAAACTGGCTTTCATTTTGGAGAGATTTATAGCTCTCTGAGGTTAAGAGATGGCTTGGCACTCCACTGAATATAAGAAGCTACTACATAATGAGTCATACTATTGCTGTATCTAGCTAAGTATCACCTATAACGAATGGTAGAACATCAACAGAGCTTCAAGTTCTTTTAATTTTCCCTGTTCAAAATACTAGCATATAAAGAAGGAAAGGAAAGAGAAGGGAAAGCATTTCATTATTTGCTTTGAAGTCTAGGAAAAAGATAAATATTTTATTATTATATTAAACTAAATATTCTGCTAAAGAATGTAGCGCACATCTTTGGATTGCTGCACACTAGAAAGTGGGTGGGGTAACATGTCTTAAAATGGCTTCAACATTGAACATTCTCAGACAGTTGCCAGACCCATCATGATCCTTGCCCAATCTTCAGAAGCATTACAGATCGGTATTTTAGAGGCTCTCCTAATGTCAGCCTTGTGAGATAGACCAGACAGATAACATAACCAGATGAGCTAATTCTATTTTATTGTAAGGTTACATTAATAGACTCTTGCATGTCTGAAAGTATCTCCCTCCCCTCCATTTTACAGTCCAAGAAACCAGGGAGAGTCTCTTCTGAGCCCCTTGCCCACACAAATTACTGCTACAGGCTCAGCTGCCTTTTATCTGAATGTTCTCTTGGTTGCATTTCTTTGCCCTGTCTCCCAAGGACATTCCTTCATACCATGACATCTGTTGACATGACTCAAATATCTTAAATAGAACTTTTTCCAGACATATAGAAATTAAAATGTGACTAGTCCCAATTAGTTGGTAGTTTTCAGAGAGATCCTACCGAACTACTTCCAAGTAAACCTGACAGAAGTCATGAATGGAAGAGGCTATTTTGCTAAGAGTGTCATTAACCTCAGATTTGCCCTTGCATGAAATGTACACTATGGAATACATGACAAAAATGTAACATTTTGTGCAGATTATGAGGCAGAAACTATACTCAGATTTCCACATGAACAGAATTTTTGCTGTTGCCTGCCATTTGCCACTTTCCAGAACCTTAATTTTTTCTAAATGGAACAAATATAGTAAAAATTTAAATTTATTTTAATTGTTTTAGTGATTGGGCTTGTCTGGTTTAATTCTTTTTAAATATTTATTGTTGTCTTTTTAATTGTGAGCTGCCCCGAGTCCTTTCGGAGAGGGGGCAGCATACAAGTCCAATTAAATAAATAAATAAATAAATAAATGTATAGGTCATTCTTCCCTTAGCTGAATTGGATAAAAAGTCTAAGATTTCCCAACCAGCAGAGAAAGCAAATGCACTGGCTGAAAAGGTTGGGACTGAATTCAAACATCTTTAGAGAGACATAGGTTGGGAAAGGCAGGCTGTACTAAATAATATTTTCCCCTAGCACTTATACAACAGCTAATTTTTTGTTTCAGCGGCATCTTCTTTATCAAACAATTTCACACAGTTATAGTTTCCAGTTGGTTCTGTATCTTTCTCTTAGTCATACACAGTGAAGAAGCTTTTATTGATGCTATTTTTAATAGTGGGAAGCATTCTCAGCATTCTTATATCTTTACCATGCTCTCATTTTTCCCTTAAAAAGATAATCTAAATATACCATTCTGAGGCTAACATATTTTTCTAATCCTTCTGGTTGACAAAAATGTATTTATTACTTCAGCAAACAGGTGTTACTAGAGTATTTGCATCTTTTTTATATTTACTGCTTCAATGAACTACTGTTCAATATATTAACAGCAACAAAAATTGATATTTTATTTTATCTATTTTTCCAACACCATGTACGCTTTGAATAAAATATCAATACCAATTACTGATACTAAACTCCTACAGCTAGTATTGGGAATAAGTCTCATATGCTACAATGCCAATCA